>CM053036.1:93045312-93475312 GCA_028564925.1 Lithobates sylvaticus | reverse complement strand
ACTACAAGTGCAAAGAGCACTTGAAATTGCACTGAAAGTGCACTTGGAAGTGCAGTCGCTGTAAATCTGAGGGGGACATGCAAGGAAAATAAAAAACAGCATTTTAGCTTGCACGTGATTGGATGATAAAATCAGCAGAGCTTCCCCGCGTTTCAGATCTACCCCTCAGATTTACAGCGACTGCATTTCCAAGTGTACTTTCAGTGCAATTTCAAGTGCTCTTTGCACTTGTAGTGCAAAGTGGATTTGCCTTTAGTAAATAACCCCCCTTGTGACTCAAATTGCATCTGAAATCACATTAGTGTGAACCAGGCCTAAATAATTTGTAACCCCCCCCCATACAAAAAAAATCCATATGTATACAAATGAGCATGTTGTTGGAAATGCAGTTTGAAGCCCAATACAATGTTCAGCTTTGATGCACATGAGCGAGCACAAGTTCTGCCAACTTTCTACAATAAACACACATAAGACTCCTTTTCAAAAAAGTGTCAGTTATTTTCAGCATAAATGAGACTGGAAAACTGCAGTCAGCTACAGTCTCTGCAAAGAGCCCCAGGACCCTTCTGTATTGACCTTATGAATAATTGCTTGCTGCTCATTCCTTCTCTGAATGATGATTACGTCACACCCCTACAGTGCAACTACTTTTTTTCATAAAATCAGATGAGCAGTGAAATAATAAACTAGAAAATGCATTTCCTGGAGAAAATGCGTGGGAATGCTGAATAGCATCAAAACTGCCCCATTATATTGCCCCCATCAAAACTGCCCATCATATTCCTCTATTATAAATCAGTACATGGTGTGTCTGTGCTCTCCCCCAGGCTCTGTAATCTGAAATGCTCCAGCCGCCTCCTCCACTGCCTATCACTGTGTATAAGAAGCTTTGGTAACCATGGAAACAAAACAGACAACAAACTAAATTTAATGAAATTTTCTGAAATGATCACTAAACTTAAACAGCTTTTTCACAAAAACTGTAAAAGATATCAAACTGAAAAGATATAGCCAGATAGCTGAATATTTTGTGAACATTTTAAAGTTTGTTTGCTGAAACTTTTGGTAGCGGAAGAAGATTTTAAGGATTTTAAGCATGCTCTCATTGACTTCAATGTTAAAAAAAGTGTTAAAAAGCTTAATATTTTAAAAGGTATAAATAGTAGAAAAAAAGTTGATGAAGAATTCCCATCATCAGCTGAAAGAGCTTAACATTTTAAAACTTGAATGGCTTCAATAGCTGAAAGTATGCAGAAGTTACGCAAGGCCAAAAAACGTACGGAATAATAAAATTAAAAAGATGATTAATAAATAAAAAAACGAATAACCATAGTGGGACTGCTGAAGCAGTCCCACTAATTATTTACATAGCATGTATGTTTGCCTTCATTAAAGTGTATATACAGACAAACCTTTGTTTTAAGTTTTAAATAGAGTAAGGAAAGATTAAAACATGTCAGTTTTTCTTTTTGTCCTTTTTTTTTGTCATGTGTCATGTTAGGGAAATTTCTGTTCACTTTCTCTCTTGAAGACACACCAGGGAGCAGGAAGCTGTCACTGGCACATATGTCCCCATTGGAAGTTTCTCATCTGCTCTTGGTCTGGTGATATCTGTACATTTTTGGATTTCCCATCACTTTCTGTTTTGGTGACGATGATCAACTGAACAAATAATCACCTGAACAAATAATAATACCTGCCAGGGGTTCTAACCTTTCCTTTCTTAACCCACAACAAAAAGTATGCAGTTTAAATCTCTACAGGTTTTTTACCCATTGTATCCTATTGGAAATGTTCAAATTCTTTTCTTAAAGCCACAGGAGTCAATCTCTCTAACGGTCTACAATTAAAAGAGAAGTTTGGGATTTTTTTAAAAACAGACAATTATACTCATCTAAGGTGAATGCAGCATTGATCTGATGCTTCCCCTGTCCCCCACCTGCTCTGCAATGTGAACTGAGCGATCAAACACCACTGATTGCTCAGTTCCCCCCCTCTGTTCTGAGCCGAGAGCACTGACTGACAGTCACTGGCTCTCTGCTCTCCCCTCCAGAGCTCACTGGAGTGTTGGGCTGTGGAGGGGGCAGGAAGGATTGGCTCAGGCTCTAAGCAGATCGCTGAGATGCTGAGCCAAGTGCTGGTCCAGGCATCTGGGTGAATCCCGACCATAGGACTGAGTGATGTCAGCTGACAGCAAGCTTTAGCCTGCTGTTGGCTGAACATGGGCCACTGGAATGCAGAACAAATTGCACTCCTGTGATCCATAGAAGAAGTATGGCCAAAACAAACTTTGGCCATACTTCTCCTTTACAGAAGATGTCTCGCTAGAAACTGAAAACGCATGTTAACCATCCATGGAACCCAGTGCAAATCACACTTGGCCCCATTAAAATCTTGCTGACCAGATTGGTTGAATAGCAGTGATGAGAAAGGGGCTCTCTGACCTCTGCAGACACAGTAACACAATAAAGCAATCCACGTAATACTGTATATAGCATATTATATTCTTATGTCTAAATAACAAATTGCTCTATATACTGTACAGCATACAACTGATACAAAAAAAAATATAATTAATCCAATCACTGGAAAAGCATTTGCATATAAATGGGTATGCAAAATGAACAGGAATTTGGGCTACTGCCCTATTTGAATTCAGTCCAGGCAGGAGGAGAGCAGAGGAATGACCCGCTCTCATGTCAGACCTCTCTCTTCTGTCCCCTGACTGACACCACAGGCCCACAAACCATAAACACTGTGCCTAGTGTAATTTTCAATAATTTACCTCCCAAGTTAGACTACCCTGCTCATACACTATATAAACTGAGCCCTGGGTATGTGTGTGTGCCCTTATGGCACCAGTAACTTCAGTCCCTTGGAGGAAGAAGGCATGGAATCTTCAGCTAGCCACTTTTAGTTGGTGCACTTAGATGGTAGGATGACAATGCAGTATGCTGCCAGTATCTGGGTATCAGGGCGGGCACTGTGACTGCTAAACAGGATGCAAGTGTGACCCAGATTCCACGGGTATAGGCAAAGATAGACAACATTAATATAATAAAAATAAAATACTGCGCTATCTGTGAAACAAAAGTAATGTGAAATTCATATATGAATAAATTGAAAGAACCGCTGCAACTTCATGTGAGACACACACAATACCATACAAAATTAAAATACAAGTTGCGCTGATTGATAGTGAATAATCAAGGATAATACCTTGAATATGTGACACATACACAAATTAATAACTGTACAACCTGTGAAAAGAATAGATACTCCTATACAATTGGTGAAAAAGTCACTGATTGATCCAAGACGGATGAAGAACCAGAAAAAGTCCATGTGTTGAAGATACTAATTCAATGTGATCTTCCACAGTGGCACGCAAACGCAACACCTCAGAAAAAGTGAAAGAAGTATTAGTGCCTCCACCTTTACACGTACTGCCCCTTACCAGTTGTAAATGATTTCCTGTCAGATCCCGGGAGACCAGATGCACCTGTGACTTATTACCCCGCCTCGGGTCTCTGTACTGTGCACCAATGCTCCCAGCGTTTTCACCAAATCGATAGCCTCATATACACATGAATTCAGAAGGTCCCCGTGGAAAGATAATAAAGGCTTGCATAGTGTAAATCCTTATTTTATTCGATTAAAAGAACTAAATTGCACTTACAATTCAGGTGTAATAAAACAGCATTAGAAATCAAGCCGGCCGACTCTCGATAGCGGCCCGTTGCTTCCGGGATCTGCTCCTCCACGCATGCAGTGTGTCTGTAAATTGGGGAAGTGCCCGCTCACCAATCCTGCGACCAAGGCCCAAACGAAGTGTCCTGGAACAGGCAGGCTCCTTAGGTAGCCTGACTGGCTACCTCACAACTGGAGCACTTCAGGCCGTCAGTACAGGTGCCTCCGGAGATGCGCCTGAGATCCCCTCTCAGGCAGGATATCCCCAACCGGCTGTGGATACTTGGAATGAACCGCATGCTGACCCAGGAGGCAACACATTTCCCCTGGGTCTGGTTTTCTCCCTTGCCTCGTGGCCTCTTCCCCTGCCCCGGCAGACAAAATGGTGTCCTTACTTCTCTCCCCCAGACCATGCTGGGGTGTGTAGTTCTGCCACTGTGTACTGCTATGGGGCTGTTTGTATTAGGGACTACATGTCCCACAGTCCTTTGCTACAGCAGCTCTGCCTGGTGATTGGTTCTCCTCCTTTTGCCAATGAGGAAGCAGAAGAGGAATCCGAGCAGGCGGCTGTGTCTGTGTGAGCGCTGCTCGCATAAAGCACATAGAAGGAGAGGGAGGGGGTTAGAAAATCCCATCAGTAGCTGACAGGCTCTGTGTCCCTGAGCCTGTGTGTGTAAAGTGCGGTGGCAGCCGGCGGGAGATGTGGGCCAGCGGGGCACCCACTGCAAACATTATCATACAGAATGTGTCCATCTCTGTAAATATGTTCCCTGCTTTAGAACAGCTTGTCTGTACATTGCTCCATATAACTACAGATATCGGAGCCACACACACTATGCTATTATGTCACTTCCGGAAGGACGAGCAGTTGGAGCACAAGCCACTCGCTCACAGCTCAAGACTTCCTTAAAGTAAGCTTGTTTATCCAGCTAGTCCTGCAAATACAATATCATAGCAGGAACGTCTAGCTGGATATATAGTTTTTATTTTGGCATTGCTTTTATATCTTTGCTTTTAAAAAGAGTTTTTAATAAACGGAAGACCATTTATTTTAGGAACATACTGCACCATGGGAGTTTTTTAACTTTTCCCTATGAGGATTAGACCAGCATACCTCCATACATAAAGTGTTCAAAACATCCTGCACACCCCAGAACTGGACCAACAGGACCTGGAGTTGGGACCAGCCAGAGTGTGACCTACGTGCCCATTACCCCTGCAGGGGTGCAGGGAGTCGGTGAGTGTGGATTCTTGAGAGGGAGCACCCAAGTCACTCAGAGTTCCCGCGAGCACAAAAAGTCACTTTTCTGTGTCTGTGGTCTCTAACATTGGACTCTCAAGATTCAACAAATTATATGTTGGACTTTTTTTTACCTGTTCCGTCTCCTGGACATATTCATATTTTCATATATTTTAATCATTTTAATAATTTTTTGCCCTTATGCCTGTGTATACCTGCGTATGATATACTGGTATATCACGTATACGGTGTCAGAATATAAGGACTTCCAATATTACTATTACATATTTGTTTGCATCGTATGGTATATATAGTTAGTTACTCCTTGTACACTGTCTTTTTTATTTATTATTTTATAGGTTTTTGTGGTGTGGAGACTTATATACACACTGTGGTATAGTATATATATATTTTTTGAATCTATTAATACCACTATACACGTTTTTTCCTTTATCATTTTTTGGCATCTTTGGATGCAATTTTCTTATGCTAACTAATATACACATTATTGTACTATTGGCATTGGATATTGAGATGCACGTTTTTTGAATACTATCAAACACTCTTTATATGTGTGCACGTATAGGTGCATCCAGATTATTTTCACTTGCTTATTGATCTGGTTTATTTGTTATTTGCCTTTGGTATAAGGCTGTTTACTAATTTTCTATGCACTTAGCCACTATTGCGATACACATGGTAGGGTAACCTACTACTGCACACATGTGCGCACTTTGCATTTTTGGGAACTCTTTGAGCCTCTATTAGTGAGGCTAACCTATTAACCACTTACCATTACCTTTTTAGTATATATAGGTATACAATTTACACATTCATGTTATACAGTGGGGATCGAAAGTTTGGGCACCCCAGGTAAAAATGTGTATTAATGTGCATAACAAAGCCAAGGAAAGATGGAAAAATCTCCAAATGGCATCAAATTACAGATTAGACATTCTTAGATGTCAAACAAAGTTAGATTTTATTTCCATCATTTACACTTTCAAAATTACAAAAAAATGGCGTCTGCAAAAGTTTGGGCACCCTGCAGAATTTATAGCATGCACTGTCCCCTTTGCAAAGCTGAGACCTGCCAGTGTCATGGATTGTTCTCAATCATCGTCTGGGAAGAACAGGTGATGTCAATCTTAAAGGTTTTAAATGGCCAGACTCATCTGACCTTGCCCCAACAATCAGCACCATGGGTTCTTCTAAGCAGTTGTCTAGAAAACAAACTGAAAATAGTTGACGCTCACAAAGCTGGAGAAGGCTATAAGAAGATAGCAAAGCGTTTTCAGATGTCAATATCCTCTGTTCGGAATGTAATTAAGAAATGGCAGTCATCAGGAACAGTGGAAGTTAAAGCAAGATCTGGAAGGCCAAGAAAAATATCAGACAGAACAGCTCGCAGGATTGTGAGAAAAGCAATTCAAAACCCACGTTTCACTGCACGATCGCTCCAGAAAGATCTGGCAAACACTGGAGTTGTGGTACACTATTCCACTATAAAGAGATACTTGTACAAATATGGTCTTCATGGAAGAGTCATCAGAAGAAAACCTCTTCTACGTCCTCACCACAAAAATCAGCGTCTGAGCTTTGCAAATGAACATAAAGACAAGCCTGAGGCATTTCGGAAACAAGTTCTGTGGACCGATGAGGTTAAAATAGATCTTTTTGGCCGGAATGAGCAAAGGTACGTAAGAAAGGGCACAGAATTTAATGAAAAGAACCTCTGTCCAACTGTTAAACATTGGGGTGGATCAATCATGCTTTGGGGTTGTATTGCAGCCAGTGGCACAGGCAACATTTTACGAGTAGAAGGAAAAATGGATTCAATAAAATTTCAGCAAATTTTGGATGGTAACTTAATGCCATCTGTGAAAAAGCTGAAGTTAAAGAGAGGACGGCTTCTACAAATGGATAATGATCCTAAACACACCTCAAAATCCATGGGGGATTACATCAAGAGGCGTAAACTGAAGGTTTTGCCATGGCCTTCACAATCTCCTGACCTCAACATTATTGAAAATCTATAGATAGACCTTAAAAGAGCAGTGCGTGACAGACAGCCCAGAAATCTCAAAGAACTGGAAGACTTTTGTAAGGAAGAATGGGCAAAGATACCTCAAACAAGAATTGAAAGACACTTGGCTGGCTACAAAAAGCGTTTACTAGCTGTGATACTCGCCAAAGGGGGCAGTACAAGATATTAGCTCTACAGGGTGCCCAAACTTTTGCAGACGCCATTTTTTTTTTCTGTAATTTTGAAAGTGTAAATGATGGAAATAAAATCTAACTTTTTTTGACATATTATAAGAATGTCTAATCTGTAATTTGATGCCATTTGGAGGTTTTTCCATCTTTCCTTGGCTTTGTTATGCACATTAATACACATTTTTACCTGGGGTGCCCAAACTTTCGATCCCCACTGTAGGTAGCGCCACTGACCTCAGTATCAATTATCCATAACTACAGATATGCCTGTACCCTGGGAGCTACATCCACCTGTCTTGGAAGGCCAAATCCTGCACTCTACAAACTGATGGTGGCATAAGGGCTGGTTCACACCATGGCCACAAATGAATTGCACACAACCACGCCGTGCATTCCTGTGCGATTCACTTGCGGTTCTATGTAGTGCAATTTCAGCCTATTCCTTTTGAGTGGGCTAAAATCGCACCGCACCAAAGTAGTGCATGTAGCCGGATCGCATGGTACAAAATACAAAAATACCATGCGATCTGGTAGAGAAGGGTGGGGGAAATGCACCGCGTTTGCCACCTATGTTTGGGGTGTCATTGACTTTCTTTTTACACTCTCTGCAGAGTGCAACTGAAGTACATTTTGCATGCGGTCTGAACCACACAGGAATGCACAGCATGTTTCTGTGCGATTCATGTATGGTGTGAACTAGCCCTTACTCCACATTGGACACATTTCCCCCCCTTCCTGAACTCACAGCCACATGCACATAGACCCCACCCAAACATAGATATCACACTGCATTACATACAGCATATAAAATATTAATCCGGTACACCAACACACCATTTAAAGTGGTGTTAAACCCAAAAACAAAAATGTAATACAGTATATTGCAGATTATGAATCCTTAGCAATGTTGGCTGCATTAGTTGAATGGGATGGGAATGTTGGATAACTTTTGTTGATCTGCAGCTATAGTCAATGATCAGTGTGTTCTGACAGCAGAGGAGTCCCACCGTCAGAATACATTGTACCAGTGGGGAGAAAGTCTTCTATCCACCTCGCTTGTGTGCATGGAGGAATCCATTTGTTTTTTTTCAATCAAGCTCAACTAGTCGACTATGGGTAGCTTAAGGTGCACTAGCAGATTTAGTTGAAGTTAAAGTGATTTAAAGGCAGAAGTTTTTTTTATCTCAATGCATTCAGATAAAAAACCCTCTGTGTGCAGAAGCTCCCCTCAGCCCCCCTAATACTTACCTGAGCCCCATCTCGATCCAGCAATGTTGCACGAGGGACTCAGCTATCCGGGACCCTCCCTCCTGATTGGCTGAGACACAGCAGCAGCGCCATTGGCTCCCGCTGCTGTCAAAGTCAGTTAGCCAATCAGGAGAAAGAGGGGGCAGGCCGAACTGTGACTCAGTGTCTGAATAGACACTTGCTGTAGGGGCACTCAGCAGGAGGGAGGGGCCAAGAGAGCTGGCCAGGGAACAGAGAAAAGGAGGATCTGGGCTACTCTGTGCAAAACCATATATAACATGTTTGTTATTTTTAAAGAAAAAAAATTAGACTTTAGTATCACTTTAAATAACAAATTAAAACTTTTTAGGTAGTCCTAGCCAACTGTTTTACTTCTCCTTTTGGGATAAAGGTTTTATATAAATGAGTAAAAGCTAAATGCCGGTTTTACTGAACAGTTTGGTCTGTTAAGAGAAACTGAAAAGCAACTACCGGTAATTTACTGGCTTGATCAACAGGTGAAAATAAATAAAAAGCCAACAAAAAAAATTAAAATAAAGCTAAAGCAGTTACCACTATGGATTGGTGAATTGCAATATACCACATTTTTGCTTTTGACCACTTGCCGACCACCTCCTGTACATATACGTCCTGACTTTGAAGAGGGATATCTCGGTAACGGCAGCAGCTGCTGCCACAACCGAGATATCTATCTTTACAGGAGGCGGTTCTGTTTACAATAATGGTGGTCTCTGCGGCGGGTGCGCCGCGAGATCACCGTTATCGGTGGCGGGAGAGGTGCCACCCCCATCCCGCCGCTCTTCCGCGCCTTCCGTCGGTAGCGGCGGAGGCGATCGGGTCCTGCACTCTGGTGGGTATGGAGACAAGTGAGGCTAAGATGGCCCCCACTCGTCTCTATACCATAGGAGGGCGGAAGTGACGTCAAAACGTCACTTCCGCCCATACGTCTTAAAGGAACATTTTTTTCAATGTCATTTTTTTTTTAATGACATTTTTTTTTTTTTTTTTTTTTATTGCATTTAAGTCCAAATATGAGATCTGAGGACTTTTTTACCCCAGATCCCATATTTAAGAGGACCTGTCATGCTTTTTTCTATTACAAGGGATGTTTACATTCCTTGTAATAGGAAAAAAAGTGATCCATTTTTTTTTTTTTAAACAGTGTAAAAATGAATAAATTCAAGTAAAATAAATAAGAAAAAAAAAGTGAAGTGAACAGAAGTTAACGCATACGTGAGTAGTGCCCGCATATGAAAACGGTAGTCAAACTACACATGTGAGGTATAGCCGCGATCGGTAGAGCGAGAACAATAATTCGAGCCATAGACCTCCTCTGTAACTCAAAAGATGCAACCTGTAGAATTTTTTAAATGTCGCTAATGGAGATTTTTGAGGGTAAAAATTTGACACCATTCCACGAGCGGGCGCAATTTTGAAGCATGACATGTTGGGTATCAATTTACTCGGCGTAATATTATCTTTCACAATTAAAAAAAAAAATTGGGCTAATTTTACTGTTGTCTTCTTTTTTCAAAAGTGATTTTTTTCCTAAAAAAGTGCGCTTGTAAGACCGCTGCGCAAATACGGTGTGCAAAAAAAGGATTGTAATGACCGCCATTTCATTCTCTAGGGTGTTAGAAAAAAAAAAAACAATATATAATGTTTGGGGGTTCTAAGTAATTTTCTAGCAAAAAAAACTGTTTTAAACATGAAAACACTGAGTCGGAAAAAACAGGCTTGGTCCTTAAGTGGTTAATACTGCTGGTTCACATCTATGCGTTTTTTTTTTGCTTTTTGTAGAAATGCACTACAGTCCATTTAACATGGTTTCCTATTGGAAACCGTCACATCTATGCTTTTTTCAGCCACTACGTTTTTGAAAAGGGTCAGGGACTTTTTTTAAGGCTGGGTTCACATATGAGCAGCAGGGGTCCAGTACCTCCTGGTTCACTGTTTCAGGTCTGATTTCAGTCCGAATTTTGGGCTAAATTAAGACCTAAAAACGGACCAAAAGAAGCACAGTGTTTTTGTGCAAAACGCACCGGACCTGCTACGGAGATATGTGTACCAGCTCAATAGAGAGCCGGCCAAAATCTCCTGCTATTGAAAATTGGATGCAAAATCGCATGCAAAATCGCATTCAAATCGTAATGGTGTGAATCAAGCCTAAAAGCTGCAGAAAAGCATATAGTGCGTTATTGCCCCAATTGTGCGTTTTACTCGGTATATTACTCTGTCGCATGACAATTGCTGTAAAACCACACCACATTTAGGGTGCCCTATAAAATGAATGGCACCCAAATGCAGGTTGTGCGTTTTGCACCCACTGCCACATGTTTTGGAATCGCAGACAGAATCATTGCAATTACGTCTGCGATTCCATATCACCAAGTGTTAATGGAGCCTAATACTTACTTCAAAGCACAAGTATCTCTTGTCTTTTATCTTCAGCCTCGGATTCACAGACATTGATATAACCTTCAGTGCCATGTACAAAACTTTCTTGACTTTTTGATACCATATCCTTGTTTTCGTTCATACATTTTCTTAACATTCCTATTCTCTCTAAATGCCCTAGGGCAGGGGTATGCATTATACTCCATATGTTGTGGAAGTCCCATGAGACATTTCAAGACTAATGCCGCATACACACGGTCGGACTTTCCAGCAGAAAAAGTCAGACGGAATCTTTTCATCAGATATTCCGATCGTGTGTGTGCCTCATCTGACTTTTTTTTTCGAAAATTCTGATGGACCTAGAAATAGAACATGTTTTAAATATTTCCGACGGGAAAACTGCTCGTCTGTATGCTGTTCCGACAGACCAAAAACGAAGCATGCTCTGAAGCAAGTACGAGACGGCAGCTATTGGCTACTGAACTTCCTTTTTCTAGTCCCGTCATACGTGTTGTACGTCACCGCGTTCTAGGCGGTCAGACTTCAGTGTGATCATGTGTAGGCAAGACAGTTTCAGTGAAACTCCATCGGAACTCTGTCGGAGGTTAATTCCGACGGGAAAACCGGTCGTGTGTACGCGACATTACATTTCAAGACTGACAGCCAGCCACAGGCATGACTTCCGGAGGCACGACTTGACGGGATTGTTAGTTTCACCACAGCTGGAGTTGTGAGATTGCCAACCACTGCTCTATGGATTCGGGAATAGTGTATGATAGGCCTACAGAGCATAATGGCACATTAAAACACAGCTTGGGTCTGCAGCTTCCTTAGGCCACAGTTGCCTTAAAATCTGCTATCCCATTCATCATGGTCTGAGCCTCCAGTCTGATAATGTAAAGGCAGAAAAACCTGCTTAATCTCGCATAGCTTCCTGATTTCAAGGGACTGTCCCTGATTTGGAGCAATGTCCCTCAGTCCCTCATTTTGGTCTGATCTATATAGTTGTATATAAAATTCACTTTTTATCTATCAAAAAGTGTTTTCCAGCACTAAACTTTTCATCTGATTTCTAAATTGCTGCATTTGTAAATTCCAAAAGCCAATATAAAGGAATAGCAGTGGTTAAAAAAAAAACTTGTGGGTTTAACCAATCCTATTTTTTTTGTACAATTTTCCTTTAAGGGGGTTTGTCCTATACCTGCATGCTTTTGCTGATAGGTGTCCCTCATTCCCATCTCAAAAAGTTTGGAGGTATGATCTCACACTCCACTGAGGATTGGTTTGATGAAATTTGAGTTATTCAGGGTCTCCATTACCACAAAAGATCTAAAATCCAAAAGCAGTATAACCCAAAATTTGGCTATAAAGACCATGAATATTTTTTACAAACATGTTAAGATACAAATGCTTTGGCCTTCAGACATGAACAGTTTCATATGGCAGTGGTATCAGATAAATGAGACTTTCTTTTTCTATGAGAAGTAGGACTGCACGCTATTGCAAGTCTCACTGTGACCTTGGGCAGGAGATTTTATCTTCTGTCAAAAAAAGTCATAAAATTACTGTATATTAAATGCTCAGCAGAACAGAACTCTTTGTTCCTGGAAATTACAAATACAGCTCAGAAGACGAGATGCCACTCTGGTTTTCACACACAATGCCTACGAGACAAAGGAGAGCTGTCAGTGTATAGCCTGCTTTGTATTAGAACTACTTTTTATTTATCTGTATTCCAAAAAGATCTCTCCCTCTAAGCTTTTTTTTTTTTGTATGCTGAAAGATTATAATAAAGAGAGCTTTGGATAATAGAGAATATTAATAAGAGCAACTTCAACCAGTCACAGATTCCAGGATGCACAGGGGCAAAATTCCAAATCCCACCTGCTCTTTACATCTTTTTGGGTCCCATGCAAAAAGTCTTCTACTGGTTGCTGGTAGAGTACAGAAATACAGTATCATATGTCTACTTGTAGATTTTCTATAGAAGCATCGGGACTATCAAGCTTGTGTGACACTGACAACAGCAGCTTGGCTGAAACGGCAACCTGTTGGCAGGTGTAATTATGGGCTAATAGGAGTAGGATTCATTGTAAATGAGTTTGCTCAATATACAAGGTTTATTCTAAATGCACCCCCTCCCGAATTTAGAAAGAGTTGATTAGAAAGGTGCAAGATGGGAGTTTTTTCGGTGTGTATTAATAAATTGAGACAAATATATAAAAATCATTTTTTATTCTATATAAACATCGTTAAAAAATCATATATTGTTAAAACCAACACAAACAAATTCAAAGTAGGAGTAGGATTAAGGTGCTTAATGTGTAGGCTGTAGAATAGGAGTATGATATGGTACATCAGCTGATAGTTTGAATTAGAAAACCTTAAACATACCTTAAACCGTATGCCGCGTACACACAAGCGTTTTTTCCATCGGAAAAATCTTGGATGATTTTTCTGACGGAAAAGCGCTTAAGGGGGTGGAGCGGGGTGTTACCCTTTCTGACGCCAATCACCAAGAAGCAGGTTTTAGGGAATGGAAAACCCTTTAAATGACTGCAATGAATTGTAGGCCCCTTGCCATTCTAGTCACGTTCATCAAACCTTCTTAGCCTCCATTAGCCATGATTCTGCTTGTCCAGTGTGAGTCAGTGAATCCTGATATCTCCATAAGAGAAAGTGATAAATAATTACTTTCCAGTAAGCATCATAAATGTGTAGTGTTTTTAATCTGCTCAAATTAATGGATAGGTGGCAGTAATATAATTGCACCAATTGGCAGAGAAGCTTATTGGTGCAATAAAATAGGTTGAAATGAACAGAAATTGCAGTTATGTGATATATCTGTATGTGTCACACTGCCTTATAATGTACTGTGAAAATCTGATCTGTGTTTTAATGCACGATCAAATTCCATATGGTTGTGCACATACTTTGTAAAAATGCCAGCCATGTCAAATATTATACTGCATACAGAAATGTGGCAATTGATGAACATGACACCATTATCAAATCAGTAAATATCATTTGGAGTGGCAGTGTCCTTGGGCACTTTGTCTTTTACATTTAATAGAGTGCTGACAATTGCTTTGGTGTGGACAGCTTTTCGACTTAAAAGAACTCCACTAAATACTTTATTCGTTGCAACCAAAATGGTTCTTCAAAATAACGTTATCATCATTTTGAAAAGTACCATTTGAATGAGTCTGAATGTTTGTTGTGTGTGTAGCCAATCCTCTTGCTCAACGTGTCACAAAAGAGGAGGTCAGAATCTTTGATGATGAAGATGGAAGGAAGATTTGGTGTGTGGAGATGGAGTATTATACAGGATCAACCCTTAGATGGTACGCCCACCCAAAAAAATTTTAAACAAACAAAAAATGCTGCCAGTGTACCATCACAGCCTCTGCCCGTTCTGTAACAAACCTGGGGATCTGCAGTACGCATACTGTACATCGCCTAGCAGGCAAACTGGTTATAGATGGAAGGAAGATTTGGTGTGTGGAGATGGAGTATTATACAGGATCAACCCTTTTCAAGCAATATGCATCTTGTAGGAACAAACACACGATCGGAATTTTGGCCAGCAAAAGACCGATGAGAGCTTTTGGTCAGAAAATGCCACTGTGTGTATGCTCCATCAGACTTTTGCTGGCCGAAATCCCGCCAGCAAAAGATTGACAGCATGTTCTCAATTTTTCGGTCCAATCGGAACTTTCTAATCGTCTGTACCAATTCCGACGTGTAAAATTTCCTACGCATGCTCTGAAACAATTTGACACATGCTTGGAAGCATTGAACTTCATTTTCTTGGCTCGTCGTAGTGTTGTACTTCACCCCGTTCTTGATGGTCAAAAGTTCAGCGAAATTTTGTGTGACTGTGTGTATGCAAGACAAGCTTGAGCAGAATTCCCTCGGAAAAATCTTGGATGGTTGGATCCGCTCGTGTGTACGTGGCATAAGTGTACATTCAAGGGTATATTAGACACAAACTCAGAAAGTATAAAAATATTACAATTTTATTAGCTATCACATGTTAAAAAAATGTTTTTAAAAACATATTCACGAGTTATGCAGCCACAGGTCAGAATCTTTGATGATGAAGAGTGTGTCCTGTACTGGGATCCATAATACAAACAAAAACATGTTTGTATAAAAAAAAAAACTTTAATGCTGCGTACACACGATCGGAATTTTGGCCAGCAAAAGACCGATGAGAGCTTTTGGTCAGAAAATGCGACTGTGAGGTCAGAATCTTTGATGATGAAGAGTGTGTCCTCTCAAGCTGGCCATAAACCATAAAAAAAATCAAAGTGTGTCCTGTACTGGGATCCATAATAGCGTTTTTAAATGCTTGCAATGCTTTGGAAGAATAGTTAATTGTTAATGGTTATATGTAATAATTTTAGCAGTTTGTAATTTTCAAACAATATGCATCTTGTAGGAACAAACAATATAGTTTGTTAATGCAATGTGTACAGAAACCACATGATCAGTGAACAAAATCTCCAAAGACACAGCTATTCCTCCATTTGGTGCTGCCAGTGTACCATCACAGCCTCTGCCCGTTCTGTAACAAACCTGGGGATCTGCAGTACACATACTGTACATCGCCTAGCAGGCAAACTGGTTATAGATGGAAGCAAGATTTGGTGTGTGGAGATGGAGTATTATACAGGATCAACACTTAGATGGTACGCCCACCCCAAAAAAATTATTAAACAAACAAAAAATGTATGGGACTTTAATGCTGCGTACACACGATCGGAATTTTGGCCAGCAAAAGACCGATGAGAGCTTTTGGTCAGAAAATGCGACTGTGTGTATGCTCCATCAGACTTTTGCTGGCCGAAATCCCGCCAGCAAAAGATTGAGAGCATGTTCTCAATTTTTCGGTCCGATCGGAACTTTCTAATCGTCTGTACCAATTCCGACGTGTAAAATTTCCTACGCATGCTCGGAAACAATTTGACACATGCTTGGAAGCATTGAACTTCATTTTCTTGGCTCGTCGTAGTGTTGTACTTCACCCCGTTCTTGATGGTCAAAAGTTCAGCGAAATTTTGTGTGACTGTGTGTATGCAAGACAAGCTTGAGCAGAATTCCCTCGGAAAAATCTTGGATGGTTGGATCCGCTCGTGTGTACGTGGCATAAGTGTACATTCAAGGGTATATTAGACACAAACTCAGAAAGTATAAAAATATTACAATTTTATTAGCTATCACATGTTAAAAAACTGTTTTTAAAAACATATTCACGAGTTATGCAGCCACATAGATATCTATCTTGGCCTTGGGATGCGGTTGATTGGCCGAGTTATGACACTATGCCATTCAATGATTAAAATGAAAACATCTCCTATATATTTTTGTATACAATTACAGTACTTTTTATAGGATCTGAGGCCCTGATGAAGCAGTTTTGCCTGGGAAATGCATTGGCCAATCAACCGCATCCCAAGGCCAAGGGGGGCACCAGGTTCTGATAAGCTCCCTGCCCGCAGACCCCCACAATCACAGGATGAGGCCCTTGTTCACATCAACATGAGGGCATGTGGCCCGGTATGGTTCGGGGGGTGCTCACTCATCTTCCCCGTGCTCGGATAATGGCTGGATTTTGCGGGGGGCCCCACGCCATTTATTTTTCTTATTTCCGGCAATGTTTTTTTTTATTCAGCTGTCAGCGGGAAAGCCCATTGGCTGATGATTGCTGATGACTCATCGGTTGTTAAGGACACCATAGCTGGCTTTCCAGCCAGCTCCTTAACAACCAGCTATTCACTGCACCCTGATTGGGCAAAGCTTTGCCCAATTAGTAGAATGCACTGTGCAGCACACAGTGCATTGCAGGGCATTCGGTGGGGCTAACTAATATGCAGTGCTCATGCTAAAAAAAAAAAAACAGTAGTGAGTGAAAAAAAAAGAGAGGTTTGGGAGTTCATGGGGGGTGTTACGTGTTACAAGGAGGCAGAAAAATACAGTAGGAAACTTGAAAAACAGATTACATTGCCATTAAAGTGATTGTAAAGTCTTTTTTTCCTATAAAAATAACAAACATGTTATACTTACCTGCTCTGTTGCAGTGGATTTGCACAGAGCAGCCCAGAATCTCCTCTTCTCGGGTCCCTCTTTTGTGATCCTGGCCCCTCCCTCCTGTTCAGTGCCCCCACAGCAAGCAGCTTGCTATGGGGGCACCCGAGCTGAGTCACAGTTCCCTGTGTCCATTCAGACATGGAGCCCCGCCCTGTGTTTGACAGCAGCGGGAGCCTATGGCGCCGCTGCTGTGTCACAGCAAATCAGAAAGGAGAATCTCGGATGGCTGAGACACTCATGGACATCGCTGGACAGAGGGACCTCAGGTAAGTGTTAGGGGGACTGCTGCACACAGAAGGTTTTTTATTCTAATGCATAAAATGCATTAAGATGGAAAACCTTCTGCCTTTACAATCCCTTTAAGTAGAACATTTGGAAAAAATGTATAATCGAGCGTCACCTTAAGTCACAAATCACTTGAAAGCTGCAGTGAAACACAGACCTTTCACTGACTGCAATTCATTTGTTCTTAGCAAGAAAAATGCTAAGAGTCAAGTCATATCAGCAACTTTGTAGCAGGGAAATGTAACAAATACAAGGTCTTTCTGATGATTTGCAGCTGCTACAGAGTGGCTTCTCTATCTGCCTAAAATACTTTTCTATGCAACACTACACATTGCTACTGTCATGACACATTTTAGCAGGCTATTCAGGGCCCCTGATTTTTAATAGTGGCCCTTGTGGAAGACGGGGAAACCCTAGCTAGCTTGAAATGCTGCAACTGGTTAGTCATCCAGCAACTGAACTACAGAAGCTTTTCATTGACTGCAATTCAGTTATTTTACCCCCCCCCCCCCCCCCCCCCAATAAAAAAAACCCCCCCCCCCCCCCCCCCCCCCCAAAAAGAGTTGAATAGGCAGAAAGCAGAAGGTTTTGTTATCTTAATGCAGTCTATGCATTAAGATAAAAAAAACTCCTGTGTGTAGCAGCCCCCCCCCCCAGCACCCCCTAATTACTTACCCATCTCTTACTTAATTACATACCCATCTCTCTCCAGTGATGTCCACGAATATCTAAGTCATCCGGGACACTCCTACTGATTAGCTGAGACAAAGCAGCGGTGCCATAGGCCCCCCTGGCTGTCAATCAAAGTCAGTCAGTCAATCAGGGGGGAAAGGGGGCTGGGCCAGGTCGAGGCTCTGTGTCTGAATGGATACACAGAGTGTGCTCGGGTGCCCCCATAGAAAGCTGCTGGCTGAGGGGGCCCTTGATAGGAGGGACGGGCCAGGAGCAGCAGAAAGGAGCTGCTCTGTGCAAAACCAACTGCACAGAGGAGGCAAGTATAACATGTTTGTTATTTAAAAAAAAAAACAAGACTTTACAATCACTTTAAGGAAAGCAATTCAGTAGCTACTGCAAGCGCTGCTACAGAATCACTTGGGTAAGCCCGGCCATAGACAGTTTGAATCTCAGCTGGTTCACCAGGGACTGCTTCATGTATAGATTCACGTATGGGCCTCAACTTGGGTAGAACAAGCCTGACGGATTTTTTTTATCAGCTAAGTACACCCTCTCCTGCTTGCATGACTGAGCTAACGGCAGGAGGATTCCAGGAAGTAAATGCTATATGAATCATCTGCCCTTTCTCAAGATGGCCACGGCTAGAAATGCTAGGGGGTTGTTTTCAAAGTGATTTCTAAACAAAATAAAGCATGGAGACATGAATGGATGGGGTAGTTTGCTTTGTATATTAATAATGAATTAAGTAGCATTTTTTGATTTGTGGTGCTCAGATGAAGTGTAGTTCCACTTTACCACCTTGTTAAGTGAGAGGAGGATGTCTCTTTCAAATATGTTTTTATTGAGTTTAAAAAGATAAGAAAACAGAACAGATATGTGGCACAAAATAACGGTCACATTGTCAGATGTACAACTAACATCCATGAGTTGTATATATAACAAGGGGGAGAGGGAGAGAGGGAGAGAGAGAGACTTGTATAAAACACAAACTTGAGTTGTAATGTGCCATTAAACTTCAAGATGATTATAATTAAATCATATGTCAGAATATAAAAAATTCTGATCAAAGGAGCAACCACATGGGTTATCCCTGGTTAGCAATAAAAAGTTCAAACGGTTTTAGGATACAACAAGACATATTCACCCTATTAGCCTGTATTGTTGGCGTCGCCAAGGCTCCCATCTTTGATGGAATTGAACAGTGATACCATTTTTGAGGGCTATCAATATTTTGTACCTAAATATTACGTCTAGGTGTTGCTTAACCTCTGATACGTTAGGAACTAAATCGGACTTCCACTTCCTAACAATCATGAGACAAGTTACGGGCAAAATGGTTAAAGATATAGCTCTTACCGAGGGAGGGTATTTGACCATATTTACAGTCAAGAGAGCCTGTTCCACTTTTACTTTAGTAACGATACCTGTTATTCCTGACAGTAACCTGAAAACTGAATTTCAGTAACGTCTGATGTGGGGGCAGGCCCAAAGCATATGGACCAACATCCCCACTTGACTACAGCCTCTCCAACAGACATTGGAGCTATCTGTAGAAAATTTAGCTATTATAAATGGAGTCAAGTAACATCTAAGATGGATTTTCTGTGCCATCTCCCAAGAGTTTGTGCATTTTGAAAAAGAGCAATTATACACGTTAGCTTTTTGCCACTGAGGGTCTGTAAAAGAAAAATTTAATTAATTCTCCCACAATCAAGGGGGGAGTTTTTTAGTAAAGGATAGTTTGGATTGGAGTAAGTTATACAAAGGGGTTATTCCCTTTCTTTTTGGGTAGAGAAGAGTTTTAGAAAGACCAGGCCGAGTCTGGAAAGACTGAGTCCAAAACTTAATGTTGGGAAAGGTATGCAGCCACTTTGGCATATGGTGAAAAGTCCCTCTGTGGGCTTGAAAATGTCGACGTGAGTTCGCCAAAGGACATCGATTTACCATCTTTCAAAATGTCCAAGACAGTTTTTTTTTTTTTATATTATCAAATCTTTATTAGTTTTCTTGACATTTCCGTTTAACATCACATTTTTTACCATAAATATAAGTACTTCTACATAAAAACATCTTTATCAACCTTCCATATTCTTCCCTCCCCCCTTTTCAGCAACCCACATATAGCCAAAAATAAATAAATAAGTAAATAGATAAGTACGATAGAGAAAAGAAAAAAAAAAAAAGGAGAAAAAAAAAAAAATAAAAAGGGAAAAAATTATAAGTTAGTTAGAAGACTTTTCTCCTCTTCCCCTCCCCTCCCCCCCAGACCCATCCCCCCCATCTCCCCCACCCGTCACTCCCCCGTTCTCTATTTCTCCTTCCCCCCCTGTTCTTCCTTCTTTCCCCCTTCCCTTCCCTAAATATTTTCTAATTTCCCCCTCCTATGTGCCTCTAAATCTACATTTGTCCAAGACAGTTTTGATTCCCTTTCTTGAAGTAAAACATTAAGGGATTCCAATGGCACAGGAATGGTAGTGGGTCTAGGCTGTTTACTGCCTACTGGTAGTACAGGCATACCCCACTTTTAAGTACACAATGGAGTTTATTTACTAAAGCTGGAAAGTAAAAAATCAGGCTCACTTCTGCATAGAAACCAATGAGCTTCCAGGTTTAATTACCAAAGGTTAATTGAACAAGCTGGGGTTAGAAGCTCATTGGTTTCTATGCAGAAGTGAGCCTGATTTTGCACTTTCCAGCTTTAGTAAATAAATCCCATTGTGTACTTAAAAGTGGGGTATGCCTGTATTTCTTTGCTTTGAGAGCTGCTATTATGATAGGGTTCATGTAAACTCCTAGGCTGGGTTCACACATGTGTGGTGCAAATTCCAGCTCCGTTTTCTCCTCTCTGTTGTAGCTGCGGATCAGTGAGCAGGGAGAGGGGGGAGGTGTAGTGAGGAGAAGGAGAGAATTTGTGTTCAGAACGGAATGCGAATCAGATGCGTTCCCATAAAAGATAATCTGCTTGTAATTCGCACGGCAATGCCCAGAAAACAAGTTTTTTGGGCAACGCACATTTGTGAACCAGATGCATTCAAATTAATGTATTTTAAAATGCCCTGCGAATTGGATGTGGTGTAAGCGTTGGGGCACCAACAGAAGGGAATGTAGACTACCCAATGTAACACAGGCCAGTTCCAGTTGACACCATCATTTTAGCTGTAAGGGAAGGAGCCATAATTTTAGTTGATCCAGAATGGTGGCCGTATGGTAATCCTTGAGGATGGGCAACCAATGCCTCCCACTGACCTATTTTTTAAGATGTTGAATAAGCATCAAACCTTCTTTGTGACCAAATAAACGTAGAAATTTTAACTTGAAGGGTTCTGTAGAAGCAATTGGGAACACAAATGGGCAATGTTTCAAAGTAATATAGAAGCCTCAGGAGTACTAACATCTTAAAAGCTGCCAGTCTGCCTGACCATGATAGAGAATGTTCCTTCATCCTCTCCATGTCTCAACATACCAAGTCAATAAGGGGAGCATAATTTGCTTCATATAAATTAGAGAAGGGGGAAGTATTGCAATGGTAAAGGGTACAAGGACTGTAAAGAGGGTTTTAGTGGGCTGTTTATATTAACTCCCAATACACTGGATTTCATTTAATTGGCCTTGTAGTAAGATACTTCATTAAATAACTGGAGCACCTACTAGGCCTTAGGCAGGGAAAGAGCTGGATTTGATAATGTCAAAATCACGTCGTCAGCAAATAACGTTATGGTATGGAAACTATTGCAAACTTTTATGCTCAAAATCTGCAAGTGAGTACAGAGATTTTCTGCAAGTGGTTCCATAAGGAGTGCAAAAACTAAAGGGGAGAAGCGACACCCCTGCCTTGTGCCATTAGAAATAGAGAAAATTTCTCGAGAATAGGCCTTCTATAAACACAAAACTGTAGGGCGTGTATACAGCACTAAAATAGCTGCATGTATTTCTCTAGTAAAGCCAAACGTGTTCAGTACTTGAGAAAGATAGCTCAAATGGATCCTATCAAAGGCCTTCTCTGCATCTAGTGTAAGAAACAGAGGAGGCTCCCCCAAGGTCTCCACCCAGTGAAGGAGATTTAAAATGCATTTTGTAGCATCTGGGGCTTGTTACCCCGGGACCAAGCCCACCTGGCCCTGTTTAATTAAAGAAGGTATAAGGCATGCAATTCTATTAGCTATAAGTTTAGCATAGATTTAAAGATCTATATTAAATAATGATATTGATGATATAATAACGAAATTTTGTGGTGAAACCAGCTCTTTCAGGGAGAGCAGGATGTTTGTCTGCTGCCGGGACTGTGCCCCTTGTTTGTGCTTGCAAAGTCAGCAGTCTAGTTGCCTTTAGAAAATCAACCCCAGTGTCTGCCTGGATTTGCATGCTCCTCTCATAACCAGTACAAGGGTGGGAGGATAGAAGGATGGGTGCAAAGCTCTGTTTTGGTGCATATGCATATAAGGATAACAGCAACCCCTTGGTCAGCCATATGTAAAACAAAAAGTCTGAGTCTCTGCAACAGGCCATGGGTATGATTGTCCATAGGTAACTGTGTTGTCCCAATCTACACATTACACAGGAAGTCTGTAGCTCACAAAATACCTACATTGATCTACTTGTAAGAACAAAAACACAAAACAGTTAATCTGCAAAATAGGAACACTAGTTAGGATTATGCTGTAGTGCTGCCTGCAGACATCAGAAGGGAATAAACACAACTGTGCCAACAGCAAGGGAAGGAAAACACTGTAAAATTATTTACATGGCACGAGGCTCTGAAAGTGGCCTGTTTGGCTTGAGGCAAAAAAAAATAAAAAAAATCAGACATAAGGTAAAAACAAAGTTTGAAGAAGAAAATATCTGTGCTTCTCAAAGTAATTGATCATTCCCCCCCCCCCCCCCCCCCCCCAGTAGGTGAGTGCACAGGGAGCAGAGTGCACTGAGCACATTTTCTAGATGGCAGAGTTGCCCTGAGAAGGTACCGGAAAGGCAAAATGATATATTCCGGCACATCCTCTGTACTTGGTCATGTTTCATTTCATTACATGACCTAATGGGATTACAATAAGACAATGCCCAGAAAGGAAAGTAAGGTTGAGGTCCAAATTAATATCTGTACATAGGTCCTACCATGGATTATTTGCCAATAAAGCAAACAATGTGGAAACTAGATTTCAAAATGTCTCTACCAGCCAGCCTTTACGCTAATGATTTCTGTAAAGCAACAAAGTAACAGAAAAGTGCAACAAAATCTTATACATATGAAATGATTAGTTAGTATGTTAGCACCAATAAGGGCAACTGATGCAAGGGCAAAGGGGCAAGCACAACCCAACAATGCTGTCCCTATTGGCCCCATTAGACATTACGCCACAATTAGTACTGAAAGTGAAAAAAGTTTGAAAATTACTTTAAAAGTGCAATAATAGCTAGGAGAAAAAAATCTGGGGTCCCCTTCCCTTGGTGTCCTAGGCATGTGCTTATTTTGCCTGTTAATCCAACTCTGATGAGCACCCTACAAATTTCCTAAAAGGTATTATGCCCCGTACACACGGTCGGACATTCCGACCACAAAATCCGTTGGATTTTTTTTTATTTTGTCCGAAACTTGTGTTGCATACACACAGTTGGACAAAGTTGTCAGAAAATCAGATCGTTCCGTACGAGGTGACGTACAAAACGTACGACGGTACTACGTAGAGGCTAGTAGCCAATAGCTTTTGTCCCCAAATGTATTCTGAGCATGCGTGGCACTTTGTGCATCAGAATTCTATACACACGATCGGAAAAGGTCCGATCGGATTTTGTTGTTGGAAAATTTAAGGTCCTGCTCTCAAATTTTTTCTGTCTGAGATTCCGACGGAAAAAGTCCGCTAGAGCCCACACATGATTGGATTTTCCGACAACATCATTCGATCTGACTTTTCCCGTTGGAATTTCCGTCCGTGTGTACAGGGCATTAGAATGATGTTATAGTGGTGTGTCTAAGGACAGAAATTGCAGACTGAAAGCAATGTTATATGTTTGAATGTCATTCAGATAATGTAGTCGGCCCAGCAAAAGCTTGTCACACTGCAAACAGACAACGGATCTGAGTAAAACTCAAACAGCCACTATACACAAATTGTATGATTTTCATAAACTGGTTTGTGCAAAGGAAGTTTGATTAGTATTCATAGCTAAATATGTAAAAGCCTTTCAGGAGATGATGAGGACAGGAGGCATTGAATACCAATGTGGTAAAGTGGGAGGTGATATTCGCCAACACAGATCTCATTAACCCTTTTGAGGAAAAATGTCCATCTGTCATCTTGTTACCTTTAATAGCCTCTAATTGCAATTTATATAGCGCAAAAGGTACATAAGACATCAATTTCTGTACAACTATGGGAACTTTCACTTTGTTTAGTAGTGTAGTGCAGCTCTTATTTGAAAAAAAAATGTCTTGCTGGGTGTACCTGCTCGACAGAACCCCCAAAGCACATTAGATTATTTTTAAACTTTTATTGAATAATAAACTGACTGTATTTGGATTTTAAATGTTGGTTTGGCTATCTTTTAAATCACACTTTTTGTCTGAAGTGCTATTCTATTGATCGTGCTAATGTACCAAAGCCGCAAGTATAATTTTTAACAGGGGTTCCCTGAGACCGGAACATTTTTTCAAGGGTTCTTCCAAGGTAAAAAGTTTAACAGGGGAAGGGGTGGGGGGCAATTGACCACCGGCCTCTCTGATGCCCCGTAAAAAGGCCAACCTGCTTCTGCTGCAGACATGCCCAAAGGCTTCCTGGTGAAGAGGAGTAGAAAATCCCCCCTGGATTCCTACCAAGTGCAGGATTAGGATGAGGACAGATCGCAGGCCGCCCCTCAAGCATGGATGGTGTTTGCGGTGTCGGAGTCGGTGCAGCAGGTGCTGTCCAGCCCAGTGGGTAGGGAGTACATGGAGCAGAGCTTAAGCCTGTAATGGGGGCCAGGAGGAGGCGGGGAAGAGGGAGAGAGGGAGGGGTGCCATGGGCCTCTGGGTTGTACTTACCCCCTGGGCCAAAAGTTGCCAGTCAGCCCCTGAAGTTTGAGAAAGGCTGCTCAAAAGTATGTAACCGTTTACAGCTGAGATCAATCTGCAAACTTTTGTTAGATACGTTTGCAGTGTGCACTGTTAAGTCTCATGTATGTGCAAGGCTATAGTGGGCTAAAAAATATTGCATTGCTGTAACCAAAGAATAAATAGCTCATGAGGATACTTTATAGGAATTATGCCTTGTACACACGATCGAACATTCCGACCACAAAATCCGTCTGATTTTTTTACGATGGATTTTGTCCGAAACTTGTGTTGCATACACACGGTAGCACAAAGTTGACGGAAAATCTGATCGTTACGAATGAGGTTACGTACAAAAAGTACGACGGGACTCCGTAGAAGCCAGTAGCCAATAGCTTTCGTCCCCAAATTTATTCTGAGCATTAGTGGCACTTTGTGCGTCGGAATTCTATACATACGATTGGCAAAAAGTCCTATCGGATTTTGTTGTCGGAAAATTTTAGTTCCTGCTCTCAAATTTCCGACGGAAAAAGCCAGCTAGAGCCCACACATGATCGGATTTTCTGACAACATAATCCAATCGGACTTTTCTCGTGTGAATTTCCGACCGTGTGTATGGGGCATTAGACTCAGAGGAAAAATTAAACTATAACATCTTAGAAGGCTGCACTCCCCAAGTAAGAGCAAGTATAATTGCCTAACATTTATCTAAAGCAGCCCTTCAACATTTTTAATGCAGAGGAACCCTGAAAATAAATGTATTTTTTGCAATACATTTTTATTGATTATTGACATAAAACAGAAAATAATAACTGTTGCAGTTACATATCCTGCTCCATATGAAAAAATATCCTTTCAGTAACAATCATGAAACAGAACAAATAATAATGACCAGAAAAGAAACACATATGGTGAAAACTGTATACAGGTATTGAGTGTCAGTAGAAAGGTGTATTAGTCCCATACAATGGTGGCTAATGGGAGAAGGACCCCTAATGGTCAGTTGGAGAAGGACACTCTTACTTTGTTGACCAGTGGGAAAACTGCCCTCTGCCCCCCACCTCCCTCTTATACACAACTAAGAAGAGAACTGATATCAGTGATTACTGGGAGTCATTTCTTCATTGCTCAAGGAAGAACCCCTAGCAACCTCTGAAGGAACCCCAGGGTTCCACGGAACTGTGACCTAGCATGTGTCTTAAAGATCAATAAATGTTTTTTTCTCTAGTAAACACCCATAAAATTATACTTCAGCAAAATAATCCACTTATAATCACCTTTGTGAGAAAATGCTCACTGCATCTAAAAACGCTCAGCTGAAAAACTGCAAACAGTTGAACTGTTCTTTATAACCAGAAATGATCACCATCTAGTGGTAACAGAATGCTATGTCACAGATGGACAATAAAGCTGGGAAATGATTTCCGTATGTATGTGACTGACAGAACGCCGGTGGTTTTTACTGAGGCCCGTAAAGCTTTCATAGGGAAACATTGTGGTTCACACTATGATCAGTAGTTTTGGTGCAATAATAAAGGCCCTAGTAATTGAACCTATATGCATTATCTCTCCTATCCATACAATAGAGAGGAAAAGAAACATCAACCATAGTCAGTCCTACAGGATAAAACTAAAATATAGCAACAATATTCTAATAACATACTTTTTCACTTAGAGTAAATAACCCAAGCCATTTTAAACTACTACCCCAGAAAAAGACTGCAGAAATCAGAATACTGTATTAACTAATTCAATCATTTTAATTGCTAGCCAGAAAAAAAACATTTCCCCAGGTTTGTATTGCTGTTCCATGTTCCCATTTCATGAACAGAAAGTGATAGTAAATCTGAGCCTTCTCCATTCATCCAAAACTAATTAAAAAACATTAACATTTACTGTACATTACAATAATAAGAACGTTTAAGTCTTCGCTTATATAGTACATTTGTGTTTTTGATCAAAATCTACGAACACAGAACCAATTAAAGAAGAACTGCAGTCTGTTCACATAATTTGTAATAAAAAAAACATCTTTGCCATTCTGAAGCTTTCCTCCAACCACTTTGCATATTATTTTATATATACTGTGATTCTGTACTTGCCAAATATGCTTCAGAAATCTCCCTCCACTGAGTCTGGCTGCAATCATTTTAACTGTGGACAGCTGAAGCTGCTGCCTGATCACTTCCTGGATTTACACAGACACACAGAGGCACACCTCCAGCGCTGCAGCTCTCATTGGCCCTCTTATGACTCATCCTCCCTCCCTTCCTGACAAACTCTCACCAGAGTGAGAGAGAGAGAGCTGCGCATGATGTCATAAGCCTAAGCTTTTTTCCACACAAGAAACAGGAAGTGGGCTGTAGAAGGTATTTACTAACAGAAAAAAAAAAAATTTTTACTATCCAAAGCAGAAGATTTAATAGATGGAAAGATGAAAAAATGACTAATGTTCCGCTTTTAGCATATTCCACCCTCAAACTGGCAAAGAAGACTATTATGCTGCCCACTGATTAGTTTCTTCTCCAGCTCGCTGTGTGGCACGCATAAAACTGAACTCCAACCAGTGAACCAGAAAAGAGCATGTGAAAAAGTGCACAGGGTGCCTCATTGGTCCCCTCCCAAAAAGGAAGGCCCTCCCAGACTTCTTGGGGTGCAAGGCACTTTGGTTCACCTAGCCCAAAGTCCTGGTGAACCTCATGGCTAGCCAAGGTCAGCCACCGAGTACAAGGTTAGGGGCTCTCCCAAGGAGAGACCTCCGAGCAGCAGTGGAAGGGGCTCTCTCGAAGAGAGACCTCCGGGCAGCAGTTGAAGGAACTTAAGAGCCACACATCCTCCCCCAAGACTTCAGGGCAGGCTCACAGACCCATGTCCTACCATCCTGGGTGGGAGGCCTACAATAAAAGGCACTGCCTGTTTAGAGAGCTTGGCATGTGGAAACACTGCCTGGTTAGGAAGCTTGCCATGTAGAGAGACTGCCTGGTTAGAAAGTCTGCCATGTGGAGACACTGTCTGGTTGGGGAGCTCACCATGTAAAGACACTGCCTAGCTAAGAAGCCTGCCATGTGAAGACACTGCTTGGGTGGGCGGCCTGTCATGTGGAGAGACTGTCTGGTTGGACAGCTTACCATTTGGAGACACTGTCTGTTTAGGGAATCTGCCTTGCGGAGACACTGCCTAGTTAGAGAGCCTGCCTTGTGAAGACACCACACAGTGAGAAAGCCTGTCATGTAGAGACACTGGCTGGTTAAGGCGCCTGAGACGTGGAGACGTAGCCCTGTTTGAGAGCCTGCCATGTTGAGGTAAAGCTCTGTTAGAAACCCTACCAAGTAAGGATGTAGAGACACTGCATGGTTGGAAAGCTAGCCATGTGGAGGTATTGCCCTGTTAGAGAGTTTGCCATGTAGAGACACTGTCTGGTTAGATGGCCTGCCATTTGAGATTACCTTGTTAACCACCCAGTAAAGATATGCACAAAAGTGACTTTTTCCTCACCTGACCCAGGATGAGACTAAGATTCAGTCTAATGTGTCCCTGAGGCCCAACCATGAGGCTTGTATGAAACTTTCAGAGGATTATAGAATTGGTCTTTCACTGGGCAAGGACTTGGACATTACATAGGACTGTGCTCTCTCTCTAAAGCAGGGGTCGCAAAGTACTGGCCTGCAGGCCATTTGCGGCCCGCGGACCGGTTAAAAATGGCCCGCAGGCAGGGGGCGTCTTTTTGCACTGCACCGCAGAGGGGGAGGCACCGAAGAGCTTTACCTCTCCATCTGCTCTGTCCTCTCCACTGCACGCTGCTGCAGCCCAGAGAGAGAACAGAGCGGAGGAAGGATCCACCCATCGTCTCGCCCACCACCCCGCCCACCTAGGTACTGACCTCAGGGCGGGAGATTGTGTTCTCTGGGTCCCCTGTCACTAGGCCGGTGTGGAAGCCAGGAGGAGAGGACTCGGGGGGCAGATGATCCTGACTGCCAGGAGAGGTGAGTGAGCCATCACACTGAGGCAAAGTCCTTAGTGGGGTGACTGGGGTAGAAATGTGTGTAGTGTGGGGGGTATTTTATAGAGTGTGGGGGGTATTTTATGGAGTGTGGGGGTTAATTATGGAGTGTGGGGGGTACTTATGGAGTGTGGGGGGTACTTATGGAGTGTGGGGGTTAATTCTGGGGGTTAATAATGCTTTTGCTGACATCAGTGCTGGGGGTTATTAATGCGTTTGCTGACATCAGTGCTTGGGATTAATAATGCGTTTGCTGACATCAGTGCTGTGGGTTAATAATGCGTTTGCTGACACCAGTGCTGGGGGTTAATAATGTGTTTGCTGACATCAGTACTGGGGGTTAATAATGCATTTGCTGACACCAGTGCTGGGGGGTTAATAATGCGTTTGCTGACATCAGTGCTGGGGGGTTAATAATGCATTTGCTGACATCAGTGCTGGGGGTTAATAATGCGTTTGCTGACATCAGTGCTGGTTATAGTATAGTATATTATTGCTGGTATAGTTTATTGTTTTTTGAACTTATGAAAGTTTGCATGCGGCCCCCATGGGATATGAAAACTTGTCATGTGGCCCTCTTGCAATTTGAGTTTGAGACCCCTGCTCTAAAGCAATAGGATGGTACTTTATAGCAGCTCCTGTGTATACTGCATGTACGCTACCAGGAAAATAAAGCTGGCCATAGATGATTTGAATCTCAGCAGGTTCAGCATGGACCGGCTGAGATTCAAACCATCTATGGGCAGGCTGATTGTACCAAAGTCGATCCATTGATCAACTTGGGTACAACCAAAATGTTAGATTTTACATGTGGATTATTGCCAGTGGCTATAGCTGCTAGCAATAATCACCGTGTTCTCCCAGGAGGGACGGCTCCCCTCCGCTGAAAGAACATAATAGCTCCACGGGAGGAATTCCCCCATCAACACTTTACTGTGGTTTCAATGAAAAGTATTGCATCATCTAAGGCCTGCCTAAGGCCTCCAATTATAACAGAGTGCCAATACCACTATCCACTCTCCACCAGATAGGCCATTTATTAATTGAGGCCACAGTGTGAAGTATGTGCCGGTCCACAGGGGGTTCTCTGCATATTACTTCAAGGAACACTTCATGATAGATGGAAGGGCTGGTCACAGGACTTTGACTGGACATTGGACTTTTTTTCCCCCAATAATTAACATGAACAGGACTTGCTTGCTTTGGAGTTCTAAAGCAAGTGAAATGCTAAACACAGTGGTGTACCTGGAAAATATGGTCCACATTAGGTACAGTCAGGCTGGGAGGACTTCCCTTCACTATGCTGAAAGCTGTTCTGAGGTCTGGTAAGCACATGCATAGTGGGGGGGGAGAGAATCCTAATTATACACTCCTCCATTCACAGATCATGTTACAAGCAGTGCAATCAATAGAAGAATTTTTTTTTCAACAGAGGAGGAGTAAGCAGGGTGTGTGTCCCCATCAGACCATCTGTACTGCCATTCTGCCTGAAGAACCTACAATGTTTACCATTATAGCACCAGAAACAGGAAGAAGACAGGCATCGCTGCAGTAAATATTTTTTCCCGGATCCAGCTGCCTGCATAACGTGGGACATACAGATCTTTATTACAGGTAAGGAATGTGACTAAAGCTGTAGGATATTTTTTCCTTAGCTAAACTTCAGCTTTAGAGAAAACCACTTTGTTTTGACAGGTACCCACTCCCACTTGCGTCAGCTAGGCAATCCGAGTGGACGTTCTCTTCCCCTTGCATTCCCTCAACCTTCTGGGATGCATCACAGGTCCCAAAAGGCTGCGGGACTATTCACAAAGCTCAGCTTGGCTCGCGCATGCACAGTGGGAAGCCAGCTCGAAGCCACAAGGAGGCTGCCTGCAGTTAAAATGTCAGTGCTGGGGACCTGAAGATCACTGAAGAACCGGCCTGGATGAGGATGGTGCTGGATCCTGGGACAAGTGAGTGCGTGTTTAATAAAAGTCAGTAGCTACAGCTTTTGTAGCTGCTGACTTTAAATTTTTTGGAGAACTGACTGAAGCTGCTCTTTAAACCAGGGAAAATGGCTAATTGTGATGGGGCAGATAAGCAGGGGTTACAGTGTTGGGCCAGATGAGAAGGGAGTTCAGCAATGGGACGGAAGAGAAGGGAGGTCAGTGGTGGGACAGAAGAGCAGGGGGGTTTAGTGTTGGGACAGAAGATAAGGGGGTTCATCGGTGAGACAGAAGAGCAGGGGGGTACAGTGGTGGGGCAGATGTGCAGGAGGTACAGTGGTGGAAGAGATGAGAAGGGGGTTCAGCGGTGGAACAGAAGAGCAGGGAGGGGATACAGTGATTGGGTAGATGAGCAGGGGGGTTCAGTGGTGGAAGAGATGAGAAGGGGGTTCAGTGTTGTGACAGAAGAGAAGGGGGTTCAGTGGTGGGGCAGATGTGCAGGAGGTACAGTGGTGGAAGAGATAAGAAGGAGGTTCAGCAGTGGAACAGAAGAGCAGGGGGTTCAGTGTTGGGCTAGATGACAGGGAGCTCAGTAGTGGGACAGAAGAGCAAGGGGGTACAGTGGTGAGGCAGATGTGCAGAAGGGTACAATGGTGGGGCAGATGTGAAGGAGGTACAGGTGGTGGGAGAGATGAGAAGGGGGTTCAGCGGTGGGACAGAACAGCAGGGGGTACAGTGATGGGGCAGATGAGCAGGGGGTTACAGTGGTGGGACAAATGAAAAGGGGGTTCAACAGTGGGACAGAAAAGAAGGGGGGGTACAGTGGTGGGGCAAAGGAGAAAGTAGGTACATTGGTGGGACAGATAAGCAGGGGGTAACAGTGGTGGGGCAGAAGAGCAGGTGGGTACAGTGATGGGGCACATGAGCAGGGGGTTACAGTGGTGGGACAGGTGAGCAGAGGGGTTCAGTGTTAGGACAGATGAGAAGCTGGTTCAGCGATGAGACAGAAGAGCATAGGGGGTACAGTGGTGAAGCAGACGTGCAGGGAGGTACAGTGATAGGGAAGATGTGCAGGGGGTTACAGTGGTGAGACAGATGAGCGGGAGGTACAGAGGTGGGGGCAGATGTGCAGGAGGGCACAGTGGTGAGACAGATATGCAGTGGAGCATAGTGGTGGGACAGGTGAGCGGGGGGTACAGAGGTGAGGGAGATGTGCAGGGGGGGTCACAGTGATAGGGCAGATGTGTAGGAGGGCACAGTGGTTGGACAGATGAGCAGGGGGCTACAGAGGTGAGACAGACGAGCAGGGGGGCACAGTGGTGAGACAGATGAGTAGAGAGGTACAGAGTAGGGGGGGGGGGCAGATCTGCAGGGGGGCACAGTGGTGAGACAGATGAGTAGGGAGGTACAGAGTAGGGGGGGGGGGCAGATGTGCAGTGGAGCACAGCGGTGGGACAGGTGAGCGGGGGGTACAGAGGTGAGGCATATATGCATATATGCAGGGGGTCACAGTGGTGAGACAGATTAGTAGAGGGGTACAGAGGTGGGGCAGATGTGCAGGGGGGCACAGTGATCTAAGGTGTGAAGGTACATGAATTGTGGCTGATCAGAGGACTGGAGGTGCAGGAATTGGGACTGATCTGAGGCCTGAGAGTGCAGGATGTTCATTTGTCGCTATTACTCAAGTAGTTTACAGCATTTACTTTATAAAAAAAATCCTTTTCGTGATTGAGAGTGTGAAGTTGATGTTTTTTTTGTCATAAAATCGGCACGGTCAGTTTCTTTGAAAACATTTTTCGGCACACTGTGCTCAAAAGGTTGCCTACCCCTCTTGATTTTTTTTTTTAAACTAATATCATTATATTTACAACATTCAGATGAAGAAACCCATCACACTCTCTATTTTTTTGTCTTCATTCAATAATAATGAAAATTAATATTATTATGAAAAAGGGTTCCCTGTTGGAGCAATTGAACCACGCTTCATAAGGAATTTGTTTTGCTTTCCTCTTGATCAACTCAGGGTTTGCATTTTTTTAATTAATTTATTTTTTGTTGACCGGATGTCTTTTTTCAACCCGACTTACTATGTAATAGCTTGACAGGGATCTGGCTCTCCTCAGACATATGCAAGCCCTACAAAGCTGAATTATTTAGTAAATAAAGCATTGGCTGTGTAAATATTTTTTCAGATACGCAATTTACAATTAGCTTTTGCCTTAACATTTTCCAGAACACGTTAGTGAACAAAACATTTGATTTGTGTCACATTTAAACAGAATGCAACATTTTTAATATTTATACAGGGACACTGATACTGAGTCAGTGGAGCTGAATTGTATTAATGACTAAGAATTTAGGCATTTTTGGGGGAACTATTCCTGGTGATCAAGGATGCCGGAGAAATGTCTGATATGTAGGATATATAACCAGACACAGCTTAACCATAGCAAAGCAATCACTAGTTTTTGCTGCAATGTTATACGATACAAATAGGGTGCCATCTAGTGGCCAAATTGTATATTACCATTTTACTGTTTTCAAGACTTATAGGTGTTCATAAAACCTCTTTGTTAGCTACAAATTGTTTGCAAAATCAATCATTGGAAATCAATTCAGTACTGAATAACGCAATATTCACTGTAAGCACTCATGGAAAAGTCAAACGTGAGCTGGCTCATTTACTGGATCATATGCAAAAATGCATTGAATTTTGTAAAAAATGTTATTGAAATGCAATAAAGCTGCAAGCGACGGCAAGACCAGTTGCCAACAAAAATTGTTCTGCCCAACAGCAAATGCCACAATGAGATTTTTTTTTTCTAACCAGAATAACTCTGTGTTCCTCCCTGATTTCATTTTAGTTTGTTACTTGGTGTTTAAAGGGTAACTCCACTTTTGTGGGGCAAATGAAGAAAAAAATTATATAGAGTATACAATTGAGACACAAGTCCCAATGTAATTGAATGTTATTAAAAATGACCTTTCCTTTTCAATCTGCAGCTCTGTAATTTTCTGAAAATGCAATGCAATATGGCTACCTGGAGCTGTTTTGTACACAGAGTATGTACAGAACGCCCCCCAGAAACATAATTTCCTGCTTGTGTGATTGGCTCACTGATTTTTCCCCGAAGTCTGCACTAAGATACAAGTCAGATTTCAGGCATCCCCTGGAACAAAAATTTCTTTTTTTTTTGGTGAGATACTTTAAATAGGAAATCACGTGTAAAGGGATGCAGGCCCAGCAGCTTTTCTGATTAGAGCCCTGCAGGTGCACAGCGGATTGATAATTACGAAACCACTCCCATTAGACTTACGTTCCCACATGGGCACAAACACACAGGGATTTTTTTCAGAATACCAAAAGGTAGAAATCTGCAATAACGTTTGTTAAAGCGGTTCTGCACTCTGAAAAAAATTTTTTTTTTTTTAGGATGTAATATAAAGTGTGCTTACCTTTATTAGGGGACTCACCTGTTCCATCTTCCATCTCGATCGCCGCCGGTTTTTGTCCGATGAAGTTCCTCGTCTTCTTCTTTAGTGCTGGGGGCCATCTTGCCTGTGGGCATGTGAAACACCCACAGGGACTTTAGATGGCCCAGCATGCACTGCCGTTACTCGCGCGTGCGCAGTAACGGCTCATCTGCCGAGATCTCACGAGATTTCGGCAGATGCGGCCGAAATCTCGGGAGATTTCGGAAGATGTGGCCGAAATCTCGCGAGATTTCGGAAGATGCCCGCACTGGCTCCTGGGATCAATGACACCAGATCCCAGGAGACAGTGCGGCGTGACGACGATCGACGCAAGACCCCGCCCGCCGCCGCAGAGGGAGAAGACCGGAAGTCTTCAATTACAAGGTAAGTAAAAAAAAAAAAAAAAAAAAAAAAAAAAACATTTCATTTAGTACTCTTTGCCTGATTTGGAAGGCAAAGAGATTTACTAAATGAAATGAGTGCAGAACCGCTTTAAAATCCTTGTGATGTACATAGATCACCTAGAGGGGAATGTTTTTTTTTCTCAACAAAAGAGGAGTTACGCTTTAACTTCCCTGAATTATGGACCCTGCCTGGTCTTCATCCTGTTCAAAAATTGTGCCCACTGAACATGGAATGGCTGGAGGGTTTAGCACATAAACAAAATCAGACAGTTGCTTAGAGAAGGTTTTTCTTACTAAAGATAAGAGAAGGCACCTCCTGGTGCCCACTCTTGGGGCTCACTCACACTGCATACCAGTTTTCCACAATGGATCCTGCTTATATCTGCTCTATATATGGTCTGTGTGCTGTACAAGTGTAAAAGCTGAACTCCATCTGTAATGCCCCGTACATAAGGTCGGAAATTCCGGAAAATCCACCCGTGTGTGGGCTCCATCGGACTTTTTCCGTTGGAATTTCCAACGGAAAAATTTTTAGATCCTGCTCTCAAATTTTCCGACAACAAAATCTGATTGGACTTTTTCCGATCGTGTGTAGAGAATTCCGACGGACAAAGTGCCGCGCATGCTCGGATCAAATTATAAGACCAAAGCTATTGGCTAGTAGCCTCTACGTAGTTCCGTCGTACGCAACGAACGTCACCACGTTCAGAATGATCGGATTTTCCAACAACTTTGTCCGACCGTGTGTATGCAACACCAGTGTCGGAAAAAATCTGACATATTTTGTGGTCGGAATTTGCGACCGTGTGTACGGGGGCTTAGACACACCTTATAAGACATGGGGAGGGGGGCGGGGCCAGAATGGTTTTAGGCTTCTTCCATCAGGTCTGCTCTGATGGCCGATAGGAGGAGCCATTTCTGCTTTTGTAAATAATGGTTGGCTCGGCAAATCATATTCTACAAAGGCAGAAATGGTTCCATCCATCAGCCATCTGTGTGGACCTGATGGAGAAACCAAACACCTTAAACCCATTCTGGCTCCGCGCCTTCCAAATGACCCATAAGGTCTGACGGCTGATGGGAAGAGCCATTTCTGAATGTGTACAATTTAAACATCTTAGCCACTCAATTTCTACAAAGGCAGAAATGTCTCCTCCCACCAGCCATCAGAGCAGATTTGATGTACTATGATTAGTCGGTTGTGCATGGGTAGAATTTGATTGGCTGAGCCATCAGAGCGGACCTGATTGGGAACTGAGGCCCATATGTCATACATGCAGAAGTCTTCTCCAGCATCATACCCAAAGAATGAATGACTCATTCATTGGGCCGACATGTAAAATCAACAATGTGTAATCACTGTGGAGGACTTACAGATTGTTGATATAGTACTTTCTGAGGACATGCTTCCTCCTGTGAAGGGATGAAGAAGTTTCTAAGCTGGTCCACACCACAAGCTGATTATTAGGATGAGGATAAGGATGAGGTCAGCTAAACATTTTTCATTAGGCGGTATAAACCCCAAAAAACAGCAATTTTATATATTGTAGCTTACCAATACTTAAACGTGGAGGCTGCATTTGTTTTTTTAAATATATACTTTTATTTTCACCTGATGATCCGATCAACAACTAATTTCCTATCTTAGCCTGGCTCCTCTATATATGGAGAGGCAATGAAGTCACCATTGGACAGCAGCATTGTCCAGGGAGGGTGGTGTTAGATGGACAAGTAGTTTTAGATGGGCTGTGATTAACAAATTAACCACTTATCGACCGTCCCATAGCAGTTTTACCACTACAGGGCAGCAGCTGTGCATCAGATCACGTATATATATGGGATTCCGGACTTCCACCTGCAGGATTCGGGCACTCAATGTTCTCCGGCACCCACTAATCGCCGGTAAACTACACAGAACAGGGATTTTGATAAAGCGCATGCATGCAAAACATGTCGTCTCTGCAACATGGAAGCATGCGTTCCATGCTGGCCACGGCTGCCTACACTTTCGGACACCCTAGGTCCGTCCAGGGCTCCAGTGACGTCACCCTCACATGCCAGCCACGGCGGCTTTCCCTTCTGGGCACCGTGCTTTCGTCCTTAGCTCCAGTGATGTCATCCATACACGGTGGCTGGCCCGGCATGGAACACACCATTTGCCTGCTCCAACTGCGGCGAGGATGGATGGCGCTTCCCCTTGGATTTCCCTGGTCTGGATACAGTGATCCATTAGTGCCCGAGCCAGCCTCACAGCCAGCGCGGTAACGTTGCAACCATATATTTTATGAACTATGTACTGTTTTATCACTTCTTTGAATAAATCGGCAGCAAGCTTATTGAAGCGACATTGTGGTTTATTGCAGCCACCATTCACTATTCCTCATCTCAGCTTCTGAGCGTTGTCAGGCTTGTTTGTTTACAGAATGGGGATCTGCCTATGTAAACAAGGCAGATCTTGGTTCTGACAGGGGGGAAGGCATGGATTCTGTGTACTACAAAGCAGGGACTAAAATCCATGTCTTCCCCAACTAAAAGCAGCACACATAGTAAACACAAACACAGTTAACCCTTTGATCACCCTAGCTGTTTAACCCCTTCCCAGCCAGTGTCATTAGTACAGTGACAGTGCATATTTTTAGCACTGATCACTGTATTACTGTCACTGATTCCCGATTGTCCACCGCAATGTCGCAGTCCCGCTATAAATCACTGATCGCCGCCATTACTAGTAAAAAAAAAAATTCCATAGTTTGTAGACGCTATAACGTTCATGTAAACCAATCAATATACGCTTATTGGGATTTTTACCAACAATATGTATCAGAATACATATTAGCCTTAGGCCCCTTTCACACTGGGGCAGTGTGGCCGTCGGCGGTAAAGCAGCGCTATATTTAGCGCTGCTTTACCGTCATTTTAGCTGTGGTATTCGGCTGCTAGCGGGGCAGTTTTAACCCCAGCTAGCGGCCGAAAAAGGGTTAAAACCCCCCGCAGGTAAGCCTAGAATAAGGCTCACCTGTAGGTAAAACCTGTACGGTTTAGGAGATATTCACCTTGCATGCAGCTGCTGATGTCAGTGGCACATGCACAGTGAAGGTCCGGCGTATCATGCTTGTCGGAACAAAGGGGTCCCACGCGCATGCGTGGGAGTGACGTCATCGCGACTCGGGCCACTCACTACGCCGGAGCCGTGAACACGGAAGAATTGCCAAGGCATAATGTCAGCTCCCTCGGCGGTGACTGGGAGGCGGTGTGGGGGCTTTGTTCTAAGGTAAGTATTTCATAATGAGCTACTAGCTCATTATGCCTTTGCCTTATAGTTTTTTATTTTTACATTTTTTATTATGGGTATACAACCGCTTTAACCACTTAAGCTCCGGACCAATTGGCAGCTAAAGGACCAGGCCCCTTTTTGCGATTCGGCACTGCGTTTCTTTAACTGACAATTGCGCGGTCATGCGACGTGGCTCCCAAAAAAAATTGGCGTCCTTTTTTTCCCCACAAATAGAGCTTTCTTTTGGTAGTATTTGATCACCTCTGCGGGTTTAATTTTTTGCGCTATAAACAAAAATATAGCGACAATTTAAAAAAAAATGCTTTTTGCTATAATAAATACAAAAAATTATAAAAAAAAAAAAATTGGCAAAAATTATAAAAATTATAAAAATTTACAATAAATATTTTTTGTAATAATAATATAAATATATATATTTATAACTATAATAAATATCCCCAAATTAAATATAATAAAAAAAAAAACAAAAAAAACTTTTTTATTTCCTCAGTTTAGGCCGATACGTATTATTCTACATATTTTTGGTAAAATAAAATCGCAATAAGCGTTTATTGATTGGTTTGCGCAAAAGTTATAGCGTCTACAAAATAGGGGATAGTTTTATGGCATTTTTATTAATAATTTTTTTTTTTTACTAGTAATGACAGCGATCAGCAATTTTTATTGTGACTGCGACATTATGGCGGACACGTTGGACAATTTTGACACATTTTTGGGACCATTGTCATTTATACCATGATAAGTGCGATTAAAAATGCATTGATTACTGTAAAAATGTCACTGGCAGGGAATGGGTTAACCATTAGGGGGCGGGGAGGGGTTAAGTGTGACCTATGTGTTTTTTTTTACTGTAGGGGTGTGGCTTGGCATGTGACATCACTGATCATCTTTCCCTATGACAGGGAACAGACGATCAGTGACAGCTTCACTAGGTAGCAGGGAGAGGTAAGTGTAAACAAACCCCTCCCCGTTCTTCAGCTCTGTAACCCGATCGCGGGAAACTGGCGGCGATCGGGTCCGCGGGTCCCACGGTCGCGGAGCTCAGGACCGGGTCGCAAGCACGCCATCCACGGCTGGGCTCTTAAAGAGCAACATACCTGTATGTGCCATTCTGCGACGTAAATGTGCAGGAGGCGGTCCTTAAGTGGTTAAGGACCGCCCCACGTACATATACTGTGGCAGGACAGCCCTTAAGCGTAAACTCACGTACCTGCGCGTTATTTTTTTCTTTGAAGCGTTCTGCTAGTAAGGAAGACAGATCTGTCTTCCTAGAGTTAAACCATCCCCCACACAGTAAGAAAGCACTCCCAGGGAACACATTTAATTCTTTGATTGCCCCTGATGTTAGCCCCTTCCCTGCCAGTGTCATTAGTACAGTGACAGTTTTTAGCACTGATCACTGTAAAAAGTGTCACTTAGTGTCAGATTTGTCTGCCGCAATGTCACAGTCCCACTAAAAAAACGCAGATTGCCGCCATTACTAGTAAAAAAATAAAATAAAATAAAAAATTCCATAAATTTATCCCATAGTTTGTAGACTCTATAACTTTTGCACAAACCAATCAATATACGCTTTTTGGGATTTTGTTTACCAAAAACATGTAGCAGAATACATATCAGCCTAAATTGATGAAGAAATTCGATTTTTTACATATTTTTATTGGATATGTTTTATAGCAGAAAGTAAAAAAATATTGTTTTTTTTTTTTTTTCAAAATTGTCGCTCTTTTTTTGTTTATAGCTCAAAAAAATAAAAACCGCAGAGGTGATCAAATACCTCCAAAAAAAAAGCGCTGTTTGTAGGAAAAAAGGACATCAATTTTATTTGGGCACAGCGTCTAATGACTGCGCAGTTAAAGCAACGCAGTGCAGTATTGTAATAAATAACCTGGTCAGGAAGGGGGGGGGGGGGTGAACCTTCCAGAGCTGAAGTAGTTAATGAAACAAACACAGCATCTCCTGCTAAATATCTACATGTAACAGAGAAAAGAAAAGAAAAAAGTATTTGGCCACTAGAGGGCTCTGTTATTCTACTGAATCCCATGTTGCATGACTTCTAGCATAGATACAGCTTAAAAAAAGAATTTTTCAACTACCATACACTACCATACACCTGTTTCGGGCTCAGTATTCCTCTTCATTAATAAAATGAGCGACCTAACTTCTACAGAATAGGCAAATATATTCAATTTTAAGAAAGTAACAGTGTTTTTTATTGTATTTTGGCTTTTGGTTTCTTTTCGGAACACCTTACCATAACAATCGGTTATTTTGCCTGGATCAAAAGAAAAATAAACGTCTTCATGTCACACTGAACATGACCCGTTTAAGTGAATGAGGCTGTGCCGAAACCACGATGCAATGCACGCAGTTGTGGTGCAGGATTTGCAGGGTTAAAACAGGCAATGAGGAGGGGACATATCTCACTTCCTGGCAAATGCCTCTGAAAAGTGATCCACTGCAGATCTCTCTTCATAGGAGAGGCAAGGTCTGCCAAAATTGTACGTAACTCTCTAACAATGAACTTCTCTTTTTTTCTGTCTTTTGGGTCTATTATCTAGATTTAAACCCAATTCTCATAAACTCTTTCATTAAAAAAATATCTGGTTACCCCTCCGTGTAATTTATTGTTCAGGCACTTCTACATGACAACTGTTTCCTAATTGTGCTCCCATTTCGTCACTCACAAAGGGCCATGCCGACACACATTGGACAAACATGGTCCACTGTTGTTCCAATGAGAGAGCCAGCTCAAGTCAATGATGTGCAGCTCAAACTGAAGCGAGTGCATGTAGACAGGAAGTGTCTGAAAGAGGATGGAGGAGATCAGCAGCACTGAAATACAACAAAGGATGAAAAATAGTGAAAACAGAATTTTATGAAAAACTGAATCATAAGAAATGTTAGTTATGCACAGTAATACTGACATATAAGCACACACATAGGTTGGACTTGATGGACTTGTGTCTTTTTTCGACCTCACCTACTATGTAACTATATGTAATTATGATAGCAAACTACATTTCTTCCAGCTAAGGTTTAGATCTACTTTAAATATTCAATTAAAAGTCCACCTTTTCCCCCTTTACTAAAATTCAAGTCAGTATGCATCTCTGCATGCTGATATGAAATCTTTTAACATTAATTACTTTAAAAACTTTTTTTTTTTTTGCTTTTACTTTTAATTTTTTGGTTTTAACATTCACTATCATGGCGGCACGAAGGCGGCACGAAGGCCCAGGCTACATTGAGGAACTAAAGAAAATGAAGAGAAAGTTACTTGGACATTGGATACGTATACTGGCTTGTGTACAAACAAGAATAAAAAGGAGGGGGGGGGGCAATAGCTATAATATTGATATACAGTATCTCACAAAAGTGAGTACATCCCTCACGTTTTTTGTAAATATTTGATTGTCAGGCTGACCCCCCACCCCTTCAATCTCTGCAGCAATGCTGGCAGCACTCATACCTCTAATTCCCAAAAAAAACCTCTGGATAGGACGCTGAGCACGTGCACTCAACTTCTTTGGTCAACCACGGCGAGGCCTGTTCTCAGTGGAACCTGTCCTGTTAAACCGCTGTATGGTCTTGGTCACCATGCTGCAGCTCAGTTTCAGGGTCTTGGCAATCTTCTTATAGCCTAGGCCAGTGATGGCGAACCTTGGCACCCCAGATGTTTGGAACTACATTTCCCATGATGCTCATGCACTCTGTGGTGTAGCTGAGCATCATAGGAAATATAGTTCCAAAACATCTGGAGTGCCAAGGTTCGCCATCACTGCCTAGGCCATCTTTATGTAGAGCAACAATTCTTTTTTTCAGATCCATACTGGTTGAACTTTCAGTGACCAGTTTGAGAGAGTGAGATCGATAACACCAAATTGAACACACCTGCTCCCTATTCACAACTCAGACCTTGTAACACTAACGAGTCACATGACATCGGGGAGGTAAAATGGTTAATTGGGCCCAATTTGGACATTTTCACTTAGGGGTGTACTCACTTTTGTTGCCAGCATTTAGACATTAATGGCTGTGTTGAGTTATTTTGAGGGGACAGCAAATTTACACTGTTATACAAGCTGTACACTCACTACTTTACTTTGTATCAAAGTGTCATTTCTTCAGTGTTGTCACATGAAAAGATATAAATAAAATATTTACAAAAATGTGAGGGGTGTACTCACTTTTGTGAGATACTGTAAATAAGGGGGCCGGATGCATGGATAATGGGGGCGGCGCCCATGCGCCCCTAATGGACGGGCCACCACTGTATATATTCACTTTTGTGAGATACTGTAGATACCATATCTTAATTAATACCAAATATGTGAATACTGTATATTAAATTTAAGTATTAGTTTAAATTTATAGACAATATATTAGTTTATATGGGATCTTGTAAAGTTATAAATATATAATTGTTTCTATCAGCATACCCGAAATACGCTAAAGCCAGGTTCAGCAGGGAACAGATGAGATTTGAACCATGTATGGGCAAGGCTGATTGTACCCAAGTCGATCCATTGATTGACTTCAGTACAGCCAGCATGTGGGATATTCGATTGTTGCCAGTGGCCATAGACATCTAGCAATAATACCTGGGTTTGATTTACTAAAACTGATGCACTCAGAATCTGGTGCAGCTGTGCATGGTAGCCAATCAGCTTCTAACCTCAGCTTGTTCAATTAACCACTTGAGATCCGCGCTATAGCCGAATGACGGCTACAGCGCGAGCCTACATTGCCGGTGCGCTCTGTGGTCAGCTTACCTCTGCGACCCCTTACCACGTGTTCAGCTGTCAGCCAATGATAGCTGATCATGTGATGCCAACACAGCAGGTAATCAGCTGACAGCGCGAGGCGAGAAAAAAAAAAGGCCGATCACCGGCAGCAGTGAGAGGGACATCAGTCCCGATCACTGCGAGCTGCTGCCAGCTCCTCAGTGCCCACCTGTGCCCCCTACAAGTGCCACCTAGCAGTAGGCAGCAGTGTCGCCTACTAGTGCCCACCAGCGCCACCCATCAGTGCCCACAGTGCCATCTGTCAGTGCCCACAGTGCCACCTGTCAGTGCCCACAATCAGTGCCTCAAGAACAGTTCTGCACATCAGTGCCGTCCATCAGTGCCATCTATCAGTGCCCATCTGTGCCACCCATCTGTGCCACCCATCAGGGCCCATCAGTGCCATCTTATCAGTGGCCATCAGTGCTGCCTTATCAGTGGCCATCAGTACCGACTTATATGTCCCCATCAGCGACGCCTTAACTGTGCCCATCAGTGCAGCCTATCAGTGCCCACCAGTGCCGCCTCATCAGCGCATATCAATGAAGCAGAGAAATTACCAGTTTTCCAAATTTTATAACAAACTATTAAACATGATTTTTTTTTATTCAAAATTTTACATATTTTTTTGTTTGTTTAGCAAAAAAAAAAAACCCAGCTGTGATCAAATAACACCAAAAGAAAGCTCTATTTGTGGGAAAAAAATTATAAAAATTTGATTTGGGTACAGTGTTGTATGACCGCGCAATTGTCATTCAAAGTGCGACAGCGCTAAAAGCTGAAAATTGGTCTGAGAAGGAGGGGTGTTTAAGTGCCCTGTAAGCAAGTGGTTAAGCTATGGCAATAAGCCCCCGTTCACATTGGCGCGATTTGACAGGTCAAATCACAGCCTATTGTCGGCAATGGCACCACTCCAACCAGTGCGACGCCAACTTTGTGGCGCCGCACCGATTTCCAAAAGTAGTTCCTGCACTACTTTTGGCCACTTCAGGGGCGAGTTCAAAATACATCTTTGCATGAACCCGCACAGATGTCTTTCAAGTCACCCCCCGAAGTCGGACTGAAATGCGGCTTTGAAGACAGGCAAGTTCAGATAAAGTCGCACGATTTTACAGCAGTATTCAGTGTGAACAAAGGCCGAAACCTGGAAGCTGATTGGTTTCTATGCAGAAATGAGGCTGATTTTGCACTCTCCAGCTTTAATAAATAAACCCCAGTGTGTTCTCCCAATAGGGACGGCGCAACACTGACTTTGTTGATGGGAAAATCAAACTATTTTCTTTCCTGCAACCCGTATCATCTATCACCTGGGTAAGAGAACATCAAAGCTGTTCAATCTCAAAATAAGGGGAGGGTAGAAAACACAGAGAATTATAGTTATATGGGAATAATATTGTAGAAACTTGGGTTCCCAGAGGATTCCTACAAGTGTGTATAAGAGGGAAAAGTTGGATAATGGACAGTAGGGGGAAAGTAAAGGAGAGGATTCCCCTCCACCTCCTGAAATAGATACAATTTAAATGTACTTGTCTTTTATCTGCTTCTAGACCGCCCCATGTACATTTACTGCCACGGGGAGGCCTCTCTTCCTGGTCTGGGGTGCGCAGGTGGGCTGCCGATGACCAGCTCCCACTGTGATTGGACACAGCGGGAGCCAATCATCGATGTCCGCCAGGACCACCGATCATTTCCGAGGCAGACAGAATGGCGGTCTGGCTATGTAAACAAGGCAGATCGCTGTTCTGTGACAGGAGAAGACAGAGATCTTGTGTTTCTGCTAAGCAGGAAAACGGATCTCTGTCTTCTTACAGTACAAGCACATCCCCCACAGTTAGAAAGCACTCCCTAGGAAGACATTTAACCCTTTGATTGCCGATGTTAACCCCTTCCCTGCTATTGTCATTAGTACAGTGACAGTGCATATTATTTAGCACTGATCACTGTATTGGTGTCACTGGTCCCCAAAGAACTGTCACTTTGTTTCCGATTTGTCCACAGCAATGTCACAGTCCCACTATAAGGCACTGATCGCCGCCATTACTAGTAAAAATAAATTAATAAATGATAATTCCATAAAAATATCCCATAGTTTGTAGACGCTATAACTTTTGCGCAAACCAATCAATATACGCTTATTGGGTTTTTTTAAGCAAAAATATGTAGCAAAATACATACTGACCTAAATTAAAGAAGAAATTAGATTTTTTACATTTTTTTTTTTATAAGATATGTTTTGTAGCAGAATGTTAAAAAAAAATTTTTTTTTTGGTTTATAGCGCAAAAAAATAAAAACCAGAGGTGATCAAATACCACCAAAAGAAAGCTCTATTTGTGGGGGAAAAAAGGCCATTAACTTTATTTGTATACAGCGTCGCAATTTGTGCAATTGCAGTTAAAGCAGATAAAAAAAAAATAAAAAGAAAGAAGAGTCAGCAGCTACAAATACTGCAGCTGCGGACTTTTAGACCCCTTTCACACCAAGGGCGTTTTGCAGGCGCTATAGCGTTAGAAATACGCCTGCAATCCGCCCTAAAAACAGCTGCACCATTGTCTCCAGTGTGAAAGCCCGAGGGCATTCACACTGGAGTGGTGCGCTGGCAGGACGTCAGGAAAAGTCCTACCAGCAGCTTCTTTGGAGCGGTGAAGGAGCGGTGTGTTTAGCGGTGTGTTTACAGCTCCTCCACTGCTGCTCCCGATTGAAATCAATGGGACAGCGATGTAATACCGCCGGCAAAACGGACTTGCAGCTTCACAGCCTGGTTCTCTACTGCGCATGCACCAGTCGCACTGTGTGTCCCGAGTGATCCCTGCTGTCTTCTGGGACCTGTGTGTCTCCCAGAAGACAGCGGGGGGGACGGAGGAGGGGCCTGACATGGCGTAGATCACCACGGATACTGCTGCGATCTTTTGCCGGAAGTGGGAGCATATACCTGTATTAGTCAAGTATCTGCTCCCCCCTCCCCGCTGAAAGGTGCCAAATGTGACACCGGATGGGGGGAGGAATCCGGACAGCGGAAGTTCCATTTTTGGGTGGAACTTCGCTTTAAAGTAACGCAGTGCCGTATCGCAAAAAATTGCCTGATCATGATGGGGGTAAACCTTCCAGGGCTGAAGTGGTTAATCTCATAATTCACATACAGAAATGGAAAGGAATGGTTAAAGGTTTTGTAGGAGGATTTTCCTGAACGTGAGCAATTTGATTGTTCATGTTCAAATATTCTGATACACAGCAGCCTCCTATTTTTAAACTGAACTATTTTCCAGAAACGTGATGAGCCGTATGGTGTGCTGTATAAACATATGGAAGCAAATTTTATTTGAAATGTAATATCAGACACAGAGCTAATATTTATGCTGACTGAACTAATAAACAAACAGATGAAACTGCAACTGTCATGTAGGAACTGACATTTAGTGCCGGTTCACACAGGGGCGGCTTCAAAGTTGTCCGACTCTGAAGCCGCCCTGCAAAGCGTGACCTCAGCGCGGCTTGCAAATTACTTCTTTAATAGAAGTCAATGCAAGCCGCTCTGAAGTCACCCGAAATTAGTAAAGGAACCTTTTTCGAAGTCGGAGCGACTTGAGTTGCTCCTATTAGAACAGTTCCATTGTACAGAATGGAGCACCACTTGTCAGGCTGACAAGTCACCTGACAGGTCGCCCCTGTGTGAACTGGCACTTATAGGTGCTACATTTTTCTTTTTTTCTATATAAGTTATGGAAAACAGCAAGCTGACATACCCATCATAAAAACCTCAAAAATAATGGCCCCCTGAAGCTTAATGCCATAATGTACTCGTATGCACTGCATGGTAGCACATTATGGCAAACTTATCTGCCAAACGATCCTCACCAGCGCTTTGGTGTCAGTGTTCTCAGCTGTCATGGGCGCTTTCATCTTCTGGTCTTCCTTCTGGGTTCAAACTCTAGAGCCGTCTGCTGTTTCCATATGTGTCCAGTAGAATGGGCGCCTTTGGATCGTACCCGCCAGGAAGCGGTCACTGCACACTGCCAATCATAGGCAGTGAGGCATTTCCCAGGCCGTAGCTGCACATATACATGCTGCCTATGATTGGGCGGTGTGCAGTAATGACTTCCTGGGAGGTACAATCCAAAACACGCCCAAGCCCATCATTAGTGTCCAATGCACAATATGAGGATCTCAGAGTGGCTGTGAAACATCCACCTAAAATTATTTATGATTTTGCTGCCCTGTAGCAGGCCAACTTTGTATATTACAACCTTTCTTAACTAGGTTTCTATAAAACCCAAGTGTTCCTCCAGAAGTTGCTAGGGATTCCTAGGCAACTTCTGCCTCTCATGTAACACGGAAATAACCAGCAATGATATTTTAGCTATCTGTAGGAGTGGGAATTCTTCACACTGACCCTACATGTATGAAGAATTATTCTCACTAACATCCATTGTAAAGAGCATTCCTCCCAATGACCCCCAATGTAAGGATCATTCTTCCTACTGACCCTGAACATAAGGGTCTTTCTTCCCACTGATTACACTAACTTCCCAATGTAATGAGACCATCTACCAATGACTACCATTGTAAAGTGGGACTTCTCACAGTCACGACCAATCTAAGGGGGCCCAATGTAAAGGAGCATTTCATTGACCACCTATGTACGGGGGCACTTCAGTGACCACCAGTGTAAGGGAATGCTACAATTTTCACTGTTTGCATTTATTTTATATATTATTTTTATATGTATATATATATTTTTTTTTTATTATTATTATTATGACTGAAAATAACTGTAATATAAACATGGTGTCAAACATGCAGAATGAGTATGCACCATTCCTTATAAGTTGATTTATTTTTATATTTCAACTTACTGTTCATGCTAGGTACCTTGAGCTATACATATAGTAAGTATTAGCTAGGGTTCCCTGAGACCTGAAATTTCTTTCCAAGGGTCCCTACTTTGTAAGATAGTTGAGAAAGGCTGGTTTGTTGGGTCTTGCACTGCGGAGGGCAGAAGATGTCTAGTCTGCCCATGTATAGTGAGCTTGTCCTCTAGGTGCCAACTCTATTTGCAATCCTCTTCTCATTTCAGTGGAAACCCATCAATAACTTTTGATTACCTTTATACAGTTAAACCAAGCATTTCTGTGACCTGATACCCAGAGTGCTGAATCCCACGCATGGTGTGGAGATCAGATTACTGCCGGTTTTGGAAGCGGTTAAAATGCAGCGTCTGTACACAGCTTTACACAGTATCACTATACACAACATCATGTTCTTTGCAAAACGGGGCTTCCCGCAATGACATTTTCAGTTTTTGGTTTCCACGGTGCACCTTGCTAAGAGTCTGCCCGAGTAACTTTGCCTGTTGGCACACAAAGATGTTTAGGGGAAGTGACATGGCTTAAAAAATGTCTCTTGTCATACTGTACGACTTGACAGGTTTACACTATAGGCAGTTTTGTCATGGACAACATCAATTGCACATTGCACTTCGCCAAGTATAGTGTCAACAGCCAGGACTATGACAAAGGATTTGCTGCAAGCCCTTAGAACTGTAGTTTCCATAAGATTTTAACATTTTATTAACACATCTCTAAGTCAATGACATGTAAACATAAAACGGTGAAATCATTCATTGAATTGCTAATATTCAAGATTGTAAGGAAATCAGAAAGTCCACTCAATTTATATTATTTTACATTTTTCAATGTACAGTTATCTAAGATCCTCATGCAAACAAGGACTGAGCTCCTTGTCATAAGTCACATGATTCTATACCGTGCAACTTCTCTTCCTGTGTTTAGGCAGCAACAATGAGAATGCAATGGTTGGGACAAGTCATTCACCACATCACATAAATTCAAAGTTAGGCCTGATTCACACTTAAAGCGGAGTTCCACCCATAAAATAAACTTCACTTTTTTTGTTGTATGGCTCTGAAATAGATTGTGCTGACATTCAAATATTTACATATTCTTTAAAAGAAGTAAGTGAACTACTGAGCATCTGTAGCTGCAGGTGCTGTGAAAGTGTTCATTCTTATGCCTCGTACACACGGTCGGAAATTCCGACCACAAAATCTGTCGGATTTTTTCCGACGGATTTTGTCCGACACTGGTGTTGCATACACACTGTAGGACAACGTTGTCGGAAAATCCGATCATCCTGAACGTGGTGACGTTCGTTGCGTACGACGGGACTACGTAGAGGCGAGAGGCCCAGCAACTGAGGAACTCCAGGGGAGGACTCTTTCAGGAGCAAGGCTGGTTTCTCTGAAGGAGCCTGGAGACTTAGTTGAAGGACGCAACCTGGATCAACAGTGATCGCCGGATCGGCGGAGAGAAACTGGTACCGTATGTCAGTTCTTTAAGTTCATCCAAATCCCTCAGTGACGCTCAAGTGTAACTCACAAGTCTGTGGCAGAGATTTTTACGAGCATCCCACCGGTTGCTAGGCCTAGTGAGAGAGGTCTATCCGGGGGTTGTTGAATCCAGTTTGTAGAAAAGTTTTATCCTCAGGATTCTTCTGCAATTTAAGTGCCTGAACTCACCCCTAACCCTCTACCCTTTATCAAGAGACTGTCTATTTTCTAAATAAAAAACCCAAATTAGGATTCAGTGTCAGTTTCAACATTCTTTGGGCCACTTTCCATGGGATCCCCAAGACGGAGAAGCAAGCAAGTGAGGTAACAGTAAACCCAAATAAAACCAGCAGCTCCTTTGGGGGTTAGTGCTACATAAATGAGTGTGATGTTCACAAAGTAAGTTTATTAACTTCAAGATCATTCAGATTAATAGGAGTAGGCTAGAAATATTAGAAAAACGATGTCGAAATGAATATATCATTTTACATTTTGACCATGAATACGCTTTAAGAATATTGTAAATACTTGAGCCATAGGCTGGTCACAGGTTAATTTTACAGTCATGAATATTTTAGATCTTTAATTCACTTTGCTGGAGATGCATTTTTATACAAGTTTAGTCAAGAAACATTCCAAGATATCTAGTCATTAGAAGTCACAGTACTTTGTAATGAATGGCAAGGATTCATTTAGGGTCTTGGAGCATGGCATCTCTCTAAATCTAGCAACATGAGGCAGTTCTGGCTCTTATAACATAGTATTATTGTTCTAGCTACATAGCATTGATTGTGATTCTCATAACACAGCTCTGGTTTTGACAATTTAGCAATGTGTCTGGGTCTGCTAACTGTTAACAGACATGGTGCTGTGCCAAGGTTAGAGGTTTCCAGAAAGACCTAGTTTGATTCTTTTGCCCTGGAAACATTTAGTCTAAAACTGTCCTTGAGATACGGTATATTTGGCATTGAACACGCAGCCTCTGGACCACTGGGAGAAGTGCACAAAAGTCTATGACTAACTCTTCTCCTTGCCCGAAACTTTCCAGTTGTTTTATATATTATTTATAATGACAAGAATGCTTCAACTTTAAATTGTGAGCTCCAAGGTTACTTTTTCTAAAGCAAAATGTTCTATTTCGGTTTTAGGGCCAGTTCACACAGAGAATCGCACAGGATTGGGCCCTGGTTTCTTTGCAATTCACATGCAGTTCTGTGCAATGTGATTTCAGCCTATTCATTTTGAGTGGGCTGAAATTGAGCAGTACAGCATCAAAAGCAGTGCATGCACTACTTTTGGAAACTCACTGCAACTGCATTGCAAGGTACTTCTGTACCAAGTGATCCGGTCATCACAGACAGAGGTAAGTTCATCGGGGACTGGGGAGCGGGAAGATTGTTAATTCACCTTAAAGCCCCTTTCACACGAGCGCCTCAGGGCGGGGGATTCTACTTGCTCAGCGGGGATCGCTCCGCTGATCCCCGCTGAGCAGGCGGATGAGGTACGATTAGATCCACCTGAAAAAACGGACAGGCTGACCTGATCGGACAGCCCATGTGAAAGGCATTTTCCCCTCTCTTGGACTTTGCCACAGGTTGTGCCCACATACTCCCTGTCCATATCCAGGTTGTTCTCCCCCCTCTGGATACCCTTGCCTTGGTCGGCGGGGAAAGGAGGAGAGCAACTTTATGCGTGTGACCTCCCGTAAGACTTACTGGCGTCTCAGGATCCGTGTGGCCTCTAGCAGAATCGCACCACTCTGGCACACCCCGTGGAAGGTGGATGGCGTCTCCTTCACTAAGGGCTCTCCATGTGGGAACATTGTCTTTTATCTCCAGAATACATCATTGTGGTAAATATACGGCATTTTGGCATTGTACGCTCCTAGCTTGGGAGCTTTCTTACTTTGTAAATCTTACTGTGCCAGTGATATTGATGCTTTGTCTTCTTTTAGAAGACCTTTCCCTCTGAGGAAGACCCTCTTTGGGTTGAAACGCGTCAGAGATAATTTCTCATTTGTATGACAGACTTTTTATTTTTCTGTTGTTATGAGAATATTAGTCTGCTTTATGTCTATCCATGTTTTTATAACTGTTTTCCCACTGGAGCTCATGTTCTAACCAGATTGTCCTATTTTTTCATTTAATAATAAAAACCTTTTTTAAATATCAATCCTGACTTTTTCATTGCACGCTGCCTAAAAACCCCAACGTGGGGGAATTTTTTCCTTTTGCTAAAAGGTGACCTAACCCTTTAGAGAAAACTTGTAGGCCAAATTAATAATTTAATCCTAAAAGTCTTGTTTAAGAGCAGGTAGGTGTTTCTAGAACCACTGTTTACTATACATCCCTCTGGATGTAGTTTCTCCTAAGGGCCTAATTCTGTGACTTCTGGACTAAACTCTTCCCAAATGCAAAATAAGAGAACTTACTGCCTACAAGAGCACTTTTACTAAATAGCCATCCATATTCCAATCGCACGCACTCCTGGAAGAGGCTCTAGGATACTGGGTGCTGCAAAAACCACCAGCTGGAGACTGGATCATGCATGACACAGTGTAGATATTTGCCAGCATACCACAGATCTTCAAGTTGAGTCCAAAGGTTTTTTTTTTTTTTTTTTTATTGAAGTATGATCACATCACAAACAAGAGTGCAACATTTCAAAGTCATGCAGGACCCCTTCCTCAGGAATGTGATGACATGGTCACATGCCTGACAAAGGGGTCCTGCGTGACTCCAAAACGTTGCACTCTCTTGTTTGTGACGTGATCATGTTTTAATTAAAAAAAGTTTGGCCTCAACTTGAAGATCTATGGTGCGCTGGCAAATATCTACACTCTGTTACTGGATAAGGTACAGTAAGGTGAGTGGGGCTTAAAGGAGGGTTTTCTGGTCATTAAGCAGACACCTGCTATTAGGCAGGACTTTTAAATGTATAAAATGGCTGAATGACTCATTAAACATTTAAATGGTTTACAGCTTTCTTATAGAAACGCTTTGGTATTAGTCTACTACAGAAAATAAAGTCGTTTTCCATTAGTAATATTCAGCTTCTCGCTGTTTCACACAAGGATTTATTCTGCATATTCCTTCCAGTAGTTTATAGAACCATCTTGTTATGACGCACAAGCAATTACAATGAAAGGAAAATGTTTTTCCATCACTGAAAAGCCTCAAGTTTAAAGCACAGAGTACTTGAGATGTTCAATATCTATTATTAGGAATCTGTGTTGGTGGATGAAGATGAACACTCAAATGTTTAACCATCCAGTGTCCTCTTATGTCAGAGCACCTGGGAAATATTATTTATCATTAATGCATTCAACATTTCACCAGGGGGGCAGATCTTTGGAGATGAAAACATGTATAGCTTTTTTAGAAGAATTACTTTGCATTCTGTGTAATCAGCAATGGTGCAAAATGTTCCATGTGTACAATTAAACTGCAGCTTTCAATGCAATGCAGCGACACAAGCTTATAGCTCATTGGATGCTATGCCACACACGCTAACAGGCTTCTCTAAGATTTATTTTTTATTTTTTTGGGCTTTGGGCACCACCACCATTTTAAAAGTTACATTTTTTTTAATGAACATGAATGAAGAGGAAAAAAAACAAGGTACATAATAAAGACTTCACATCTTCTGAATGAATTTACACATAGAATTAGAACAAACAGCCAATAACAAGTACAGTAAACATTATTGACTGGAGTTGTAAAAGGGACCCCGGAGCAGCCCCTGAGGGGGGTAGCATGTAATAAAAGTAACTGTAACAATGCCAAAGGCTAACGGGAGACAGGAAGAATATTAAATAAGTATAAATCATAATATAAATAGAAAAAAAGGAAGAAAAGAATGAGAAATAAGGAGGGATGGAGGCAAAGCTTCCCTATGGAAACTGCAATGTGGCATAAAAATAACGGAGTGATGGCGAGACCCTAATTCAAAAAAGAGGAGGGGACTACATTACTACAAGGAAGAGCTGAGGCATCCAAGATGGGGAAGGATATCGCTATCTAAGGCTGAAGGCCGGTGACCACCACCATTTTTAAAGAGCTCACCACACAAAGCAGTTATCTTGCTAATCCTTTAAAAAAGATAACATGAGAAACATTTTTATCCCAACCCCCAGAACATATCATCTATATATCCAAGGAATATGTGAAACTTGATTGTGGTGAGGGCATCCTGGTGTGTGACTAGTATTTCTACAAGATGCAAATGCAAATACAGTTTGACATAAAATATTGCAGCAATTGACATTTTATTCCCTAGGGTCTCTGCTAAAATATATATAATGTTTTGGGGTTCCAAGTAATTTTCTAGCAATAAATATTGATTTTAACTTAAAGAGGGATTGCACCTGAATTTTTTTTTTTTAAAAAGCCAGCAGCTACAAATACTGCAGCTGCTGACTTTTAATAAATGGACACTTACCTCTTCCAGGGTCCAGCGATGTCAGCAGCAGAGGCCGATCAATTGCTCGGCTCTCTGCAGCTGCCGGCGCTATTCTCGGTGAGGGAATCAGGAAGTGAGGCGTTGAGGCTTCACTTCCCGGTTCCCTACTGCGCATGCGCGAGTCGCGCAGTGCAATGAGAATCATCCGCGCTGTCTCGGGGACCCGTGTGTGTCCCAGCACACAGCGAGGCGGGACAGGAAGAGGCATAGACTCCCGTGGGAGTCTATGCCCAGAAGTGGGTGTCTTAGACAGGTATCTGCACCCCCCTCCCCCTGAAAGGTGCCAAATGTGACACCGGAGGGGGGGGGGGGGGGGGGGTTCCCAAAAGCGGAAGTTACACTTTAGGGTGGAATCCCGCTTTAAGAAACAAGTTTTAGAAAAAGATTTAGACTTTAAGTGGTTAAACTTCCTGCATTTACACATTGTTAAAAACTTGGCAGACTGCCTGGATTTTTTCTTAACACACAAGTTTATCCCTTTGATCTAAGAAGGAAAAGTTAGGCTACTTTCACACTGGGTCGGGCGGGCGCCGGCGGTAAACCGCTTTAACGTAGTTTTAGCAGCGCTTTTTTTAACCCCCGCTAGCTGCCGAAAAAGGGTTAAAACCATCCAAAAAGTGCCGCTGCCCCATTGTTTTCGATGGGAAGGGGTGCTTTAGGAGCGGTGAATACACCACTCCCTACAGCGCTCTAAAGATTCTGCCAGCAGGACTTTTTTGACCGTCCTGCAAGCGCACCGCTCCAGTGTGAAAGCCCTCAGGGCTTTCACATTGGAGTGAATTGAGCGGCTCTTTCAGGGTGCTTTGCAGACGCTATTTTTAGCACTATATCGCCTGCAAAGCGCCTCAGTGTGAAAGTGGCCGTAGTTACAATGTTTCATGTTAAAAACTTAGCAGACTGATGTTTTCTTTTGACAGCTGAGTGAGCAGATAAGGCCCCTTTCACACTGGGGCGGTGCAGACGCCGGTGGTAAAACGGCGCTATTTTTAGCCCCGCTTTACCGTAGTTTTAGTGGCGCTGTTCGGCCACTAATGGGGTGGTTAAAACTGCCCGCAAAGCGGCGCTTTGCCGGCGGTATAGCCGTGCTGCCCCATTGATTTCAATGGGCAGGAGCGGTTTAGGAGCGGTGTATACACCGCTCGTTTACCGCTCCAAAGATGCTGCTTGCAGGAGTTTTTTTAACGTCCTGCAAGCGCACCGCTCCAGGGGCTTTCACACTGGAGACACAGCAGCGGCTGTTTCAGGGCGCTTTGCATGTGCTATTTTTAGCGCTGTGTCGCCTGCAAAGCGCCCCAGTGTGAAAGGGGTCTAAGGCTCTCCACTTGTTATATTAAAGAATCAACAAACTCTGCAATAGAGAACGTAAGGGTGGTTGAATCGAGATCACAATTTTTTAACAATTAATTGTGCAGCTCTACCATCTGCCCACAGTAAACATGCCGGCGCTAGGACCAGAAGACCTACAAAGAATTGGTTCGGGTGAACACATGCTGGACAGGTATGCGACTTTCATTTTTTTTCAAAAAAATCTGAAGAACTGCTTTAAGGACATCCAAGCTGCTGTATAATTTTTCAATAGTCACACAGCATGGAGGAACCAAACGGCTAGACATGTACACTGACAAAAAATGTGTTCATTTTAGTATCATTTGTTTTTTTGCTTTTTTCAGAAATTCGAAAATTTGAAAATTCGTAAATCCGAAAATTCTGATTTTCAAATTTCCGAACTTCCTAACTTCCTAATTTCCGAATTTCGAATTCTCTAATTTTCAGATTTCTGAATTTCCAAATTTTGGAATTTCCGAATTTTTCAAATTTCCGATTTTTCAAATTTCCACATTTCCACATTTCGAATTACGAATTTTCGAATTTAAAGTAAGAAAGTCAGTAACATTCTAAAGAATGTCCTTTCAAATTTGGCTGTTTGTGAACGTAATGAATACAAATTTATCTGAAGTTACTAATTATCCGAACTAACGAATGCTGCATCTAAACAAATAAAATGGAACAAGTTAATAATAAATAATAATAATAAAAAGGTTTTATTATTATTATTGTAATTTATTATTATTAGATTGTTACGTTCCATTCGTTTAGATGCGGAATTATTTCAGATAATTCGTAACTTTGGATAAATTTGTACTTGTTACATTCACTAACAGCCAAATTTGAAAGGAAATTCCAATATCTATAATTTAATAGTTATTAGTTAGTTATTATTTTAGATTTTCACATTTTCGGATTTTCATTCTTTTGAATTCTCGGATTTTCATTCTTTTGAATTCTCAGATTTTCATTCTTATTTTCAAATTTCAAATTTTTTCATTTTCAAATTTCCAAATTTTTCATTTTCAAATTTCCAAATTTTTTCATTTTCAAATTTCCAAATGATTTTCTGAAATTCCAGAATTTCAGAAATTTCGAATTTTTATGAATTTTCCAATTTCCGAAATCCAGAATTTCCGAAATTCAGAATTTCCGAAATTGTAAATTCCGAAATTGTAAATTCCCGAAATTGTAAATTCCCGAAATTAAGAATTCCCGAAATTAAGAATTCCCGAAATTAAGAATTCCCGAAATTTTGAATATTCGGAAAATTGTAAATTCAGAAATTCGAAATTTCAGAAATGGAAAAAAAATTTCATTTTCAAATTTCCAAATGTTCGAATTGTTGAATTTCCAAAATTTAGAACTTCCGAATTTCCGAAATTCCAATTTCCGAAATTCCGAATTTCCGAAATTGCGAATTCCCGAAATTTAGAATTCCCGAAATTTTGAATATTCGGAAAATTGAAAATTCAGAAATACGAAATTTCGGAAATGGAAAAATTTGGAAATTTCGGAATTAACGAATTTATCAAAATTCGTTGAAAAACTAAAATATTAAACGGGGCAGCGATATGGGATTTTAAGGGTACATGGTGAATATGTATTCATCTGGTCAAATATTCTGGTACACAGATTCAATGATTAAAGCGTATTTTATTAACAAAAAAAAAAAGTGAAAAACAAGATATAAAAGCTTTTATATCTTGTTTTTCACTTTTTGTTAATAAAATACGCTTTAATCATTGAATCTGTGTACCAGAATATTTGACCAGATGAATACATATTCACCATGTACCCTTAAAATCCCATATCGCTGCCCCGTTTAATATTCTACTTAAAGGGATGTTGGTACATTAATTTGCATAGATATCAAGGGAACAACCTCCTAACCATAATCCCTATCGTTGAAAAACTAATTCGGAACTAAACGAATTGCACATGTCTACAAATGGCCACGTTGGTGGAACATAAGCAGAATGCATCAATGGGTACTTTTGTCTTTTTCAATAGTAATAACGATTTTTTCTAATTTATAATAAATATATATGAGTGTACTTTTCAGTCATTGTTTGTGATAATTTTGGGAGTTGCATCACATTGCCAATAATATAGGTGTATAATCTATTCTAAATAGAGTGGCATTGTTTTAATAACTAGTAAATTCCTGGTCTGCATATTTGTTCTGTACAACTGCTACAGCCTAAATAATACCTTTATCCCATCTTTTTCTGCTTTGAACATGCTGACACTTACCAGGCTGACTGAGTCATGCTCTGAAGTAAGAGAATAAACTGCCGCCTTCACTGTTTGAAATAACAGCTGCCTAATCTATAGAAGAAAATATATGCTATAGTGACTCATACTGACATAGTTTACACTTTCTGTGTAGTATGAAAAGCAAAGAAGTCATATCTAAAGAATAAAGACATTTCTATGATTAAAGCTGGACATGAAGGAATGGTTGGATGAGAGAGCTTATCTGCTGGTGCCAGCTGTGGTTATAGAGAGATAAGATCAAGATACATAAATGTCCCTGTTTAGTGATGGAGGCGAGAGGCGCAGGCCATGGCTTTACAAGCAGCAGGCAGTTATAGTTTTGGTTTATTCTACCAAAACAACTTGATTGGGGTAATTCAGAGTGAGCCTGTCATCATTACCACTATTTTCAACATACAGTTAAGTCCATATATATTTGGACACAGGCACAATTTTCATACTTTTGGCTCTGTATGCCACCAGACTAAAATTAAAATGAAACAATCCAAGGAATTTGAAGTGCAGACTTTCAGCTTTAATTCAAGGGGTTGAGCATAAATATCAAGTACACATTTAAGGAACTGCAACCATTTTTTTACACAGCACCCCCCCCCCCCCCCCATTTTCAGGGGTTCAAATGTAATTTGACAAATATATATAATCATAAATAATATGTTCGTTTTTAATATTTTGCTGAGATGATGCTTTGCCAGGCTCTAACTGCAGCTGTCTTCAGTTGTTCTTTGTTTGTAGGTCTTTCTGCCTTTAGTTTTGCTTTCAGCAAGTGAAATGCATGCTCAATTGGGTTGAGATCAGGTGATTGACTCGGCCATTGCAGAATATTCCCCTTCTTTTCCTTTAAAAGCTCCAGGGTTGCTTTTGTAGTGTGTTTTGGATCATTGTCCATCTGTACTGTGAAGCGCCGCCCAATCAACTTTGCTGCATTTGGCTAAATCTGGGCTGACAGTATATCTCTAAACACTGCAGAATTCATTCAGCTGCTTCTGTCTTCTGTCACATCATCAAAAAACACCAATGACCTAGTGCCACTGGGAGCCATGCATGCCCATGCCATCACACTGCCTCCACCATGTTTTACAGATGACGTTGTGTGCTTTGTATCATGAGCTGTTCCAAGCCTTCTCCACACTTTTTTTCTTCCTGTCATTCTGGTACAGATTAATCCTATTTTCATCCGTATAAAGAATGATTTTCCAGAAATGGTCTGGCTTTTTTAGATGTTTTTTGGCAAAGTATAATCTGGCTTTTCTATTATTCAAGCTTATAAATGATTTGCACCATGTGGTGAACTGTCTTTATTTGCTCTTGTGAAGTCTTCTCTTGATTGCAGACTTTGACAATGATACGCCCACCTCCTGGAGAGTGTCCTTCACTTGTCTGGATGTTGTAAATGGGTTTTTCTTTACTATAGAGAGGATCCTGCGATCATCCACCACTGTTGCCTTCCGTAGACATCCAGACCTTTTTATGTTTTGGAGCTCACCAGTGCGTTCTTCTTTCCTCAGAATGTACCAAACTGTTTTTTGAAGCCTTATAATTGCCTTTTTCACTTGCATGGACAGCTCCTTTGAATGCATGATGTAGGTTCAGCAATAGCTTCCAAATGCAAATACCACACTTAGGCCCGGTTCACACTTGTGCGATGCGAGAACCCTGCGAAACCACTGCGGGTTCCCACATCGCACCCGACATGCACTGCAGTTCACACTGCCATATGCGAACTGCTGGGGAGTGTCATTATATGTTAATGACACCCCTATTTCAGCTCGAACTGACAGTTCGGACATGAATCGGATCGCATATGTGTGAACACACATGCGATCCGATTCTGGTCCAAACAGAAAAAAGGGTCCTGTGCATGTTTGGAATGAATGCGGTGCGATATCAGCCATACTATCTGTATGGCTGATATTGCACCGCACAGACATTGCATGTAATGTGAACAGCAGTGCGCTGCGAATTACATGCAATGTCTTAATTGATGAAGAAATAATGAAGGAGTAGCCCACACCTGGCCATGAAACAGCTTTTGATTCAATTGTTTAATTACTTTTGGTTCCTTGAAAAAAATGCACATACTCTCAAATTAAACCTGAGAGTGTGCACTTTCAGCCCATATAAATTATATAAAACTGTAGCTTGAATATGTTTTGGGAAATACCTAAATACCTAAAATTGTGTCCAAATATATATAGAGCTAACTGTAGTTAGAGGCCACCAAGATGAATTTAATGGCTGTATCAGCTTTTTATTACAACGCTTCTATACAACAATAACAAGGATGGTTGATGGTGAAAAAAAAAAGAATGACACTCTCCGGGCCAGCCTGTATAACAGAGGCATGCCTACGTGTTTCTGGAGCAGGATGAAAGTTTTTTATGCATCATAAGCTGCTAAAAAACTCTATTATGTGATGTGGACAGGATAGGTGAATGGTTTTGTTATAATTAGAGCTCATTGTTGTGTTTTAAAGAAAGGAAGATGGTGAAAAGTGCAAATAAAATAAAAGAACATACAATATGAAAATAAGAATAAAAAAAAAAAATGAAAAGGAAAAGTAAAAAAAACAAAATGAAAAAGTTAAAAAGATGTAACTAAAAACAATGAGTAAACAATGATAATAAAGTAAACAATGATAATAAACAAATGAAAATTAAAAAAAAAAAAATAATAAAAAAATAAAAACAAAAAAAAGATTACAACAGATAAAGTGAGAATAAATGAAGGAGAATTTATTCTCACTTTATCTGTTTTATTCTTTCATTCTTTCTTTTTCTTTTCAAATTTTTATTTGCTTATCTTTATGTATTATCATTTTATTTACGTATTATGTTTGGTTACATATTTCATCTTTTCCATTCTTATTTTCTTTTTGTATTTTTTTACTTTTCATCTTCATTTTTATTGTTATGTTCATATTATATTATTTTATTTTCACCATCTTCCTTTCTCTGCAACCCAACAATGAGCCCTAATTATAACAACACCATTCAGCTGCCTTATCCACGTCACATATTGGAGGTTTTTTGTGGCTTATGATGCATAAAACACACTCGTCCTGCTCCAGGCTCCCACCCTATGGTTAAGCCCCTGTGTGTGGGGCGAAACGCATCAGCCTGTTTTTGGCATAGATACATAGGCTGAGGTGGCTCCATACCTCTGTGTTACACTGGCTGGTCGGGAGAGCGGCGTTCATCTTTATTCATGTGCACAATACTCTCTGGAAGAGTACATTGGTACGAATGCTCCTCCTTGTTTCTGTGGATCACTGGAATAGAGGTTGCAAGGATAGTCCTTGAAGGCATAAGAGAGAACAAACCAAAACAAGTGTCAGCCAGAGCAATGGATCTGCAGCCCAATCTGTTACTTGCCATACCCCTAGCCACACCACACTGCCTAGGGGACAATAACAGAAATCTACAGCAGAATCACCTTCTGTACACCAGTCCTAGATCATCAACAAATGGAACAACACGTGATGCCATACCATCGACAGGTCCCCTCGGTCACTGGTCGAGCTGAAAATGACCCCTGTCCTCCTTCCTTCTGCAGATAGGCTCAAAATGCCCCCCACCTCCCATCTGCGACTACCCTTTACAGCCAGGTAAGGTGACCCTAGTCCTCGGTTCTATGCCCCCTTCTAACTAACCTCCCATTGCCAAGGACCCTTCCCCCTGTCATAAGCCCCTTCTACCCATTAACTTCGCCTTTTTGCTCCAGGCCCTTTTGGACTTTCTGAGGATGCACTGCAGATGTTCGATCATCCCCAGATCCAGCTGGAAAAGGACTGTCCTTTAATGACTATGGGCCCCTTAACATGTAAAACACAATCCTAGGCAAATCATATACATTTCACTAAGCATCAATCTGCTATTTTGTTACATTTGAAATCAAGTATAATCTCATTTTGACTAAATAAGCATTTCACGTACTAAACTTACAATGTAAAATATTACCAACTCACTAAATATATATATATATATATATATATATATATAGAAAACAAGATTAAAAGAGAGGTTGGGAGAACAGAGAAGAATGTTAGCAAAGCACAGCGGCCGTCTCCAGAGATGACTGGAAGGTCAATGAGTTAAAGCTTCATAAGATAGGACAATCAAAAACTGTTAGCAGGACTGAAACTCTTCTACATGATAAAGTATCAAAGCTTCAGTGCATGGTAAATAAATACTATTTTCTGGAATAATGAGCAATGTACAGAGCTTGAGAGCGCGAACAATAAATGCCATGACCTCATCATAATATCTGCAACAGCATAAAAACATATCCCCAGTCCATTAAATACATTTATGGAAACACAAGTCACAACAAGCAAACAGCCATTTTCCCGTAAGGAATGAAAAATATTGATGCGGGCTAATGAAGCAGGAAAGTGTTTGGAGAGCAGCCTGCGCCCTAACAGGGATTACCACACTGTGCAAGCAATATCTCCAATAAGAAGTGACACGATCTACAGGAAACGCAGCAATGAAGGCTACAGCAACACAGTCTCTTAAAGCGCTACATTTGCCAACTCTCTAGTTCTGAGGTCTTATATAACCTGCATAAACATTGATTCTTGCTGTGTGATGATGATGACTACTCTGCAGTGACTCAAACTAAATATCTTGTCTAGATAACTCCAGCTGAGACAAAAATTGCCAGTGACTGTATATTTACTAGGTCGTGTTCACCTTGTATATTTCACCATTTAATATGAGCTCCCAAAAGCGCACCTTTTTTAAGGTGAAAACTTCAAATTAAATACACAAAAGAAACACATATACAGGTGCTCTTTTACCTGTCAAAGGATTTGTATTTCTGAGTCAGATAAAAATCTGTAGCTCTTGTGGGATGTTCCCAGTCTGCAGTTATCAGGACCAACCAAAAGTGCTCCAAGAAAGAAAACCTGGTGAACCATCAGCATGAACACTAGCGGTCAAAGGTTTGTTGATGCACGTGAGAAGCTAGGGTTGGCCAATGTAGTCTGATCCAATAGAAGAACTACTGTAGCTTAAATTGCTGAAAAACTTAAAGCTGGCTCTGATAAAAAGGTGTCAGAACACACATTTGTATTGTATTGCAGTTTGATGCGTATGGGGTTGCGTAGCCACACACCTGTCAGGGTGTCCTTTGATAATTCATGTCTAAATCCAAAAGCATCTACAATGGGCACGTGAGCATCAGAGCTGGACCACAGAGCAATAAAAGAAGGTGGTCTGATAAATTTAGGAATGAAAAAAAAAACGGATTTGCAAGGCCAGAGATGTCGTTGGATTGGAATTGGAGTCTTTAAAAACAGTTTTGGAGAGGAGAATGTTGTTCAAGGTATGTTCAATCTTGAACAACTCCTCCCACCCACTCCACAATACTCTGGTCCGTCAGCGGAGTACCATCAGTCAGGTTGTTACAACCACAATGCACCACAGAATGAAACAGGAGATCATTTTTGCCTGTGGCAATCAAGTTATATAATTCTTCTCTGTGAGGGCTGGAGGTAACCCCCCCCCCCCCGCGTGCGAGATGGATGGCCTCCTTAACTGCCTGGGATGACTCCAATCTCCCCTCCTCCTCCCTCTCCTGACCGAGTCGGGGAGTGCTGGATGGCATCCATATCACAGTGGCGGCTGGTGGGTCAGTCGGTCTTCTCCTGTGGCCGTGCTCTCCTCTCTCATCCTCCTAGACGTCCAATAGGAGCGTTTTGGCCAATCGGGAAACAGGTCTCACGAGGAGATTTAGTGTGAAAATAGCGAATATTCATTTGCTCTTGTTACACAACTGAGTGGGCTTGGAGTGCTCTGCCCCCCCCCCCAGACCACTCTTTTTTACAGCCTGTTAGAGCCTCTGGCTCTAATCACGTGCTTCAACCCCCCCCCCCCCCCCCCCCCCCCCATTGGAATCCATGTGTCCGGCGTCCCTGTATGTACAGTGCTTCACAAAAGTGAGTGCACCCCTCACATTTTTGGAAATATTTTATAAATTACACTTTTCTACAATGTAAAGTAGTAAGTGTACAGCTTGTATAACAGTGTAAATTTGCTGTCCCCTCTAAATAACTCAACACACAGCCATTATTGTCTAAACCGCTGGCAACAAGAGTGAGTACACCCCTAAGGGAAAATGTCCAAATTTGGGCACAAAGTGTCAATATTTTGTGTGGCCACTATTATTTTCCAGCACTGCCTTAACCCTTTTGGGCATGGAGTTCACCAGAGCTTCACAGGTTGCCACTGGAGTCCTCTTCCACTCCTCCATGATGACATAACAGAGCTGGTGGATGTTAGAGACCTTGCACTCCTCCACCTTCCATTTGAGGATGCCCCACAGATGCTCAATAGGGTTTAGGTCTGGAGAAATGCTTGGCCAGTCCATCACCTTTACCCTCAGCTTCTTTAGCAAGTCATTAGTTGTCTTGGAGGTGCATTTGTGGTCATTATCATGTTGGAATACTGCCCTGTGGCCCAGTCCTGGAAGGAAGGGGATCATGCTCTGCTTCAGTATATCACAGTACATGTTGGCATTCATGGTTCCCTCAATGAACTGTAGCTCCCCAGTACCCGCAGCACTCATGCAGCCCCAGACCATGACACTCCTACCCCCATGCCTGACTGTCGGCAAGACACACTTGTCTTTGTACTCCTCACCTGATTGCCGCCACAAACACTTGACACAATCTGAGCCAAATAAGTTTATCTTTGTCTCATCAGACCACAGGACATGGTTCCAGTAATCCATGCTCCTTGCTTGTCTTCAGCAAACTGTTCGCAAGCTTTCTTGTGCATCATATTTAGAAGAGGCTTCCTTCTGTAGTTTGACTTTCTATTATTTTAATATGTGTTATTTATTCTATGTTGTATTTTGATTGTAAGGATGGTTTTATTTGTAGTGTAGTTCCATTTGTTTTATTTAGTGCTAATGGTCGTTACTGGTAATTTTGTTGCGTTTTTGTATCTTGTATTGTTCATTGTTGTGATCTTGTGTTGTCTTTGAGTGTGGCTGTGTCCTAACAATTTCCCAATTTCCCTTGGGATTATTAAAGTATTCTGTATTCTGTCATGCCATTGATTTGTCATGGCATTGGCCTTGGCACTATGCAGGCACCATCAAATGGAAGGTCAATCAGCCACAGTTCAAGGAACCCCTAGCAACCTTTGGGGAAACCCTAATTGAGAATGGCTATTTCAGAATACTAGAACAGTGCCTGCATCCGATTGGATGCAGGCACTGTTTAGCTGACACCCAGTTCCTCTCATTTTTCAGTGGAAGGATGTCAACGAGAATGGTGCTTGTTTAGCTAGTTCATTAGAGACTGTCTGAAATTCGCTCAGTGTATGGCCAGCTTTAGTAATATTCAGACCCTTTTCAGTTTAATACTTTCAGTCACTGACTCAGACAAAGTGCACAGGTTAGGAGATCTGACTTTGCTTTGACTTTTTGGATCTGTGTACTTATTCCTGGCTAACTACTCCCCAACTGAAAATGGGGGATCTGTGTACCAACTAGAAAACTAGCTTTTTCAGATGAGGGTTGCTCCCATGTTTTTCCCATGAATGGCTTTTCAAGGTGAGAGACGTACTGACTTATGCTGGCCATACACTATACGAAAAATCGTCCGAAATTGGGTCATTTAGACAGTTCGTTCGTTTTTCGGCCAGTTAATGCACAAAATCGATAATCATTGAGATGTTTTTGAGCCGAAAAAAACGAAAGAAAAGTTTGGAAGTTTTCTGCCGAACGGTTTGCACTACGTATTGTACAGGACGCAGTGGCTGGGTCCTGGAAGGACGCTATGTTTCCCCTCTGTTTGGTCTGTGATCCCTTTAAGGGAACAAAAAGGGTTAACTCACCTGTCAGAGGAAGTGGGTTTAAAAACAAGACAGGAAGTTGCAGATGGGTGTGGAGGAGTGTAGAGGAGATGATGGTGGTTTGTGTTTGGTTTGATGTGCAGCAACCAACGTGGACAGCAGCGTTCTGCCTGGAAGCCTCCTAGCAGGTAAAGTCACCTGAAACCACCCCAAGGACTGTTTGATTGCGATAGCAATGCTGGACTTTGAATGTCGGTGAGACTGAAACCTTTTTCTTTTGTTTTTGCTGCTGTCAAGCTGTTTTAAGTTTAATAAACCTCCTTTTGGGTTAAAAGCCTGTGTCCTGCGGTCTGGCTGGTCCCCCGAACTTTACAAGTGGTGCTCGAATGCGGGCAGGACAGAGTAACAGGCGTTTTTTTTTTTTTTGTTGCTGTTTTTGCATTTGAATTTAAAACTGACATTTAAAGGGACAGTACAGTGGGTTTATGTCCTGGGTTAAAGCTGCCCAAGCCCTGAAAGCTGAAGCAATGGAGGAACTAGTTAAACAACTATCCCTGGCTAATATGCAAGCGCAGACCCGCCATGAAGAAAATACTCGCCTGTTGGTGGCTCAGTTGGCAGCACAGCAAGCAACCCAGCAAGGGGTTATGCAGGCTCAGGTGACTGCCTTAAAAGAAGTAGTGCAGCAGCTTTCTCAGGGTCGTGAGCAAGCAGCTGTTGCCCCTGGCAACCAAGTGACCGTGAGGGCAAGCCATTTTTTGCAGAAATTGTCCCTGAGTGATGATGTAGAGGCTTTTCTTGCTACATTTGAGAGGACGGCAGAGAGAGAAGGGTGGCCCCAGGACCAGTGGGCCGGTCTAATTGCACCTTTTCTCACCGGAGATCCTCAAAAAGCCTACTTCGACCTGCCACCAGAGGACGCTAAAGACTATCAAAAACTAAAGGCAGAAATACTGGCTCGTTTGGGGGTGACTACGGCCATTCGGGCCCAACGAGTGCACCAATGGAAGTATTGTCCAGATCGTCCACCACGGTCTCAAATGCATGACCTGGTGCAACTGGTAAAAAAATGGCTGCAGCCCGAAGTGTTGTCGGGGCCCCAAATCGTGGAGCGGGTCGTCCTGGACCGATACCTACGGTCACTGCCAGACGACCTTCAACGGTGGGTCAGCCATGGAGACCCCAAAACAGTGAACCTCCTTGTCGAGATGGTAGAGCGATATACAGTGGTGGAGGATCTGCTTGGCCCTACCAAGCGCCAAGGGCCCAGTCTGCCACGGCCTATTCGATCGACTGCCGCCCTTCGAAAGGATGTCCCCCGGAGCCCTGGAATCAACACCCCGGAAGGTCAAGAGTCACTCCCAGTACCTCCTCAGCGATCTGTTCCTGTTCGGAGAGGAGGGGATGTACAATGTTGGCGGTGTCATTCCTGGGGCCATACCCGGGCCCACTGCCCACTGCAAGAGGAGCCCATGGAATGCGGGGTTCTTCGGAGGGGGTCTTTTTATGCTCATAGAGTATGTACCACACACCTTGACCGTGGAGAAGAGAAATTTGAGTGTGTAGTCCAAGTGAACCACCTCCCTGCCTGGGCTTTGTTGGACTCCGGAAGCATGGTAACCCTTGTTCATCCTAGAGTACTTGGGAAGATCGGTCCGGTAAGCAAAACTTTACGGGTTGTATGCATTCACGGGGACACTAGAGAGTACCCTCTCGTCTCGGTGTCCATTTCCACAGCATATGGCACTGGTACTCAAGAGGTGGGGGTGGTAAAGAACTTGATACATGATGTTATCATAGGACGAGACTGTCCATTTTTTGAAAAACTGTGGGGACAAGGAGAACTATCTGAACGATCCCAAGACTGGGGAGAAACTAGTTCCTCTGTTCCTATGGTTGAGGGTAATAACCCTGAGATGCCAAATGAACCTAATGTGGATCCAGTTGATACAAATGCTAATGATTGGGTTAATGGTGATGAAAGTAGTGCTGATACTGTGAAGGGTGTCAAAATGTGTGGTTCACAGACCTACCTGAACACTGAGGAGGGGAACCTTCCCCACTTCAGGTAATGCTGGGTGAAGAGGATGAGGAAGTGGCCTCTACCCCTGCCCTGCCGGATTTGGGTGTTCCCCAGGGGACATTTGGTACTGCCCAGATGCAGGACCCCACTTTGGCCCGTGCACGGGAACAAGTTGTAGTATTAAATGGGGTACCCCAAGAGCCAGGTGCGAATGAGCGGTGGCCCCACTTTGCCATATATAATGAATTGCTTTATCGGGTTACCAAAGTGAGAGAAAATGTGGTAGAACAATTATTGGTACCCCAACAGTATAGACGCAAGGTCCTGGACCTGGCCCATGATGATGTTTTAGGGGGACACCTGGGAGTTGAAAAGACGGAGGCATGGATCACCGACCGGTTTTACTGGCCAGGTCTGAAAGCAGAGGTAAGAAGATACTGTGCCTCTTGTCCCACCTGTCAGTTGACCGCGCCGGTGACCCACTTCCAGAGCCCTTTGGTCCCTCTGCCCATAATTGAGGTCCCATTCGAGAGAATAGCCATGGATATAGTGGGTCCTTTGGTAAAGTCAGCTCGAGGTCACTCCTACATACTGGTGATCCTTGACTATGCCACCCGGTATCCTGAAGCGCTACCCCTGCGGAATACCTCCTCTAAGGCTATTGCTCGGGAATTATTCCAGTTGTTTACACGGACTGGTTTTCCCAAGGAAATACTCACGGACCAGGGCACCCCGTTTATGTCGAGGGTTATGGCTGATGTGTGCAAGCTGTTCCGGATTAAACAGCTGCGCACATCGGTCTATCATCCACAAACGGATGGGTTGGTAGAGCGCTTTAATAAGACCCTTAAGTCTATGCTCAAGCGGGTTGTCCAAAGGGATGGGAAAGACTGGGACTGCCTGTTACCCGCTCTCCTGTTTGCTATCCGGGAAGTGCCCCAGGCCTCCACTGGGTTTTCGCCCTTTGAGTTGGTATATGGGCGGAGACCTCGCGGACTACTGGATTTTGTTAAAGAGGAATGGGAAAGTGAACCTATTCAGCATAAGAGTGTTCTTGAATATGTTTCCCAAATGCAGGAGAGGATCCGAACTGTGATGCCTCTAGTCAAAGAACATTTGCAAAAAGCCCAGGAGGCTCAACGACGGGTCTATAATAGGGCTGCTAGAATAAGGAACTTCCAAGTGGGGGATCGAGTAGCGGTGTTGATCCCCACTGTGGAAAGTAAATTCTTGGCCAGGTGGCAAGGCCCCTTTGAAGTTGTAGGAAAAGTGTGCTTTGGGAATGGAGGAGGTGAAATACCTGGGCTATGTTGTGGGTAGAGGGGTAGTAAAACCTCAGGTCAACAAGGTAGAGGCTGTACAGAATTGGCCCCGCCCCCTCACAAAAAAACAGGTACGTGCATTCCTGGGTATGGTGGGATACTACAGGAGGTTTGTACCCAACTTTGCCACGTTGGCAGCTCCATTGACCGATCTGACTAAGGGTCGGAAATCGGTCATGGTGGAGTGGAATGCAGACGCTGAGAAGGCTTTTTTGGAGCTCAAGTCGGCACTGTGCCAACACCCTGTCCTAGTAGCACCCAATTTTTCAAAAGAGTTTGTTGTACAGACTGATGCTTCCGATGTAGGATTGGGAGCAGTGTTGTCACAGGTTATTCATGGCGAGGAGCACCCAGTAGTCTTCCTCAGTAGGAAGTTAACACCAGCGGAGAAAAACTACGCTATAATTGAACGAGAGTGTCTGGCCATTAAGTGGGCTCTGGAATCCCTCAGATATTACCTCTTGGGGAGGAAGTTTAGGCTGATTTCTGACCATGCCCCTTTAACATGGCTGAGACAAGGTAAAGGGACTAATGCCAGGGTTACCCGGTGGTTCCTGGCACTCCAGGAATTTAAATTTGTAGTGGAGCATAGGCCCGGGAGACTGCATCAAAATGCAGATGCCCTCTCCCGAGTCCATTGTTTGAGCTCCACTGTTGCCTCCACCTCCTTGGCGTTGGGGCACAGGGGGGGGATATGTACAGGACGCAGTGGCTGGGTCCTGGAAGGACGCTATGTTTCCCCTCTGTTTGGTCTGTGATCCCTTTAAGGGAACAAAAAGGGTTAACTCACCTGTCAGAAGAAGTGGGTTTAAAAACAAGACAGGAAGTTGCAGATGGGTGTGGAGGAGTGTAGAGGAGATGATGGTGGTTTGTGTTTGGTTTGATGTGCAGCAACCAACGTGGACAGCAGCGTTCTGCCTGGAAGCCTCCTAGCAGGTGAAGTCACCTGAAACCACCCCAAGGACTGTTTGATTGTGATAGCAATGCTGGACTTTGAATGTCGTGAGACTGAAACCTTTTTCTTTTGTTTTTGCTGCTGTCAAGCTGTTTTAAGTTTAAAAACCTCCTTTTGGGTTAAAAGCCTGTGTCCTGCGGTCTGGCTGGTCCACTGAATGATTTATCGGTCATTGCATGATGGCGCTATCTTTTGTCATTACATGATGGCACCATCGTTTGCGATCACTGCTGAATGTTAGTTTTTTCGAAAATGGGTTTGGCCGATTTCTCATATAGTGTATGGCCAGCATTAGCTGCTCACTGATTTATTTTACCGGTGGCTTCCAGTTGCTTATTCATCATAAATGTCAGCAAAGCTCTCCATAACAATTTTAGTAGCTTTTTTCACTGGTCTACCAATACAATATGGTGTTCTAGGGATTTATAAAAAATGGACCACATTCATAACAACAGTTTTGCCTGCAGTCAAGTGTCAGCTTCAGTTGACAGATGTCTAATACAAAAAAAAAATGGAAAAATTAGGTGACAGTGAAAACCGAACAGGACTGACGGAATCAGGTGTAGTACTCAGAGTCACATCTAATTTAAAAAACTGGATTTATGATCAGAGGTGACCGTAATGACTGACAAAGTTAGGTAGATTCATTCAGCAACAATATCAAGTCTCATTTGAAATGACAACTTATTAGTTATTATTGTCATTTGTCACTGTCAGTCTAGACCCAGGTGTCGGCATCAGTCACGGCTCTCACTCAAACAACACTGATGTCTTACTGGGAAGTATGATGATCGACTGAAACAGAGAAAATGAGACAATGTGCAAAATAAAACCTTCACAGATCATCAGGTTAGAAGTAATGAGGATATTGTATTATAAGATTTTTGTGTCAACAAAAGGAAGTTGTAATACTTTTTTTTCATTGAACAAGCAAGGTCTTTATTTTTGCCTTTTATATGCAAAATTTTCAATAAAGTTAAAAAAAATGGCCAATTATAACCAGAGTGTGACTTACAATATTACTCATAACAATATTCCAGGCCCCTTCCAGAGTCATTCGGACGTTAGCAGAGCAGACATCTACAAAACGGACTACATGCATTGAAATGCTACACCAAGGTTCTTTGCACGTGTCTAGCAAAGTAATAATGGCGGTAAGTGGTAAGCAGGATAGTGCAAAAATCTAGACTGGAAGGCCCATTAATTGCACGAGAGAAAAACATGTTTGGGCAGCGTAACATATACACACTGGGGGTTATTTATGAAAGGCAAATCCACTTTGAACTACAAGTGCAAACTACAAGTACAAAGTACTCTTGAAATTGCGCTAATCACAGTGAGACATTTCCCTGATGCACGGCTGCAGAGATCGGGCAATGTCTCACTGCCTGTGATTAGCGCAGCGCTGCGCCGACTTCCTGGCGGGCTCTGCACGTGGAGCATGCGAACACGCCGGAGCTCATCCTTACTCAAAAGAAATCTATCTATATTACATATCTGAATTCACATCTTCAATTTTCCAGATTGTTACACAGGTGGAGTTTTTTACTGGAAACTAGGATTTTTATTAAGTGTCATGTTTTAAAGCTGAAGTTTAGTCAGCTTATACAGTAAGGGAAAAAAGTATTTGATCCCCTGCTGATTTTGTATGTTTGCCCACTGACTAAGAAATGATCAGTCTATAATTAACATTACGCTTTGGGGGTGTTTTTCTGCTAAGGGACAGGACAACTTCATTGCAAAGGGATGGTGGACAGGGCTTTGAATAGGGGTGCAACGGATCAAAAAACTCACGGATCGGATCGATCCTCGGATCAGGAGTCACGGATCGGATCATTTTTCGGATCAGCAAATAATAATTGAATTTGCAAAAACCTGTGAAAATTCCGCCACCATATAGTCCCCACTGTAATATCACGTCATCTCCCCCCACTGTAATATCCACGTCATCTCCCCCCACTGTAATATCCACGTCATCTCCCCCACTGTAATATCCACGTCCTCTCCCCCCACTGTAATATCCACGTCCTCTCCCCCCACTGTAATATCCACGTCCTCTCCCCCCACTGTAATATCCACGTCCTCTCCCCCACTGTAATATCCACGTCATCTCCCCCCACTGTAATATCCACGTCCTCTCCCCCCACTGTAATATCCACGTCATCTCCCCCACTGTAATATCCACCTCCTCTCCCCCCACTGTAATATCCACGTCATCTCCCCCCACTGTAATATCCACATCCTCTCCCCCACTGTAATATTGGCTGGGTATCGCAGAGTATTGACTGGGTATCGCAGAGTATTGGCTGGGTATCGCAGAGTATTGGCTGGGTATCGGCTGGGTAATGCAGAGTATTGGCTGGGTAATGCAGAGTATCGCAGAGTATCGGCTGGGTAATGCAGAGTATCGCAGAGTATCGGCTGGGTAATGCAGAGTATCGCAGAGTATCGGCTGGGTAATGCAGAGTATCGGCTGGGTAATGCAGAGTATCGCAGAGTATTGGCTGGGTAATGCAGAGTATCGCAGAGTATTGGCTGGGTAATGCAGAGTATCGCAGAGTACATTGGCTGGGTAATGCAGAGTACATTGGCTGGGTAATGCAGAGTACATTGGCTGGGTAATGCAGAGTACATTGGCTGGGTAATGCAGAGTACATTGGCTGGGTAATGCAGTTTGTTTACAAGTGATCGCTCCGTCATTTGACGGAGCGATCACATTGTAAACAGTGGCCGGGTGTACCAAGATGGCCGCCGCTCCGGAGCTAGGCCGAAGCCGCGGCCTTTCCTAAGGCCGCCGGGTGTACCAAGATGGCCGCCGACGCTCCGGAGCTAGGCCGAAGCCGCGGCCTTTCCTAAGGCCGAGGCCGCGGAGCGCTCCGCGGATCGCGGGGTGTGCCGATCCGAACGGGGTGACCCGTTCGGATCACGGATCGGCGACGATCCGTTGCACCCCTAGCTTTGAACCATCAAATCTTGGGTAAGAACCTCCTTCCCTCAGCCAGGGCATTTAAAATGGGTCGTGGATGGGTATTCCAGCATGACAATGACCCAAAACACATGGCCAAGGCAACAAAGGAGTGGCTCAAGAAGAAGCACATTAAGGTCCTGGAGTGGCCTAGCCAGTCTCCAGACTTCAAAGGGGTTGTAAAGGTTCATTTTTTTTGTTTGTTTTTTAAATAACAAACATGTCATACTTGCCTCCTCTGTGCAAGGGTTTTGCCCAGTGCGGCCCCGATCCTCCCTTTTCTCTTCTGAGAGCCCCCAGGGAGAGCCGCATTCCATAGGGGCACTCTTGCGGGCGCGCTCCCCAGTCATGCTGCTGTGTCCATTGACACAGACAGCAAGACTTGGCCCTGCCCCCCGACTCCCGTGTCACTGGATTTGATTGACAGCAGCGGGAGCCAATGGGGACCCAAGACAGCGGCTGGAGCTGCTGTGCTCGTCCCTGCCGCTGGAACGACCGGGTTAAGGTAAGTAAGAGGGGGGCTCTGGGGGGTGAAATTCTGAAAACATGACCTGTTGGGGGTACTTGAGGACTTGAGTTGAGAAACATTGGTTTATTGCATATATAGACTGATTTTACTGTTGCGGGTTTAGTAACACTTTAATTGTTTGAGAGCTATAGACTGTCAACTGGCCCTATTACACTAACCAGATTACCCTGTTTGATATACAGATGGATGCATATGAAATACGATTGCCAAAATATAGAACCAAAGGCCACATTATTTCCAGATAAAGATACATTTACACATCACAATGTATTCTACTCCAACCCCAAAGTCCCATAACATGGGAGTAGAGGAGGTAAAGAGGGACATTTACAGAACAAGCCTACTGGTGGAAAATAAAATGCACGTTGTTAAAGTCCTTGGATGAGCAGAACATAAATGTGCGCACAATGTGCACAAGGTCAAAGAAGGGCAATTAATAAATAGTTGTTTCACCAACCATCCTTTTGTTTTGTCCGCAGAACGGCAAAAATTATGAAGATGCAAATCTGGACTTTTTTTTTACAAAAACAAATGTGTTACACAGATAAGCATGGCCGCTTTTTAGAATCCCTATCAGTCAATTTCATGCAGTAGAAGCTCAAAGGACCATTCCGCAGCATTTATGTACATTCATCACACGCTCAAGAACATAATCACAGCCGTCACCATGGTTACTGAAAGCATAAAAAAAAAAAAAAAAACACACTTTATCCCCAATGTTGGAATTAAAGAATCTCTAACCTTTTGGATTTGGATGGAATTGCGTATCTGAATGCCTTTAATCCGATCTGCTCCCAGCATGGAACACACTTAGGAGAATTAGTTTGTAGGGAGGGGGAAAAATGTACTTTGTCTTTAATATTTCCTTTGCTGTTCTGCTTAGCCACTTTGCTTGGTTCATTTCTGGAGACATGGTTTATAGAGATGAGGCATTAATGTGGTTTAATAGGTATAAAGGGTTGTTTATTTGTGGCATGCGATTTACCAGATAGAGCTGTATTTTCCCGTTTCCTTTTATCTGTTGCTTTGTTTTCACTGGAACAAATATAAATGCAAAAAAAGGCAGGGTAAACATAAAAAGGAACTTAACCCTACTACCGTTTTCAGCCAAGGAAGCTGCCATCTTAGCCTCTGTTTGATCAGCAACTGCCATTATGCTGTACGTGTGATTCGTTATCACACCAGTCATTTGAAGGTTTGACAGTTTGGTTGAGAGCACAACCAAATGTGACAGTTACATTACCAGCACGGAATTTAAAGCAGAGTTCCACCCATTTTATAAACTTTGCACCTCTGCGTTTGTCATCACTTTATAATGTCTCCTTTTACACATTTTATTTATTTTCTTCCTTTAATGTAAGTACATTTTTTTTAAGCCAATTATCCTGCTTCACCTTGCTGCGGCGAGGTACATCATATTTGGCTGCCCATTGGCTCCCGAGATATGAGTGTCATCAATCCCAGGAGTCAATGGGCTTCTGCCGCTTGTAACTCTGTATGATATGCGCATGGGCGTGATCAGAAGGTGCATGCTGGGTAGCCGGCAGCACTGTATCCTGGAAAGGAGCGAAGAGTAGACTTCAGATGCCCACACTGAAGATGGAAGTGAGTTTTTAAAAAAGAAAATGTATTATAAAACCTACATTTATTACTAATACCATTATGTAAAAAATTAGTTGCGAAAACAAAAAACAAACTGGAACTCCGCTTTAACTGTTTTTCAAAACTGTTAAATTGATAGGTTTAGTTCCGCTTTAAAGTGGAAGTTCTCCATAGAATTACTCTATAAACACTGAGCCATTTACCAGTAACACCTTACAACACATGGGGCTGCTCAGCCCCTTTCATGCTACCTATATCTTTGACAGCCTTAGGGCATAGAGGTGGTGTTTCCAATTCAAATAATGAGACATCACCAGAGGTGCGTTACAAACATATACACTCATTTATAGGTGCAATGTCACATCAGTCAAAAATGCCAAAAAGTTTCAAGGTCCCTTCTTCAAGGCAACAGAGTGACAACTTGCAATGCAATGAAACATGTATATATACATAAGTTAACACGCAAACCAAATACTCACCCCCAGTGATGTCATAGTGACATAATCTCGCCTACACTCAAAAAAAGTATATACAAAGAGATATTCCTTATGAAAAACAAACGTGGAAAGGGTATTTCAAAACCCTGAAATGCCATGCAGGTGGCAAGGTAAATTGAGAATTCAGCAGTGACGTCATTGTGCCTAGCAACCCCATGCGGCTCAGTGCCCACCCATCAGTGGGAGCAGTACAGGGAATCCTGCCAACATGTTGCCAAGTTGGCACATGTAGAATACCAAAGACACATTTGCACAAAAATCACAATGTCTATGAGGTTTGATAAAAATCGGTAACAGCTGCCACTGTCGAAAAACTCCCATGTGGGTGTCTCTCCCACAGAGAACATATGACATGCAATCAGTAGGGATCAAAAAGAGGAAAAGGTACCGAAAGTAAATGTAGCGCTACCCCCAGTTAAGAGAGCCGCTGGTTTGTTTTGGGTCCCTGAGTACAGCTCCACCAACCCCCGGCAATTTGCTCTACCCGCTCTGGCACAGTTAGTCAAGGGGTATGTATCTATGCACATATAAATATCTTATACTCTAAGCATAATAGGTATGAACTCACAAGCAGACTGCTGAGATAAGAATAACTGGCTTTACTTTGTCAGTAAGGAAAAGAAATGGTAACATGCGTTTAAACATATGACTTACAATACTTTAGCAGGTCCCTGCAATATGCACTTAAACATGTACACATATATGTATCAACTAGCAATGGGGAAACGGAGCGCCAAGTGTGGCGACCGCATGCTATGCACCCCTGAGGTGCAATAAATCTATCTGCGCCTACCTAACGGACCAGGCCTGATCCCTAGTAATAGAGCTCAGTCCTTGTACTAGTACAGTGTTCTTCACCGGCAATGAATCTGTAGAGGTGGTGCACATGTAGCTTTAAATGGTGTCTTTGTAATCCACAGAAAGTAAAATTTGCTGCTCTGGGGTAAATTGTGCCTAGGCAGTTCAATAGGCATAAACGTGTGTATCAATGCAGGATGAGCCTTCCGGCTCTCTCACCAATCCTGGGGTACCGTCCTCAGCTCCGACCGACCGACTGTAGGGAAAAAGTCTCCGCTCCGCTGCTGCAGACTCTGAGGGGTGAGAGTCTCTCTCCACCTGCTGCAAGGCCCAGGCTTCAGGCCTTCAGCAGTCCCGGTCCGCACAGGTGTCTCTCTCTCAGTGATGTCTGTGTCTGAGTCACCAGCCCAGTCAGAACAGGAAGAGGCGGTCTCTCCTCTTCCCTTTTATATCCTCCCCCAGCAGCCTCTCGGGCGGAAACAGACATCCTCCCGGGAGCCTGGGGAATTATGGAAATTGTAGTCTTTTTCCCTAAAAGGGGTACGACCCCGCTACACACTCCCCCCACTTTGAATCTTTGGTCCCCAAAGACATTGTTCAAACTACAAGCTTTCTTTGAGACAACACGTTCACATAATTCAGACAGAGGAGCTTCCCACCAATTAGCATGAGATGGGGAGCTGTCCTGTCTACAGGTCACTTCAGTGTGGGCGACCTGTTTAACTGTGCCAGAGAGTGAGCTGGGGTTGCCCTCCACCAAATGAACAGTGGACGGGTCAGGGCTTTCAGCACTTCTCCTTGCTGTGGTAACAGAGTCCTCTGAACTTTCTCCCATCTTGGGGTAAGTTAACTTCTTGGGAGGCTTCACAACTCTGCGAGCTCTCTGTTCTCTTGGCACTTCTTCAGGAACACATTCTGGCAACATCTCTGGTTCTGGAACATCTACTTCTTCTTCTGGGTAGAGACCAGGGATATCTTCCCAGCACTCAGGCACAACACTGAATGGCACAAACTCTGTGGCTTCTGGGTTCAATGTGTTATCTTCCACATCTTCAGTAGGTGGAAGATCTATGGCAGAATTTCCTGGAGTTGAGGAAGGCCATAGCCATTCAAGTTCTCCTCTTTCTTCCTCTGGTTGGGGGTCCTGTCCACCCCTAACTTGGGATGTTTGAGACCTAGTGTTAGGCCTGGGGGTATCCAGAATGGAAACAGATTCAGGTAAGTCTTTTGCTGGAGGCATTCTGACTGCTTCAGTGAGTGGGAGCAAATGATTCCTATGCCAGGTCTTCAAAGGCCCCAACCTTCCTTCTGGTTTCAACTTGTAAACAGGCAATCCTGGAAGTTTTCTACAGATGATATATGGCTCTGATCTCCATCTATCCGCAATCTTGTGTCTTCCAGGGATCCCTAGATTTCGTAACAGTACACGGTCCCCAGGCTGTAGGTCCTGTACTCTAACTTTCAAATCAAAGTTCCTCTTATTTCGGGCCCCCCTCTGGTCAGAGGCCGCTTGAGCTTTCTCATAAGCTATCTTCAGACTGCGCCTCAGTCTGTCCACATATCCTTTGTGGGAGGCAGCAGAGGCATGGTCTAGGGAAATGCCAAAGGCCAAATCCACTGGCAATCTTGCTTCTCTCCCAAACATAAGTCGGTAAGGGGAAAAACCTGTCACATCACTTGTGGTGCAGTTATAAGCATGCACTAGAGCTGAAATGTGTTGACTCCAATGTTGCTTCTTCTCTGTTTCTAAAGTTCCCAACATGTTCAATAGGGTCCTGTTGAACCTTTCAGGCTGGGCATCACCTTGAGGGTGATAGGGTGTAGTTCTAGTCTTCTCTACTCCCAGAGAATCTAGTAGCTTCCTGATCAGGCGACTCTCAAAGTCCCTTCCTTGGTCTGAATGGATTCTCTGTGGCAGTCCATAGTGAACAAAGTACTTCTCCAGAAGTACCTTGGCTACTGTAGAGGCCTTCTGGTCCTTGGTTGGGAAAGCCTGAGCATAACGGGTGAAATGGTCGGTTACCACCAGAACATTTCCCAATCCACTCAAATCGGGTTCGAGGCAGAGAAAATCAATGCATACCAGATCCATTGGGCCTTGACTCTGTAGGTGGCCCATTGGGGCAGCTTGATGGGGTAAAGTCTTTCTCTGAATGCATCTTGCACAGGAATGGCAATACTCCTCCACTTCGGCCCTCATGCAGGGCCAATAAAACCGGTCTCTGACGAGCTGGAAGGTTCTCTCTGCTCCCAAGTGACCATGCTGGTCATGTAAGGCAATCAGCACAGTCTCTCGATGCTTTTCTGGGAGAAACAACTGCCACTTGTCTTCTGGGCCATCAGAGGGGCCCCTTCGGTAGACTACCCCCTGATGCACCTGTAACTTGTCCAACTCTCTCCTAGGACAGCACACAGTTCTGCACTAAGAGTAGTTTGTGCGGGTGCGGGACTTTCCGCGCCCTTCTGCTCTTCCTCCTTTGGGGATAGCATGGCTTCCATAGGAGAACAGTCTCCCTTGCGCGGCAGCGCATGCAGCACTTGATAGGCCTGACCATTCGGTGCTTGTATGCTTTGGCTCCTGAACTGCTCTGGAGTCTCTTCCTGCCATTCTATTAAGGCATATGTATGCCCGGCATCATTTCTCATGTCCATTATCCATGGCTTTTGGCATGGGGATAGGGACATTATAAGCTGCTTGACTGCCTCTCTCTGCCATATCCCTGGCAGTTCAATGACTGATGCTGCGGCTGGGTCAGTGGCCCATAGTGTGTACCACTGTCCCACTTCTATCGGGTCCATGCCGGTACCTTCTGGCGGGTTTTCCCGCTGACTCAGGATCCCGGATTACGAGCCCCCACGTGTAGCGCTACCCCCAGTTAAGAGAGCCGCTGGTTTGTTTTGGGTCCCTGAGTACAGCTCCACCAACCCCCGGCAATTTGCTCTACCCGCTCTGGCACAGTTAGTCAAGGGGTATGTATCTATGCACATATAAATATCTTATACTCTAAGCATAATAGGTATGAACTCACAAGCAGACTGCTGAGATAAGAATAACTGGCTTTACTTTGTCAGTAAGGAAAAGAAATGGTAACATGCGTTTAAACATATGACTTACAATACTTTAGCAGGTCCCTGCAATATGCACTTAAACATGTACACATATATGTATCAACTGGCAATGGGGAAACGGAGCGCCAAGTGTGGCGACCGCATGCTATGCACCCCTGAGGTGCAATAAATCTATCTGCGCCTACCTAACGGACCAGGCCTGATCCCTAGTAATAGAGCTCAGTCCTTGTACTAGTACAGTGTTCTTCACCGGCAATGAATCAGTAGAGGTGGTGCACATGTAGCTTTAAATGGTGTCTTTGTAATCCACAGAAAGTAAAATTTGCTGCTCTGAGGTAAATTGTGCCTAGGCAGTTCAATAGGCATAAACGTGTGTATCAATGCAGGATGAGCCTTCCGGCTCTCTCACCAATCCTGGGGTACCGTCCTCAGCTCCGACCGACCGACTGTAGGGAAAAAGTCTCCGCTCCGCTGCTGCAGACTCTGAGGGGTGAGAGTCTCTCTCCACCTGCTGCAAGGCCCAGGCTTCAGGCCTTCAGCAGTCCCGGTCCGCACAGGTGTCTCTCTCTCAGTGATGTCTGTGTCTGAGTCACCAGCCCAGTCAGAACAGGAAGAGGCGGTCTCTCCTCTTCCCTTTTATATCCTCCCCCAGCAGCCTCTCGGGCGGAAACAGACATCCTCCCGGGAGCCTGGGGAATTATGGGAATTGTAGTCTCTTTCCCTAAAAGGGGTACGACCCCGCTACATAAACAAAACCAAATAAAGTAAATACATATGTATTTTGGGCACCATAAACAAAATGAATAAGCGACAGTGGAAAAGGCTACACACAAGGTAAATGCTAATGATCTCAGTAAATAGATTCCGAACATCTCCATTTTATATTGTAGCATAATATGACAACACATGCGTCTGAGGCAGCATGAATTACATAATATAGCATATTATAGTAGAACAATCAGAAAAAACGTGTCCAAATGAAAACCATCCGCAAACAAAAAACCCTACCAGAGACCACAGAATGAATAAAGGGGGCACAACAATTTGGGCCCACTTTCTTGGGATTGCGGCCACCGAAGCCCATTTTTTCCTTTAAATGTGTAAAATTACATTTGTTTTAATGTAAATGCAAATCAGTACACTGTGCCTATAAATATGCAGATAAGGGGTCCAATTTGACCCAATCGGGATTCTTGGAAGTTTCTGGAAAACTTGGGAAGCTCTGTGTAATGGCTAAAGGATTGGGGAATTTTCTGCAGTTGGCCAAAAATAGCACCAAAAAAAGCTTCCCACCCTGTCGCGAGTGCTTTATGTGGTTGGGTCACCCTGGGTTTCTGTAGGGGGACGTTTTGTCATTCAATGTTAATCTGTGGATAAACCTTCTTGAGCTCTGATAACTGAGCAAAATTTTTGGACTTATTGTTCTGTCAATTAAAGTTGTAATAAAATACCAGTTGTTGTTTATATGTAAACCAATAAAGTGGAGTGACCACTTCTTGCCAAGAATGGTCTTATGTTTTATTTATTGGTTGTATTTGGGAGAACAGTGTGGTTAGGGTGGGTGTGGCCTGCAATCCCATAGATGTGGAAATGCTGGCTAGTGGTCATTGAGAAAACATGAAAACGAGAAGGCAGTGTTGAGACTTCTCAGATAGGTGGTGTCTAAAGTGTACACACAAAATGCTTCACGTCTAAGGCTGCATTCACACCTGAGTGTAGAGTTTTTTGCGGCGTTTTTTACCGTGATTCGCTGTGTTTTTTTACCGCGTCTTGCCGCAAGTTTGTACAGAGCAAAAGGTCACCAATGTAAATAGAAGAAAAACGCCCAAATCTGCCCGATTCGAGCCACAAAAAAGGGTCCGGAACTTGTTTGAGCTTTAGGCGTAGGGCTTCAGGCGTTTTGGAGTGGAGATGTAAACCATCTCCATAAAGAATAATGTATTTTTTCCCCTCTAGCGTTTTGTAGCTTCAGGCGACAAAACGCTCAGATGTGAATGCAGCCTAAGTAGACAGTAAACAGTTATCCCAACTGCCACCCCTATGTAGTTTTCTTTTCAATCACCATAGCTCTGACATTGTGGACTTGGTGATTATGCATAGCAAAATGAACTGCGACTTTTTTGGGGATTCAAATTTGACCCAAGCCCTAAGACCTGAAGCATACCATTCCATGCCTAGATCTCAGAGCACAATGTGATGATTTCTTTACCCTGGGATATCCCTTCTTCATGTGAATCTGAAGCTTTCTCTATATTCAAATCTGTTGGGAAGCTTCCAATAACCTTCACTCTCAGATAAAGTCTTCACAAGCCTCCCACACATAAGAGCGTAAGGTCTCCTCAGGTTCCCATGAAGGAAGAGGACAGGTGCCGGAGTCAAGGAGAGCTGTGGCCCCACAGTAATGTAGAAATCTTTGGTTGTAATTTTTCCCACAGCAACAGATGAAAAGTCTCAGTGCACTCACACATATAACACCATGTGCTCCACCTAGGATACTTGCCAATCTTCCAACCTACTATTCATTTGGCATCCTTTTCCAAAATTTAAGATTTTCCCCTACAGTCAGGTCAGTTAATGTACTAGCTCTGTCTAGCAATAAAATTACATTCTGTAGAAGTTACCAGCCTTTCACATCCGCTAGACAATATCAGAATAATGGTTTAGCAAGTGCATCTAATTTAATGTGTATCCTGAAAGGCAATCAGGAATACAACAAGATGGATTTAAAAGCTCTGAGTACAGTCTGTTCTGTGGGACTCACATCAAGAGAAATTACTAGCAAATCTAGAGCGCATACAAGAAAATGCAGTTGGTGTTGCAATCAATGGTAAGAGTTTGCCCAGGAAATAATGGAAGCAGATATCTACATACAGCTGGGATGTCATGTCAGAAGGTACCAAAATTAACCCACACATTCCTGTCATCACTACAGCCAGAATATTTCAGTCTTGTTTCCGGTCCTACGTTCCTTACAAAGGACTCAGCAGACTTCTGCGGTGTCGCATTATATTTTAATCACCTGCTGAGTTATAACATTGATTGGGCTGTCATTGATTAAATCTGAAATCAGAGCTGTATACACACAGCCTGCTCCCCATACCCTGTTTTGTTCTAGAACCTGTACAGTTTATGGAGTAGAAAAAAGTGCAAATGACTTAAAGAAAAATCTGACCTTTAAAGCAAACTTGTAATGCCACATACACACGATCGGACTATTTGGCCAGACTATCCGGCGGACTTAATCCGGCGGACAATCCGCTAAGTTTTGGCGGAGGTCCGTGGGACTTTTGAAATGAACGGACTTGCCCCACACACAGAGTAAAGTCCGTTCATTTAGAACGTGACTCCAGGTAGACGGTACTAGCGAAGGAAGTTAATGTCGCCGCCTCGATCGGCGAGATTGACACCTTGCTAGCCCTGTCACCTGGTATAGATTTAAAGGGGAATCCCTACGCCAAAAAAACGGCGTGGGGGTCCCCCCCCCGAATCCATATCAGACCCTTATCCGAACACGCAGCCCGGCAGGTCAGGAAAAGGGGTGGGGATGAGCGAGCACCCCCCCTCCTGAGCCGTACCAGGCCACGTGCCCTCAACATGGGTGGGTGCCTTGGGGGAAGGGGGGCCCTGCACCCCCCCCACCCCCCAAAGCACCTTGTCCCCATGTTGATGAGGACAAGGACCTCTTCCCGACAACCCTGGCCGCTGGTTGTCAGGGTCTGCGGGCGGGGGGCTTATCAGAATCCGGGAGCCCCCTTTAATAAGGTGGCCCCCCACCCTATCTGAATGAGTATGGGGTACGATATACCCCTACCCATTTACCTGGTGAAAAAAGTGTAAATAAAAAACACAACACAAGTTTTTAAAATACTTTATTACACAGCTTCGGGGGTCTTCTTCCATCTTGGTGGGTCTTCTCGCCGGACTCCTCTGCTATCTTCTGCTAGCTCTTTTACTAGCTGAGGATCCCGGCTTTCTCCTTCGTCGCCGCCACCGTCAGGGGGTCTTACTCCGACTTTCGGGGGTCTTGTCCCGCTCTTCTGTTCTTCTTGACGGGCCTCCGCTTTCCTCTTTCAGCACTTTTACTAGAGGTGGCCCGGTCTTCTGTCGCCGTCGCCACCGCCTTCTGCTTCTTCTGCTTCTTCTTTCTTCATCTGATGTTGACACAACGCTGTCTCCGCTTCTAATGACCGAGACGTGTTGCGCGGCCAGTTATATAGGGACAAGGGGTGGGGCCACCGGCTCATGTCACATGGTGACCCTTATGATGTCACAGCCCGGAGGATGCTGGGACTGTGACATCATAAGGGGGCGGGGTCACCATGTGACATGAGAGCTGCAAGAAGAAAGCGGAGGCCCGGCAAGAAGAACAGAAGAGTGGGATAAGACCCCCGAAGTCGGAACAAGACCCCCAGACGGCGGTGGTGACAAAGGAGATAGCCGGGCTCCTCTGCTAGTAAAAGCGCTAGCAGAAGATAGCGGAGGAGTCCGGCGAGAAGACCCCCCAAGACGGAAGCTGTGTAATAAAGTATTTTAAAAAAACTTGTGTTGTGTTTTTTATTTACACTTTTTTCACCAGGTAAATGGGTAGGGGTACATCATACCTCTTACTCATTCACATAGGGTGGGGGGCCGGAATCTGGGGGCCTCCTTATTAAAGGGGGCTCCCGGATTCCAATAAGCCCCCCACCCGCAGACCCGGACAACCAACGGCCAGGGTTGTCGGGAAGAAGCCCTTGTCCTCATCAACATGGGGACAAGGTGCTTTGGGGTGCCCTCAACATGGGGGCATGATGGGTGCCCCCATGTTGAGGGCACACGGCCTGGTATGGCTCAGGAGGGGGGCACTCGCTCGTTCCCACCCCCTTTCCTGACCGTCCAGGCTGCATGCTCGGATAAGGGTCTGATATGGATCTGGGGGGGACCCCCACGCCGTTTTTTCGGTGTAGGGATTCCCCTTTAAATCCATACCAGGTGACGGGCTAGCGAGGTGTCAATCTCGCCGATCGAGGCAGCGACATTGACTTCCTTCGCTAGTCCCGTCTACCTGGAGTCACGTTATAAATGAACGGACTTTACTCCATGTGTGGGGCAAGTCCGTTCATTTCAAAAGTCCGCGGACTAGCACACAGACGGCCGGATTGTCCGCCAGACTGCCGAGTCAAAACTTCTTTCTAAGTCCGCCGGACTTTTGAGAATAAAAAAAGACAAATCCGCTGGATAGTCCGATCGTGTGTACGGGGCATAAGTGTGTTGGGGGTGAGATTCAAAAATATACTGTCACCTAAATGGTCGGAGTGACGAAATATCTTTAGAAAATAAGCACGCTGGTAAATAAGGGAAAATGATGAATGCTAAATGTTATTAAATGGGTATATATTGTGCTTTTTTCAATGAATAGAGGCTTCTTTATATACATGTCATTAAGACAATCCAGCATGCCAATATCAAATTATATAAGGCATCTACATTTATTTATTTTAACAATTTCTTTTAAAAGTATCAATGATCTTTTGTTCCTGCCACCGTACAATATACTGAATGAAAAAATATCATGCATGTCTGTTCAAATCCTCCGTACAGTGACACTATGAAATAAAGCTATTTGCCAACTAAAAATAGCAGCCGAAAATGCCTGCCTGCTCAGCTAAGGGAAGTCTTGGAGCTTACAAGGAGAATTCTTAGAATGAAGCCTGGAGTGAAATTTCTTTTGGTTCCTTAGACACAGCTGAAAGTGCTGAAGTCATACAGTGGGCTCAGCTGGTATACTGCGCACAGACTGTAATTGGAAGTAAAGTATTTCAAATAATATCCATCTTCTATGCAAGGAAGGAGGGAAGTAGCTTGTTGCTTCAGATGACACATAACACACTGGGTGTTCAAAACCTATATGAGCTCCAGGTGCTAAGCTGAGGATGTAAACTGGAATGATAAATAAAACATGGCAGTCCTGGTACAGAAATTTACCAAAATAAATATTACATGATTAAATAGTTGGAAATTCAAAAGGTTTTATAGAGGCGATTGCCTCTGCTGCTTCTAATCTGGATCTATAATTTAACCTATACATCTATGCAATCATCCTTTAATGTCGTAATTGTTAAAAGTTCCCAGTTTCTGTGGGATTCTGATTTTCAAGCTATCACTCAGCCTGAGGACCCCTTATTTTGTTATTCTTCTGCTAGATCTAATTAGACAACCCAGGATATAAAAAAAATTATGATCTGTTTTTCTTGATTGGCAACAGCCTTTGCTGGGATTACAATAGGTCAGAGTAGGCCTGTTTGCCACATATTTTTTTCTATCATCTCATATAAAGTTATGTACATTTTCTAATGCCGCGTACACACGGTCGGAATTTCCGATGGAAACAGTCCGATGGGAGCTTTTCATCGGAATTTCCGACCGTGTGTATGCCCATCAGTCTTTTTCTGTCGGAATTTCCGACGGACTTTGGATTGAGAACCTGTTCTTAATTTTTCCCATGGAAAACCTTTCTATCGGATTTTCCGATCGTGTGTATGCAATTCCGACGGCGCAAAATTCTGACGCATGCTCGGAAACAATTCGACGCATGCTCGGAAGCATTAAACATCCCTTTTATAGTGCCGAACGTGTTGTATGCCGCGGTGTTATTGACCATCGGAATTTGGTGTGACCGTGTGTAGGCAAGGCAGTTTGAGCGAAATTCCGTCGGAATTCCGACGGGAAAACCATCAGAGCTTTTTCCGACGAGAATTCCGACCGTGTGTACGTGGCATAAGACAGATTAGAACCAGTAAGACAACAGAATGGTCTCAACCTTTTTACTCCAAAGAACCCCTTGAAAATATTTTCAGGTCTCAAGGAAACCCTGTTAAAATGAATTCATCAAGGGTCAGTGAAAAGCACGCCCCCTTTACAATGCTGGTCAGAATGCCACCCTAAAAGACAGGTAAAAATATCACTAGTGTCATTCTGCTGGTTCTGCCAAATGCCATTTGACCCAGAACTATCCAGGCACCATCAAATGAGAGCTCAATTAATCCCTACCAACCTCGAAAAGAACCTTAGTGTTCCACAGAACCCTAGTTGAGAATGCCTACCTATATAATAGAAGTGATCCTGGTAGATGTGTGCTGCTTAGAGCAAGGCGTCTGCTTACAGGCTCCAGCAATGAGAATCCCAAAACTGGCAACAGCCTTAGCTGCTAACTAGCAAAAAACACATAAATAGCTAGTTGCTGGTTTCTTGCTGGTAACGCTCAAAGTTTATTAACCATAGTGCCTCTTATTGTCCAGAAACATCTGGTCACCAGACAAAACATGTAAAGGCATTGTTAACAAAAAGTAATGGGAAAATTATAATTTTATAGTTGTCATTGGAACAGGAGGAGAGGGGAAATTTTCTGGTGGAAATACCACGCATAATGTGCACTGCAGTGCCATTTCATTTTGAATGGCACTCCAACCCACCTTTATATTGCAGCTGTGCTTTAACATACCTGTGTTGCTATGGAAATTTTAGTGACTTTTTATAGAAAAATATATGGAATAATATATTTTATCCCAGAAGCTTGGCTTCCTCTAATCAACTCATTTGACTGGTTCATGGAGGCTAGTAGAATAGGAAGTGATGTTGGCAGGAAATGGGAGGAGTCAAGAAAGGAGATAGCGCAGCCAAGTGCTGGACACAAAGGATTTGAGAGGAGTTCTGGAAGAAGACCTGGGTAGAAGTAGGACAACTCCATAACACCAGGAAGAACTGAGTAGAAGGAAGGTCTATGCCAGAGGGGACTTCACAAGACCAAAGTAGGAACTTCACCTGGAGATGAAATCTACACTATAACTCAAGCTAAGTAACTTTTTAGTGTATCCCTATTGAATATATTTTCAATGCTCATTTGCTGGGAAGGACAGCTTATGCAGGAATATATTGTATGCATTTTTGTAATACTTCACATAGTAAGTTTACAAACTTCAAGGTCATTCAGATTACCGTATATACTCGAGTATAAGCCAAGTTTTTCAGCACATTTTTTTGTGCTGAAAGTGCCCCCCTCGGCTTATACTGGAGTCAAGCACTTTTCTGCAGCAGAGAATGACATTTTCCGACCCGACATTGGGGCCCCGTATCTCTGGGCCACTTGGTGCTAGGAACCCCTTGGTGTGCAAACCCAGTGGAAGCAACACTATAACATATCCAAATTTGGGGTTCCTAGCACCAAGTGGCCCCGAGATTAAGGGCCCCAAAGTCGGTCAACTGTGTCCATCTGCAGCAATGTCATTTCGGGACCCTTTGGGTTCAAATTTTGGCTGCAGCTAGGGGGCATCTAGGAACCCTTAACTACCAAGTTTGAAGTTCGGGGACCTATGGCTGCAAATGGGCACAGTGAGGCATGCAAATGGGCACAGTGAGGAGGCAAATGGGCATTGTTGACCCTCTTTTCCACTTACAGTAGCTGCGCATTTCTTACCCTAGGCTTATACTCGAGTCAATAAGTTCTCTATGCAATATTCTCTATTCTCTATTCTCTATATGCAATAACAATAAGTTATTGCATATGTTAGCATTACTTTATCAAATTATTATTTTAAGTAAAAAAAAAAAAAAAAAAAAAAGATATCTGGCCTTCCATGGATGAAAACTCTGCTCCTAAACTTCTCAAGCAGACAAAAATACCACTTCCAAAAAGAGCTTTAATGTGCAGTGATTGATTTTAGCTGATTCCTCCACATAAAATAAATATATTTAAGGCATGCTAAAACATAAACGCAGACAGATCCTTGACCTCCACTGCAGAACAAACTGCTTCTTCAAAAACACCCCCAAGCTTACTGATTGGAAAAAAAAAGAATAGCAGCATACTGATGAGTCGTCACTCTGAGGTGCCATTCTGGAGACGTTGTATACTAATGCTCTACGTCTAACGCCTTTGAGTAATTAGAAAGGCAAGTGAGGTGGTATACGTTCAATTGTGGTTGGAGGGATTTACAATCAGTGGTGTAGTGATTAAAAAGAACTCTTTAAAAAGCCTCTTTGATGTCACTTGAGGTGCTTTGGAAGACTTTATTTGTAGAAGATTTTGCAGAGACTACTTTGTACACTATATTACATTTAATTTGTTTATCCAGCACTATTAATGTTGGGAGTGTTAAATTGTTTATATATGTGAACAATATGCTGCACTTTTTCCCTCTATCCAGTGGATGAGACGGAGCAAAGACCTAAATTTACTCTATGTCTGGCCACATGCTATTTAGATTACCTTTAGATCCCATATGCTGACCATACAAATAACCATACAACTGTTCATTACTCTATAATTATTTAGAAAAAAAGGATAATTTTTATATCAATAGATTAAAAGGAACCTGCAGTCTCGTGGAAAATCCAACTGAATTCAACTTTAAAGAGTCCTGTCTTCACACCTTGAACTGCTCTTTTATGTGAAGTGTAAAGCCCCCGAAAAAGTAAATGGCTGCACCCACACTGCAAGGGTTAACTGCCTCTTTCCATTGAGGGAATAAGAAGTCAGTTTTACTTACAAGATCCTCTGCTGCCCTGGCAGACAGTGCTCCCTAATGCTCTGTCAGCGGACTGCCCCTTGGTGTAACGGAATTCCAGTACGGCGACTGGCGCATAGATATGTGCATGAGCATAGCATCACTCATACAAATGAGCACAAGCGCATCGCTAATGGAAATGAGCATAGGTGTATGCGGGAGTGTGCCCAAAGTTTCTGGTGCCAGACGGGCTATGAGCTGCACTTTGCTCACTGTCAGTGCTTTCTGGTCTTCAGCTTTTCCTGTGTATCCTGTATCCAATTTCCATTGATGACCAGGCTTGTTACTGACCTCGTTGCCCACCTGCTGCAGACCTCGGCTACCCCCGTGACCTCGCTCCTGCCACCGATGTGACTTCATACTACCTGTGAGTGTCTGCTTCAGCTGTACTTCATATCTGCTCCAGTCATCGCAGTATGTTCCTGCCTAAAGCTTGCCGAGTGCTTCAATAAGCCATGCTTCCAGAACCTGCAGTACATGCGGAGTACCCCTTTCGTCTCGGCTGATCCTGTGTGCTTCACATCTGCTCCTGGCCTGATGTCCTGCCTGACATTGCAAGCCTGCATCTCCTGCTGCAAGTTCTGCTATCAACACCTGCTGGCACTCTTGTTCCTCCTGTACCTCTACATCTGTTTCACCTTCAGTGGGGCCCAGGCTGAAGATACAAGAGAAGCCAACCTCATTGATTCAGACTACTACCAGGTACATGATACTCTGCATCCTCACGTCCAAAGCAAGGCCCTGCACCTTGATGACATTAGAGAACTTTGAAGCACCGGGGAGGGGAGGACCAGTCTAGCAGTTTGGAGGAGCCTGCATGTGTAAAGGATAAGGTAGGTACTCGGTACTCGGTACTACTGTACTCGGTCCCCTTAGACATAAATGAGCAGTTAACCCCTGCAGTGAGGGTGCAGCCCAGAGTTCAGCTTTAATTATAGAAAAAGTGCCAGGACACAGGCACAACATATAAATTCGGGGCTAACATTTTTTTTCAAAAAAATGTAACTATGGCCAAGCACCAAAGTTAGTAGGCGCCAACACAACCAACGAACCTTTCAGGTAAGCGTTCCAGTTTTGCAAATAAATTCAGAGAAGAAATTGAATGTGAATGATAATTTTTGTGAATCTCATTGGAATCCATGCATCCAGCGTCCTGCAAGGGGCTGGACGCATGGATGGGGGAGGGGGGTGGCGCCTGTGCGCCCTTAATGACGGGCTGCCCCTACAAAAGCAGTTAACTTTCAGACTTGCTCTCTCTGATTCAAATTTTGTAATGCACAGTGTGAACATTACAAACAGGAAGGAGAGTGGCTCAGTCACTCTTTCTTTGAGCTTGAACTACTGAGCTCTGTTAACAACAGGGTTTTTGCTGCAAAACCGCTAAACCAAATCTGACAAGCACGTAAAAGGTACTGAGAGTTCCAGATGATGACTAAAAATCTATATCTGAGCTCACCCCGTCTCAGAAACAGCCATACATGCTGGCCTGAGAGAGGGATCTCAATTGTGAGGATGACTTGGATATTTTGGGAGAGGGATCTCAATCGTGACGATGACTTGGAATCTTGGTCATCCAAACTTCAGGTCACCTATAAAGGTATTCCAAAAGTTTTTCTTATGGAGGCTAGACTAAAAGTAATGACCGGATGGTACTTGGTCCCGGCTCGCCTGGCCAAGATGTATAATACGACAACTATGGAATGCTTTTGAGGCTGTATGTTGCGGGGTTCTATGTTGTATATCTGGTGGCAATGCCCTAAAATTTGTCTTTTCTGGAATAGGGTGTTTTCGATGCTCCGCAAAGTGATGGGGCTTTTTATTGAACAACAACCACACCTGGCTCTACTTAATGTCTTGTCTCCCAAGTGGCCACGCCCATTGAAACACCATATTTACATTATTCTGCTGGTGGGAAAATCACTATAGCAGGAGCATGGAAGACACCCTCAGTATCTTTTGGACGGCTTAAACACAAAGTATCATGGATTATGATACATGAAAAAATGTTGTTAGTATCATCAATAACCAAAGTACTTTTTTAGAATGAACTTGGGAACCTGGGTGTCATATATATATATATACACATACCCCTTTCCTTGACTCCAGGTTCTATACAGACTTCGAGCTCCTCCCCTCCTAATATATCTACACCTCTGACCTAGTTCTCTCTATGTTTCAGGGATCCTCTTCCTCTAACATTCTTTTTCCTTTTTTTCTGCCTCTCCCCTTTTCTCTCTTTTCTCATTCCTCTAAACTTCTAGAAACCCTCTTTCGAGGTTAAACTATGATGATTTATGGATTTATGAGGATTTATTATTATGCTGTTGATGGTGACTAATTGAATTACGTGTGATTCAAGAATATGCAAAGTACCCCTCTCTTTTTTTGGGGAAAGTATCCGCTTACCGTGCCAGATTCTCTAAAGTTTTGTTAGAGCTTTTGTCTCTCTGTATTGGAACTTTGCTTTCTTAGTTTTTTTGCAAATGACATTCTAGAGTCACTGTCTCAATCCTTACATTGTAAACAATAAAAACGAACGTAAAAATTCTAATCTGAAATACTCATATGGATTATTCCATATTTACCGTATTAAAAAAATAAACATATTTTTATTTTATTTTTTATAAATATTACTATAACCAACAGAAATATATAAAAAACGAATGTACATTCCCTTTCCTTTTTATTAAATTAGGTCTAAAATTGAAACCTGGTTTGTTCCTTATATATCCAAATCTCATTAAGCAAAAAAATGGATATAATATATTGGATTTAACATATTGCAAATCATTTTATTCTGAAATGTTATGTGGAATGTAACTCTGACAAGCACAACATTGATCCATGCTAGGTGTCTGGCACAGTGGAGGCAGTCATTTTAATGCGATTGGACGACGACAAGGCCAGGTCATATAACAGCTCTTCAAGTCAGTAATGTATTTTTCCTAGTAGAAATTGCTCTGATTCCCACAAATTGCATCTGATCTCCATGTCTGATAGGATTGGACCTCTTCCCATTTACATCCATACCAAGATGCTGCTGCCATTATTAACTAAGGAATTAGTGTCGTTTCCAATTTAAAAAAAAGCAAATATGTAGTCACAAAATGTATGCACAGGGTTAATGATAGTGGAACTACACTTTATCAGAGATCTTTATGTAAATTGTTTTATACATAAGTCTTTGAAGATATAAAGAGAGGAATTTATCAAAACTGGAGCAGCCAGAATCTGGAGCAATTTAGCTTCTAGCTGCAGCTTGTTCAGTTAAGCTTTAAAAATGAAAGATCAAAGCTGATTGCAGTGGCCATTAGGCGTGCCCGGGCGCCGCCCCCTCTCTCCAGGCCACCCCCTATATGCAATGGATAGATTCATGCATGGCATGAATCTATCCATGGCTGCCGTGGCCACCCCCTATTCATGCGTCTGGTCCCTTTCAGGGCACCGGCGCAAGACTTACAGCGGCCATGTTTTTTTTAAGCACCTGAGCCAGAGGCTCTAATAGGCTTAAAAATAGGGTGGGCTCGGGACACAGAGCCCACCCAGGTGTGTTACAACAGTGAATTAATATACCCCTGATGAAGTCACGTGGGCGTGATGCTACACGTTGGGACAGACAGGCACAGGAAGTGACGTCAGCGTGCGAGCTCGCCACTCGTGGAGATTAGCTCTTTACACTGTTGTTCATGTGAGTACCACAGCTGTTCATTTTAATAAAGCATTGTCTGGTTTTACAATACTACACTATCTGGAACCCCTTTTCTTTTATATACCATACGGGTAAGCCCGGGAGGGACAACCCATGATACTCACTGGCTCCAAAGATGTTCCGTTAATATATATATATATATATATATATATATATATATATATATATATATATATGGTAGTGGGAACCATCCATCAGGAGAAAGAGGCCCCCTAGAGGATTTTTATTTATTTATGTTATCCACAAGAAGTTTACAGCATGACCTACTATACTATCCAGGATCTTCCCTGTTATCTTCATATGCTGTTACCTTACAGTTGTAAGGTGAGAGGCCACCCTGCACTGAGGTGTCATTGCACAGAAGAGAAAAAGACACTTATATTTATTTTTGCATTTTGCATAGTGTTAGAGGGAATCCAGCACTCCATTCACCCCCTTTCCCATTGCCAACTTATTTATTCAGGACATTTGTTACATTTGTTATTTGTGTGCAATATACTGTTTGGACTTCATCACAACCTCATTGTCAGTCTAGTCACATAGTACTTTATTTACGACTGTAGTTATTACGTCATTTGTTTATACACTGTTTGGATTTTCTTATGATATATGTACTGCTATTTATTGGCTTTCACCACAACATTATTCACTTATTTGATCACTTTTGCACTCATTACTAACAGCGCAGCACCATTTACTTTGCATACAATCAGAATCCATGTTTCATTTTTGGAACTGCATAAGGCCGGGTTCACACCTATGCATTTTTCAGTGCTTTTCAGTTTTGCAGACACACACTACAGTCCATTTAACATGGTTTCCTATTGGTACCACTCACATCTGTGTGTTTTCCACCAATGCGTTTTTTGGAAAGGGTCTGGGACTTTTTTTTCTGCAGCATGTTGCATTTTTGCATTGACTTCAATGTACATGCATCAAAAACACAGTACTTGCAATTTTGATGTGTTTCTGCTGCGTATTTCATTTTTTTTTCCCAAGAGGATAACAAACACTCCCCCCCAAAAATGCATAAAAAATACATTAAAAGCACATGAAAACCACATGTGAAAAAAAAGCAAAATGCACTAGGAAAACTCATCAACTACAACCTACATAGATGTGAAACAGACCTAAACGATAAAGGGAAACAGATTGGTTACTACTGGCAAACAAAGTTCCTAGTCCCCATAACAGAACAATTCAAACAAATCCAGCACCATTTTTTAACTAGAGCAAGTTTGTAGACTAATGACAGTACTGTATATAATTCTCAAATAGATACCGGCTTCAGCAAGTGCTAAATAATTTTTATTAAATACGTCAACAAATGTTTATCTGTGGTTTACAGGGCTATACGTCTCCAAATAAATGCCAAGCCAAATACAAGCAAAATAGCAAAGAAATGTAATCCAGCTCAGGGATATTCAGGGATATTTCTCATTACTATAGGCCCTGTAAACATACCAGTGGTTACAACAAAGCACAGCCATTTAACTTGTGACCAATAAAGGTTCTTTTCATCATACGCAATTATCAAATATTAGCACAAAATGCTGACACGTTGTCATGGGCAAGGTTCCAGGGTGCCTCGTGCCTTAAGAAAACACATCAATCAACAGAAAATCAATATTTCCCAATTTAGCAGAGTGGCCACGTTATTCCAGATAAAGCTTCTGTTCCCTTGGAAAGAATTAACGGCCATTGTCAGATGTGGTCAGTCCTCTGCGAGACGGGTAACGTTCACTTACCATATTGTTCAGGTTTTAAATCCACAGGGGATCAGAAAATTCAACGTTAACATAGCAGCCATCATCAACATAGCATCATAGAAAGTGATATCGAGAAGAGACGGTTCACGGTCACTTACCTGGAAAGAGAAAAGGACAAAATTTGAGCTTGCTAATCGCAAAAGGCTAAGCTCTTTACCATACTACTAATTGGTTTGGACACAAAGTAGGATCAAGGCCTGACGTGGCAAAAGGAAACAGTGTTTAACCTTGGGGTGAGGGGGATATTTGATGGAGTGACACATTAGAGACGGGAAAGAATTCATTTATTGAACAGAAACATTCAGACTGTTTAAGGGATCGCACAATAGATGAGACAATGGGGTAGGTGATGGATATATAAGCATCTCAGGTCTCGCTGTGGTTATCGCTTCAGGAAATATCGAATGATTGCAGTGAGATCTGTGGCAGCTTTCTCTCTTTGTAGGCCAGCCGGGTGCAGGTTGTTGTTGGGAGTCTGCCAGTGATCTCCTAGGCAACTGACATCTCAAAGGAGCCACAAATAGCAGCAAACCCCAGCGTGCTTACTGGTGTCGCGCACAATCCTATCCTGCCTGACAGCAAACATGCAAGTAATCTTCAAACATGCGTTGTGCAAACAAACGTAATCAAGCTTTCTTTTGACTAGCTGGAATTCACCACTTCATTGGGGGTTTGATACAGAATTTTATGGTGACTGCCACTGGCTAAGGCTAGATTCACATCTATGCAGGTTGCGGTTGATGCATTTTACTAACGCATTTTGCGTTTTTGAACATGTGTTTGTTGTGTGTTTTGCCGTTTTGTTTTTGCTAATAGGAAAATATGACAGTTCTGTTAATTTAGTGTGACTTTACACTCTCTGACACTTAACCACTTGCTTACTGGGCACCTAAACCCCCCTCCTGCCCAGACCAATTTTCAGCTTTCAGCGCTGTCACTCTTTGAATGACAATTGCGCGGTCATTCAACACTGTACCCAAATGACATTTTTAGATTTTTTTTCCCACAAATAGAGCTTACTTTTGGTCATATTTGATCACCTTAAAGCGGTGTTTCAGCTACAAAATTTTTTTTTTACAAGTACACTTACCCTCCCAGGGCACCCGCGATGACGGTCATGGAGGCCGAGATATCCCTCGGCGCTCCGGTCCCAGCGCCGCCATCCTCAGTAAGGGAAACGGGCAGCGACCGCTGTCCGTTTCCTACTGCGCATGCGCAAGTCGTCGCGCATGCGCGCCCCATTCACTAGAAGAGTAGGAGCAGAAGACAGAACAGCGCCGCGGAACAGGAAGAGGCAGATTAGGACGATCTGCCTAGCAACAGCCATTTCTGGTAAGTAAAAAATTTTTTTAATTTTTATTAAGCTTTTTATCAAGTTTTTTTTTTTTCACGGTGGCCCTCCACTTTAAATTAAAAAAGACAGATTTAAAAAAAATAATAATAATTTTGTTAATACATTTTGCAAACAGGTAATTTTTCTCCTTCATTGATGTATGCTGATGAGGCTACTCTGATGGCCACTGACAAACACTGATAGGTTGCATTGATGGGCACTGATAAGGCGACACTGATGGGCACTAATAGGCGTAGCTGGCAATGATGGACACTGATGGGTGGCAATGATGGGCACTGATAGGTGACAGTGATAGGCAGCACTGCTAGGTTGCACTGATTGGCATTGATAGGTGGCACCCATTGGCATTGATAGGTGGCACTGATTGCTTGCACTTATGTACTGGTGGGCACTGATTGGTGGGCACTGATTTGGTGGCACTGGTGGGCACATATGAGGCCTCTTTCTCTTTGGGACCAATGTCCCTTCAACAGAAGTCGGCGATTGGCTTTTTTTTCTCCTCACGCTTACCAATCTTCTGTTTACATCACGTGACCAGCTGTCATTGGCTGACAGCTACGTGGTAAGGGGTCATTATCGACACCCTACTTCGATCTGTGATCACCCGAGTCCATTCTAAGGTAAGTATTTCATAATGAGCTAGTATGTGATGCATACTAGCTCATTATGCCTTTGTCTTGCAGGTTTTTTTTTTCTTTCGGAGGTTTACAACCTCTTTAAGCTGAAGACTTCAAAGAATCCAGACCCAGCATCTGCAGCAGTGTGTCAGTATAGCAGACTACTGGATTCGAGGAGCTACTTAAATAGGAGTGCCAGTGTGAGCAGCTGCTGAATTTTATTAAACAGCCACTCACCTGTTCCACAATCCAGCACCGTCCTCACCCAGGCTAGTTCTTTACTAGCCTTCACGTTCCTGGCGCCAGCATCTTTACTGTGGGTACCCGGCTGTGACAGCTTGCAGCTTCACAGCCGGTTGCCCACTGGGCATGTGCAAGTCACGCTGCACATTTTAAATGGTCCCACAGTCTTCTGGGACCTGTGAAGTGTCCCAGAAGACTGCGAAGGGGGAGGAGAACTTCCACTCCGATCGCCTAGGCAGAAGGAGTGGGTAACTGTCAAAATCGGATACCCGCCCCCTCAAAAAGTGTCATTCTTGAAAGAGGAGGGGGGAGCCTTAAAGTGGAACTTCCCCTTTTGGGTGGAGTTCCGCTTCAAAGGGACTGAGTGAGTATCTTCTTTTTCAACATACCCCAAGGCTACGAAGAGGACAGTAAGGCGTGATATTTTACAAGTCTGGGACCAGGAGACAGCTTAGAGCCAGCACAAAGCAGCCAGAAGCACCCCAGTATCTCTAGCTTGGGACAGTAGCAGCCAGGTGCTTTGGTATTTCTGCCAGAAGCTGCACCTGCAACTTCAGTTTGGAAACTTTTTGTTGCTATTTTAGCTGCACCACTTCTCTCATGAGTGGGCAGCACAGTTGGAGTCAGTTCAAAGCAGCCAGAGACATTAGCAAGTCCTCAAGTGTTTATCTAAATTAAAGTTCTTTGTTTCTGGGCATCGCTGTACCCTATTCAAGTTTACCCTTTTAAATAAACAAAACAAAATCAAATCTCCTGGATTGATTATTGAGCGTGTGAAAGTCCCTGGTGCCTGGCTGTGGGGGGAGCCCAAAATTCAGCGTGAGAATTTTTTGTTGTTGTTGTCACTCATAATGCCATGAACTGTGATGTATCAATGGGTTGTAGACCATCTAATTGTACAGATTATCAGATGGCATCTGAAGTGCTGAGCCTGCTATATAACATGAACATGTATGTCAGTTAGTGAGGCTCCAGCAGTGTAATGCCCCATACACACGGTCGGATTTTCCGACGGAAAATGTCCTATCGGACAATGTTGTCGGAAATTCCGACCGTGTGTAGGCTCCATTGACTTTTTCCGTCGGATTTTCTGACGGACAAAGTTTTATCTCCTGCTCTCAAATTTTCCGACAACAAAGTCCTATCGGACTTTTTCCGATCGTGTGTAGCGAATTCCGACGGACAAAGTGCCACGCATGCTCAGATCACATTACAAGACCAAAGCTATTGGCTACTAGCCTCTACGTAGTCCCGTCGTACGCAACGAACGTCACAACGTTCAGGATGATCGGATTTTCCGACCGTGTGTATGCAACACCAGTGTCGTACAAAATCCGTCGGAAAAAATCAGACGGATTTTGTGGTCGGAATATCCGACCGTGTGTATGGGGCATTATTTTCATCTCTTTGGTCACAGATTTTCAGGCCTCGTTCACCTGGGGCATTTCAATCCATGTCCCGTGTAAATGCCGTGTTTCTATCTGTACAGGTGTTCCACACATCCCTGTGCAGGCAGCACCCAGGGTGCATTCTGGGCAGTGCGCCAACATGGGTGTCACATTGGGAGCAGCAGCTGTGTCCCAATTGACAGCTATGAGACTGCCTGCACAGAGATGCACGGAAAACACCTGAGCATCCTCATGCTGAGCCTTCACGTGGGGCATTGATGTATACGCTCCCTGTGATAAAAGCCTTAAAGTGGATCTTTATGGCATTTTTCTGTGTTTAAAAAAAGTGAGGAAGGGTTAAATCATTTTTCAAGTTTTTGTTCTGTCTACGTTCCCCACCCTCGCACCTATCTGTACTGGTGACCCTTTTCCCTGAGAGAGAATGTTAGGGGAAATCCAATGTAGAGTTTTCTCCAGAAAAAGAGGGAAATCTAATGGGGACATTTGCTCAGAGAAAAACTGTCTAAAAAGGGAATTTTCCTCAATCTGGGAGATTTCTTTCAACTCCTCGGGATTGGAAGTGAAGGGATAGTTTTTTTTTTTTTCTAATGGTAGACAGACATCCAAAAATTACCCAACAGCAGGCGTTAACCTTTTCCTACCCTATCTGAAACAAACAAAAAGTATGGGCTACACAAGCCACACAAGTGAGGAAGAGGCCCCACATTGACAAAGGCCTTGTTTACACAGGCTTCAAGAGAAGGCGTTTGATGGGCAGTTTTCTAGCTCTATGAAATGCTCACCAAATGCCTATCCATTTTTATGATTGTAGTAAATGGGTTAGTACACACAGTCGAGGTTGGATGTCACTTGGATTAACCACTTGCCCTCAGGAAGGTTTACCAACCCCTTCATGACCAGCCCATTTTTTGCGAAACGGCACTGCGTTTTTTTAACTGACAATTGCACTGTCGTACGACGCTGTACCCAAATAAAATGTATGTCCTTTTTTTCTCCACAAATGGAGCTTTCTTTTAGTGGTATTTGATCACTTCTGCGTTTTTTTTTTTTTTTTGCGCTATAAACAAAAAAAAAAGACTAACAATTTTGAAAAAATATATATGTATTTCTTACTTTCTGTTATAAAACATACCCAATAAAAAATTGAAAAAAAATCGAATTTCTTCATTAACCACTTCCCTACAGGGCACTTACTCCTGCCCAGGCCATTTTTCAGCTTTCAGTGCTGTCACACTTTGAATGACAATTGCACGGTCATGCTACACTGTACCCAGATTACCTTTTTATAACTTTCTTCACACATATAGAGCTTTCTTTGGGTGGTATTTAATCACTGCTGGGTTTTTTACTGAAAAAAAAAAAAAGACCAAAATTTTGTCAGTACATTTTGTAACCAAGTCAATTTTCTCCTTCCTTGATGGTGTGCTGATGAGGCGGCACTGATGGGCCCTGATAGGCTGAAATGGTGGGCATTAAAGAGGTGGCACTTATGGGCACTTATGGGCACTGATTAGGAGGCACTAATATGCCGCACTTATGGGCACTGATAGGTGACACTGATATGTGGCACTGATAGGCACTAATAAGTGGCACTGGTGGGCACTGATAGGCGTCACTGGTGGGCACTGATAGCATTGATGGGCAGCACTGATAGCCAGCACTGACTGGCATCGCTAATGGGCACTGATTGGTGGCACTTGTGGGCATTGGTGGGCACTGATGGGCAATGGTGGGCACCGATTGGTGACACTGTTGGTGCTATATTGTAATCAGGGCACTGATGATCAGTGCCTTGATTACATGCCTAGATGTCCCCCTGCGTGGAGATGCCGCTGATCGGCTCTCCTCGCCACACACTCTGTCAGTGTGAGGCGAGGAGCGGCGATTCCGGCATCTCCATGTTTACATGTGACCGGCTGTGATTGGACACAGCCGATCACATGGTTAAAGAGCCACAGACACGGCTCTTTACAGAGATCAGGGTCGCGCTGTGTCCTAGCAACACGGCGCAGCTGCGATCCCCAGGGGAAAAGCAAGTGCACCCGTTCTGGGACATCATCATATGACGTCGACCCAGAACGAGAGCTGCAACACCCCGGCATCATTTGACGGTGCGCGGGCAGAAATTGGTCAATTTAGGCCAATATGTTTTCTGCTATATATTTTTGGTAAACAAAATCCCAATAAGTGTATATTGATTGGTTTGCGCAAAAGTTATAGCGTCTACAAACTATGGGATAGATTTATGGAAATGTTATTTATTTAATTTTTTTACTAGGAATAGTGGCAATCAGGACTGCAACATTGCAGAGATCAAATCGGACACTAAGTGACACTTTTTGGGGGCCAATGACACTAATACAGTGATCAGTGCTAAAAATATGCACAGTTACTGACACTGGCAGGTAAGGAGATAACATCAGGGGCGATCAAAGGGTTAAATGTGTGCCTAGGAAGTACATGCTAGCTGTGTGGGGAGGTGCTTTTACTATGGAAAGGCAGAGATCCGTGTTCCTACTTTGTAGAAACACAGGATCACAACCTTCCCATCTCACAGAACGGTGATCTGCTTTACATAGGCAAGCCACCCTTCTGCCTGTGTCCCGAATGATTGGCGGTCCCAACGGACATCGCAGCTGCTGGACCCGCTGATTGGCTCCCGCTATGTCCAATCACAGAAATCCCTGGTGGCACGTGTGCGCGCCCCTGACACAGAAGTTCAGGATCACATACAGGTATGTGATGCTGCCCAGGGGAGCCACATTGCCACCATATATTTACTGTATATACAACCTACTCCTACAATTTTCCATTTTCTTCAGGTGCTAACACTTTACTATGGCTCCAACAGAATTCTATTGGAATGCCCTCCTAAGACCTTTTGAAGCCCACATGTGGCACATGATAAGTCTCTGTAGTGTTATATTCTTTATAGTAACTGTAGTGTTATATTCAGACACCTATTGCACTTTCTATCCCCATGGAGAATTCTTTCTATAATGAAACAGTTCCGCAGTGCTAAGGGGATGATAGAGAATGGACAGAGGCCATTTTCCAGCATGGCGAGCTATCTTCTCAGTGATGAATATGAATAAGATGGAAAATGAATCCATGTCTTTAAAATGACAGTTGGGTTTCTCCAAGTGCAGAACAAGATACAACCAAACAAAAAAACAAAAAAAACTGAACAACCAACACAGTATAAAACATCAAAATTCACCACAGATATCAACTCTTTTATGATATCACTTCCTCTCTGAAAATACATTTACTGCTTAGCAGAGGTTAAATCAACTTCCCCCAGGCTGCTTTTAAGTGTTTTCAAAATTACCAAATGTTTTGCAAATTCTACATGAAGGTTCTGACAGCCAAAGTCCATGTAAATGATGCCAAAGGCACATGAACAAAGCTCTAAATCATGAAATATTTCTCACATACCTTACTATGATACAAGAGTAATGTCTAAAACATGGCCACAACTCCATTGCATTAGACATGTTGGACATACAGGGAGCATGGATAGAACGCATGCTTCAACATGTCCCATGCAACTGAATGTGAACTATTTTAGTGGTGAGGAGACAATGCATGTTATGTTGGGGACAGATTGGTATAGCTGGGTTCTCTCTCTCTCTGCTGTAAAGCAAAGAGAACTCTGCGTCAAAAGAGGAACTTAAAAACACCTCAGAACAATTCACACTTATGTGTAAAAAGAAGAACTGATACATATTAGTGCAGACATCCCACAAATGTCACCCCCACAACATCAATTTAATATCAGTCCTCTTCTGGCATTCGTAAAAAATCAGAGCAAAAGAATGTCACCAGCACACCATGGATTTCCAGAACGGGTCCAAAGCTTTAATCGACAATCACATTGCAGAATAGCAACAGATAGCAACATTTGGGAATGCATGTGACCATGACTGATGAAGGGGTCCTGCGCCCCTCTGAAACATTGCTATTTGCTGTAACAATGTAATTGCTGATTAGAGCTTTGGACCCATTCTGGAGATCCATGGTGTGCTGGTGACATTCTTTCTCTCTGGCGTTTTACATTTCCAGGCGGTGGTCACCTCAGCACCCACTTACATGCACAGCCATTTCTACAGGAACGTGTGCGTTTGACGCTTCTGGCATTCGACCCTTAGCAATGTTTTTGACATTGGTATTTTCTGTATAGGTATATCCATATAAGGACCTACGATAAACTTTGACCTTGTGCTGCAATGTAACTGGATGATCAACTACTTGTATTACCACTTGGGCAGGCATGGAAGTGTGCAGCTGGGCATTGACCTAGGCCAACTTATCAGTAGGTCCAACTTTAACTAGAGGCCCCAATCCTTTCTTCTAAGAAAAAAAGTCTTCTGGACTGTCAAACTCTTTCCTGGTGCACAACACTCATACTGAAGGCATCCAAAAGTATGAGAACATATACCCCACTACAGAAAACACTATAATATTAATGACTCACACTATAAAGAGAAGCAATGCACTTATTTTAATAATTACTTTTCTGTTATACATTATACATTTTCTCACAAGTACCTATAATATCCAAAACACATTACTCACATTGCTTAAAAAGATTTATGCACGAAAGCAACTGTGAATCACGACTTTCATTGTTCTGATTATTTTTCTTACTGAGTCACCACATTGTACAAATTACCTGATTATACACAATACACTCAAAATGCAAAGCGATGGTCAAATGTTTTAACTGTTGCTTCAGCAGTTCTGACATCACATCAGCAATCAGTCTTTTTACATTCTATATCTACAAAATAAAGCTGATGTTTTAATAAGAGCTACGCAAAGCAACGCCTATACATAATACAGAATATGACTCCATATGGGGTTACACTTGGCTTCTTTCTCAGTTTTATAGTAAACCTATTAGAAATAATGTTTGAAAAATTGGCAGTTGAGCCGCGGTTTTGCTGCCCCAAGACTACCTCGCTTAACTTAACACAGCAGCCGGAGGGTGTTGTAGACATGCTACAGCAAAAAATGATACCCCCTGTCACAGTACTACCATCAAACATGCTTGCTGCAACAATGCACGTGGTTGAAGCACAGTAGTAGAGGCTTTTTAAAGGGATTGTAAAGTCAGAATTTTTTTTTATCTTAATGAATTGTATGCATTAAGATAAAAAGCCTTCTGTGTGCAGCAGCCCCCCTCAGCCCCCCTAACACTTACTTGAAGTCCCTATCTGTCCAGCGATGTCCATGAGTGTCTCAGCCATCCAAGATTCTCACTCCTGACTGGCTGAGACACAGCAGCGGAACCATTGGCTCCCACTGCTGTCAGTCAAAGTCAGCTAGTCTATCAGGAGAGAGAGGGGGCAAGGCCGGGTTGGGGCTCCGTGCCTGAATGTACATAGCGAGTTGCTTGCTGTGGGGGCACTCAACAGGAGGGAGGGGCTAGGAGCTCCGACGAGGGTCTCCAGAAGATGAGGATTTGGCCTGCCCTGTGCAAAACCACTGCACAGAGCAGGTAAGAATAACATGTTTGTTATTTTTATTAAAAAAAAAAAACAAGACTTTAGTATCACTTTAAGGTAAAAATAGGCAGCGAGGAGGCAACAAGCCTGTTTGTGGACAATCACCCTCTCTGGAGACCACACCACATTACTGGGACAGAAAGAAAAGGAACATGAAAAATTGAATGAATTGAAATAAAATGAAAATTGTCAACTGAACAGTGTATGGGGAAATCCTTCAATGGGTAGACCTGTGCCAGCTGTTTAGGATTTGATTTCCCCCCATTTATAGGGACATAGAAAAAACTGGTTTTGCCTAGTGATTATATATCCCTAATAATAAATATGCCATCATTTGGGTTAATGAAACAAACAAAAAACTGTTATTAACTGTAGATACCATAATATACAGTTGTTCTCATAAGTTTACATACCCTGGCAGAATTTATGATTTCTTGGCCATTTTTCAGAAAATATGAATGATAACACAAAAACATTTTTCACTCATGGTTAGTGTTTGGCTGAAGCCATTTATTATCAATCAACTGTGTTTACTCTTTTTAAATCATAATGGCAACAGAAACTACAAAATTACCCTGATCAAAAGTTTACATACCCTGGTGATTTTGGCTGATAACATGCACACAAGTTGGCACAAAGGGTTGAATGGCTATTAAAGGTAACCATCCTCACCTGTGATCTGTTTGCTTGTAATTAGTGTGTGTTTGTGTGTTTGTGTGTGTGTGTGTGTGTGTGTGTGTGTGTGTAAAAGGTCAATGAGTTTCTGGACTCCTGACAGACCCTTGCATCTTTCATCCAGTGCTGCACTGACGGGAAAATATAGTTGAACTGTATAAAACAGGAAAGGGATATAAAAAGATATCCAAGGAATTGATAATGCCAATCAGTACTGTTCAAACTCTAATCAAGAAGTGGAAAATGAGGGGTTCTCTTGAAACCAAACCAAACCAAAATTTCAGCCACAACTGTCAGGAAAATAGTTTGGGATGCAAAGCACACAAATAACTTCAGGTGAAATCCAGGACTCTCTGAAAACATGTGGTGTGGCTGTTTCAAGGTGCACAATAAGGAGGCACTTAAAGAAAGATGTGTTTAGTGGTACTGGGGTCAGGCGTATAAGCATTGGAGCTCTCTTTAAGTTAGCATCCTTTTCTTCATCCTGGGGTGGCTGCAACCTAACCATATTTCTTCCTAAGCGTGGCACACTTTATATATATCCATTCTACTTAAAGAAAGATGGGCTGCATGGTCGAGTCGCCAGAGGAAAGCCACAAAATAGGCATCTTACAATATGCCAAACAGGACAGAGACAAGCCTTAAACCTTCTGGCACAAAGTCATTTGACGTGATGAGACCGAAATTGAGCTTTTTGGCCACAACCACAACCATAAATGCTACATTTGGAGAGGAGTCAACAAGGCCTATGATGAAAAGTACACCATTCCTACTGTGAAACATAAAGGTGGATCACTGATGTTTGGGCTACAAAGGCACAGGAAATTTGGTCAAAATTGATGGCAAGATGAATGCAGGATGTTATCAAAAAATACTGGAGGAACATTTGCATTCATCAGCTAGGAAGCTGCGATGGGACGTACTTGGACATTCCAATATGACAATGATCCAAAACACAAGGCCAAGTCGACCTGTCATTGGCTACAACAGAATAAATTGAAGGTTCTGGAGTGGCCATCTCAGCCTCCTGACCTCAATATCATTGAGCCACTCTGGGGAGATCTCAAACGTGCAGTTTATGCAATACAGCCCAAGTATTTACAGGAACTGGAGGCTTTTTGCCAAGAGGAATGTGCAGCTTTACCATCTGAGAAGATAAAGAGCCTCATCCACAAATACCACAAAAGACTTCAAGCTGTCATTGATGTTAAAGGGGGCAATACACGGTATTAAGAACTGGGGTATGTAAACTTTTGATCAGGGTCATTTGGGTAGTTTCTGTTGCGATTATGATTTAAAAAGAGTAAACACAGTTGATTGATAATAAATGGCATCAGCCAAACACTAACCATGAGTGAAAGAAACGTTTTTGTGTTATCATTCATATTCTCTGAAAAATGGCCAAGAAATCATAAATTCTGCCAGGGTTTGTATGTAAACTTATAAGCACAACTGTATCAGTGGAACTAAATCATTTAAAAAAATGCCCAGTAAATCAAAAGTTTTATGAAGTTGGTATGTACAATACCTTGCAAATCGCAAGAAAAAAATTTAAGGAAACATCTTCAAAATCTGCGGCTGTCCATGGAATTTAGGCACAGCATTCTCCAATAAGCCCCATCAAACTGTAGCTAAACATATACATACTGTTCAAGCAAAGACAGTTTTGTTTAATGCTATACAGGGCTCTGTTAGGAAACACTATTTTTTGAGTGTCAGACACCTGTGTACCCCACAGCACTCAGTGGTACCTCCCGACAACCTCCACATTACTGCTGTCACCTGTAGTGACATGGATGTAGACAGCAAGAACCACTGAGTGTTGCAGGGAATGCAGGAGATCGTCACTCCCAGAAGTGTTGGATTCCCAGCAAACTTTGAGTTAAAGTTCCTTAGCATTGGAGCAGCCAAGTTTAACTTTGGCAGTATGCTACACGTTACACCTGTATTTAGGGTGTAATGTGTAAAATTCTCCAACACCTCCAGCCACAGCCCCCAACACCCCCCCCCCCCCCCCCCCCCCCCCTTGTGACACTGTCACATTTTAAAAACAGGGTGGCTACATTTTGGATACGGATTTTCAACTTAATCAATTCAGTGAAGGGAGTAAACATTCACAGATCTCCAGAAACCACTCTCTTTCACAAACTACCCTACGAAACACCCAAAAAATCTGCAAAATTGATTCATTATATATTGTTGGCGGCGAGAATTACAATCGCAAGACACTGGAGACAGTCGAGAATTCCTCTTGACCAGGTTAAAAGTAAACTCAATTGGATTATGATCAATGATAAACTCACTCATATCCTTAGTAAAAAAACTAAGAAATTTAATAAGATATGGGACCCGTGGATCGACTACATTTCGACTCCGTAGAGAACTTTAGGATGACCCTCTCTCTCCTCATCTCCTTCTTTTCTTCTGTTTCTCCCTCTCTTCTCTCCTCTCTTTTTGTTTTTGTTTTTTATTTTCTAGAAACTTTATTCACAACACAGATGATCACACATGAGGCCTCATGCGACCATGAGTCCTAAGATTGTCCTGAAGATCGCAACCGGGATCTCCCAGGACTCTGGATCTCTACCATTCCTTCATACTGAGATACTTTGGTCATAGTGGGGAAATTATTGTTAAACCCTGTCAGTTCTTTGGATGCATACCACGGTTGTTACGTTCTGTTATTTTAACAGCTGATATATAAGTATTATGGCCATACTGTTTATTTCTCTAAATTGTTATATGATGTTCTGAAAACTTAATGCCAATAATGCTATATGTCTGGCTATCCTGAATTTGGTTATTTTCTCAATAAAAAATATTGAAATATAAAAACAGGGTGGCTGTGCCGGGCTCTGCCTACACAACTGCGTCATTCATTCACAGGAATCTGTGAATGAATGAACTACAAGTCCTGTCGGCCACCACGGAAGATGGCTTGTAGTTCGCAATGAACTGCAAGGGTGCTGGTGATGCTCTTGTAGTTCATTGATACATTCTATAGCTTTCAAACAGAAAGACTGAAAGCTGTATGCAGTGTCTGAAGGAGGCCAACATTGCACCTGCAATCTGCTGATCACCGGTGCTATGCTCTGCAGGCTCCTGAGAATTTTTTTTATAAATGCACTTTTTTACCTGCAAAATCATGTGCATTTATTCATTTTTTTTTAAAAGGTGTACATAGCCTTTAAGATAGCCTTTCTCAACCTTTTTAGCACTACGGAACCCTTGAAGTAACTTTCTGAGTCCAGAGAACACCTGCTAATAAGTACGATATCTATAGCTCACAATACATAGTTTGATGACCATTGGGAAGAATGCTCCCTATATTTGAGGTCATTGGAAATAATTTCTTCTTAGATATAGTTAAAAATATCATTGTTGTCTGTGGTTACTCATCTGACAAGCAGAAGTTGCTCATTGCTCAAGAAATACCTAGCAGCCACTGGAGGAACCCCAGGGTTCCATGGAACTCTGTTTGAGAAAGGCTGCTTTAGGTACTGATATTCTTCTTTTGAGGCAATAGCTTTAATTTGAATTTGATATTGGTAACAGAGTCGATTTAAGCAGGAAATGTATCTGATCTTTTCTAAATATTAACACAAATGAGGATATGGGATTTTATAGGTACATTTTAAAAAAAAAATCAAATTATTTGTTCTGATAGACAGATTGAATTTTTAGATACTTTTTATTGAAAAAAATTGAAAAATGAATAAAAATAAATGAAAATACATATATCTGCAGTCCTGGGTACATACACCTATTCCTATAGCAGACAGAAATAATGCAACATTCATTTATATGTGATCAAATGTTCAACAAGCTTCTACATGTTTCGCCTGAAAGGCTTCATCAGGAAAGTTGACATGATCGAATGAATTAAAACATCAAAAACAAACTTTTTTAGTATATTGGACCTTGGGTGTATGAAAAAGAAAAAGAAAAAACTTAAGAAAATTAATATAACATAATTAGAGAGATGATACATATCATTTTATTAAAGATAGATGAAAGCACAGGACACGACCAAATTAATAAAAGAAAGTTCACAAAAAGAAAAAGCCTTTAACCAAGTAAAGCACCAAGACAGAGTTAAGCCCCATACACACGGTCGGACAATCCGCGAACCAGGTCGGTCGGATCCTGTCCGTCATACTTTGTCTGATGTTGGTTTTGCGTACACACGGTCGGACAAAGTTGTCAGAAAATCCGATCATTCTGAACGTGGTGACGTTTGTTGCCTACGACGGGACTACGTAGAGGCTAGTAGCCAATAGCTTTGGTCTTGTAATGTGATCTGAGCATGCGTAGCACTTTGTCCGGTCGGACAACCGTACACACGATCGGATTTGGTGTGATCGGACCGTGTTGTCGGCAAATCTTTCCAGCAGGAGATAAGACTTTGTCCGTCGGACAATCCGACGTACACTGTCCGATGGTGCATACACACGGTCTGATTTTTCAACAACATTGTCCGATCGGACAGAATCCATGAAAAAGTCCACCGTGTGTATGGGGCTTAACACTTCTTTATAAACCCAGAAGAGAGAAAACATCCACTTCTACAAGGATTATTAGTAAGTATAGCCGACAACATGGCAAGATAAGGAACATCTATATATATTCTGGCATTTATTGACAGCTGACGAGAAGGTTTAGAAATTTATAAAATCGTATCCTGAGATCACATTCAGACGTTCTCGATCAATAAAAGACAAACTTGTGAACAGCCATTACAAGAAACCAGGCATAAAGAAACGCAATATCTCCGGTACATATTCGTGCGGAAAGTGTAACTTTTGACCCTATATTTTAGAAGGCAAGAACATACTGCTTCCAAATAATGACACATGGACTCCTAAATACCGGACAAATTGCCAATCAATTGGTTCTGTTTATCTGATGAAATGCTCCCGCGGAGCTTTCTACGTAGGCAAAACAAAACGACCACAATTCTGCCAAATCAGAGATCATGTATCCCTCATCCTTAAGCGGAAAATGGAGACACCGAAAAGTCGGCAGGTTGGTCTTTATCATAATTTCAATGCCAAATCAATTGGCTTTTTCAGTTTGGAACACCTGCCTCAACATGAACGTGGAGGCGATATAGATGATAAGCTTTTACAATTAGAGAGTCGTTGGATATATCTATTGAAAGCGACTCGTCACCCAGGACTCAATGAAGGAATAAGCTATAAACCTTTTCTCTGATTTGGGAATGCACTAGTGTCCCTTAGATTTAATCTACCTCCGTCTATGTGGCATTCGGTACTGGAGTAATGTTTTCCGCTGACTCTCGAGTCAGAGGCGGTCCCATTGTTTGCGATGTGTCTGTTCAATCTATGGCCAAATTTAACAAAACACATTTTTCCAGTTTCCCCCCCCCCTTCCCTTATCCCTTCCTCCCCCTCCCTTCCACATCCCCCCTTCCTTTTCCCACTTTTTTCTTCCTTTTACCCCTTTCTTTTCTTCCCTTTCTGTTTCCCTGTTTTGTCCTTCATATCAACATGTCGGCGCCCCATGTTTTTAGAGCTGAGCTGTCTTGGGTCACGGCTTCCTTCCTTGTTTGACGGGAATTAGGGCCCTATCCGCACATATATATATACATTTTGTATTTTGTACTTATTTTTTTTTTTTTTTTTTTGTTATGATAATATAATCAAACATGCATTAATATGTATTATCATGTTTAAACAGAATAATGTCACTTTAAGAGATTTGAATGCATTTGGGATATGACCAGATGGAATACAAAAAGGTTCCCTCCATCTTCCCTTTTTTTTTTTTTTTTCTACTTCTTCTTCCGGCACTCAGCTTGATCAGCTACCGAATGCTTCTTGGGTCCCTGTATGGACACCCACGGATACACGGCGGAATTTAGGCTACATCCATCACAGGGGGTGGTCACTTTCCAGCCGTGCGTCCACTCTGGGGTCCACCATAGCCATGGCTATCCGTATGATGCTTGATGCTGACGTCACGTGTCTGTGGACGCCCAATGGTTATTTTACCTGCGAGCTGTCCGCATGGCATGTTTATCAGCGCTGCAGCACTTCCGGTATTTCCACTTCCGGTATCAGCTTTAAGTCCTAGGCACGTGCACCTCCCCCTGATGTCTGCTTTGGCGCCAAAAGCGGCGTGACGTCACAGGCCCGCTGTTTTGGCGCCATTGGGGAGGGGTATAAATAGCACACAAATTTTTAGTGCTGTGTGGGAGCTCATTGACTACACGGATCTCTTGGCAAGGTAAAAATTTAAATTATTTTTCTTCCCTTTCTCTTTCAGTTTAAATAAGATCTGTTTTGACTTATTTATTCAGTGTATCCAATTGAATAAATGGGCGGGTTCTTCCCTTGTCTCCTTATATATCTTTTTACTATTAGAGCCAGCATATGCGGCGCCATATCTCAAGATAATATTCTTCCATTCTTTCCCCATATATACCGCTGCTGCGGTCTGGGAACCATGAATGAAACAATTCTAGGTATATCATATTAATAGAGCTAAGCGTAGCTTCCCCATTATACTCTGGCAGTAGGACAACACATACAATATGTATTTTGTTGTCCTACGCTAACATATCATCATTCTAATCTTCAGTATCTGTTTCTTAATAATTAACAGACACAATATATCAAATATCGTGTGCACGAGCTCCCAGCCACTACTTTGATTATACAAACAAAGAGCATACATGCGGTGAGTCATGAACTGTGGGTTTCCCCTCTGTTATAGCTCATTCCCTTCCCCCATTTTATTCTTTTTATGGTAAAAGAAAAGAAAAGAAAAAATGTTTTTTGCATATATTACAGGCATTTATCTCTGATGAGACCACGATGGTCCTCCTAAATCAATGAGCCCTATATATCCCTCCCTACGGGGGACCCTCATTTTCAGTGGAGATCTTCATCTGAGTGTCGGTTCTTTTTTAGGGTAACACCCCATGGGAGTTCCCCAATGATGCTTACTTTCAGACCCTTTTGAGAGGTAGGGTTCTTTGAAGCACTGCTGGGGCTGTGGAATGTGTATGGTGGGTAGGGGTGTGGGGTATGAGTTGGGGGAGGGGGAGTGTTGGGGCTGGGTGTGGGGTGTTTTTTTTTGTGAACTTTCTTTTATTAATTTGTTCGTGTCCTGTGCTTTCATCTATCTTTAATAAAATGATATGTATCATCTCTCTAATTATGTTATATTAATTTTCTTATGTTTTTTCTTTTTCATACACCCAAGGTCCAATATACTGAAAAAGTTTGTTTTTGATGTTTTAATTCATTCGATTATGTGAACTTTCCTGATGAAGCCTTTCAGGCGAAACATGTAGAAGCTTGTTGAACATTTGATCACATATAAATGAATGATCACATTATCTCTGTCTGCTATAGGAATAGGTGTATGTACCCAGGACTGCAGATATATGTATTTTCCTTTATTTTTATTAATTTTTCTATTTTTTTCAATAAAAAGTATCTAAAAATTCAATCTGTCTATCAGAACAAATAATTTGATTGTTTTTTAAAATGTACCTATAAAATCCCATATCCTCATTCGTGTTAATATTCAATTTCAAAGGGGATGTTGGTACCTTTATTAAAACTATTGATGGGTTAACTGGCCTTCAACCACACTTCCAATCAATCTTTTCTAAACCTCAATATTGAAGAAACAAGAGTCACATTCTGCAGGATACGGCCTTACTTGCATTCAGTCACCCCTGGGTGTTTGTTGTCTACATGGGTGAGTCTATTCTGCATGTTTGTCGAAGGAGGGAAGATTAAGACGGGCAACTTTTTACCAGACTTTATCCTCAAAAGTTTAGCTGTAGAAACACTTCACTGTTCAAGACATTGTCTTCCAAACAGTAGCAATACATTTGTATTACTTGTTTGTCACTGACTTATAGCTGTGGGAATGCTCATCTCAAGGGCTAGAGTCTGATGGCCCTAAGGATGCATATTTCAATAAAAACAGATTCCTAGGATATAATTCATGTTCTCCTGGTGTTTTCATGGGTTTCCTTGCAAAATCATACTTGTATGAGGATCATCCTAAAGCCAGGCTGGTCAGTGTGCATGTACACGTGTGACTTTGGTAGGGATATTAGGATGCAAGCTCTTTTACCGTCAGCGAGGCATGTGAATAATTTATATACTTTGTAATGCTACATCAGAACTATACAAATACAAAGAGATTATAAACAGTTAATTGTGGATCTCATTGATATATTTACTCCTCTTGCTTGACAACATATACTAATACAAATTGGTTGTTCTAGCTTTTTTTTTTTGCATTGCCTTAAAAGAACCTGGCATAAGGATTCCCACTTCATACAAGTCTCTACTTTAGCTTTCTGCAAGCATTGTGGGCTCCCTGACACATGAGTCGGATGAAGGAATGTGTTTTATCTGGAGTAAGCTATTCCTGATGCACTATGATCTCTAGGAAGTGCTGGAGCACACAGCTCTGATTCCAAAGCAGCGGAAGCATTGGATCTATGTAAGTAATGTCAACACTGCACCGGACGAGCCATCCACTAGGTTCAAGTTATTCCTATTATACCCCATCATATCCTGTTTCCAAAGAGTGAGTGACACAACTTCCTATACATACTGCTAATTAGAAACTCTTGACAGTGACCAGGAACAACAGAGCTGTCTTTTTTGCACGCACAAATAAAGCAAATTAAATAAAAGTCATGGGGATGGCTGGAGGAAACGTGAGCCCGACATCTGTAGAGATGATAGAGGAAAAACAATTCACTGCTCATGGGAAAATAAAAATTCAAAAAGCACAAAAATCAAATACATACATTTAAAATATATACAGTAACGTTTTATGTAGTCTCTCAGCAGAATGCACTTGCACTGGTGTGTACAATTTATGATGGTTTGATGTGGATCACTGTTTTAACATAAATCTTTGGAATGTATCTGTGCTTAAAGCGGAGCTCCAGGCTGGAGAAAAAGTTGCCCTCTCTCTACTGCATGGGTTCAATGCTCATTTTGTCTTGCATGATGTACAAGGTTAACTAGCTTATTCCTCACTCCTCCAGTAGTTGGTGCTCTCCTCCACTCCCAGGATTTGGGTGGGACCTCTGCATCCTTACATACAAGGCAGGACCACTGGTCCTGCACTGTACATCATGACATTGGGCAGCAAAATGGAGCAGCTTCAGATGACCTATCTTACAAAGAGAAGGAAGCACTATTTCACCTTCTTTCTATTCTTTTTGGATATAGAGGAGAAGGCACCTCAGAGGTTTTTACTGATGTCTATGTCCCCAATGGAAAAATTCACCCTTTATTTGTCCTAGTGATCAGTGTTACTGGGACATAAAATGATGAGCAATACAAACTCTTCCCCCAAAAAAGCTGCAAAAAAACAAAAACTGACAGGGGATTAACAATTCTCTACTCTAAACAAAATTAGGAGCTACAGCAGGGGTCTCCAAACTTTATATACAAAGGGCCAGTTCAGACTTTAGGGGGGCTGGACTGGGACAATTGGGAGTAGAATATGTCAGGCATCATAGTAAACAATGCCCCATCTTTGGTGTCAGTGAGAGGAATTGTGCCCCATCGTTGGTGTCATTGGGCCTAATTGTTGATGTCATTGGAAGTAACTGTGTCCCAATAATGGTGTCATTGGGCCCCATTGTTGGTGTCATTCGGAGGAACTGTGCCCCAGGATAAAGCCATGAGGTATTTCAGTTGTGGTTGATGCTGTTGGACTGAACCACACACTGATTTAGTAGGGCTCTTGATGACACTGGAAACAAGATTCTTATAATTTCTCAAACTGCCTATTCTCAATCTGGCTCTTAAATGTCCCCTTCTGGCCATTTGCAAGCAGCAGCAGATCTGCAGGAACAAATTAGCAATGCACTTGTGTGGAATCACATAGGAGGACATCCTAAGAGAAACCACCAACTTCTAGATTTCAACTCTTTGATCCATACTTTAAAATTATTATTTTATTTTATTACAGGTACTTCTATAGCGCCATCAATTTAGTCAGCACTTTACATCTATATTCTACATTCACATCAGTCCCTGCCCTCAAGGAGCTTACAATCTAAGGCCCCTTACGCACATTCATACATACACGTACTAGGGCTAGACAGGAGCTAATTAACCTACCAGCATGTCTTTGGAGTGTGGGAGGAAACCGGAGTACCTGGAGGAAACCCACGCAGGCACAAGGAGAACATGCAAACTTCAGGCAGGTAATGCCATGGTTGGGATTCAAACCAGCGACCCCAGTGCTGACTACCTTTATTATACACTAATATGGTTATGTACATATCAAATTACAGAGCAAAATAACAATACAGCTCTACTTATAAAAAAAAGGACCCTTTCACACCTTTCTGTTCATGTGCATTGCATGAATGCATATTGTGTCATGCATTACTGTGCATTCCATAAACACAGCCTAATAATTGTGAATGGGATGCCAACACTGGAGCTGCTGCCATAGGAATGAAGAAAAACATGGACATGTAGCATTCTTTACATTGCAGCATACCACATTGCATGGTAGTACATTATTCTGTGCTGCAACACAACTGCATTGGAGCTGCGTTAGGGTGCCATTCGAAACGGAGGTCAACTAAATGTGCTAATACACTTAATAGTGTATTTCAGTCCTAAGAGAATCGTCCAAGTAAATTTAAATCTGCATATATTTTATAAAAGATTACCATATTATTATATGCATCTGTTGTATAGAAAGAAGAAAGCACTTAACCGTGACAAAATAACAGACAAGAATTATTCATGCAGGACCTAAAACAGATAAAATGGATTGTAAGTACAATGGCAGGTCTCGAGATTGCTTATTACAGAAGTCAATTTTCTGGACAGGAACAGCAACTAAAAAGCTATCACAGGTTTTTGGATTTAGAATGTGCAGTGTATTGTCTGACTACAAAGAGCATAGTTTTGCAAGATTTATTTTACGAACGATGACGTTTGTTGCTTTTTTTTTTTTTTTTTAACCATGGTTACTATCTTTCATGATTCAATATCTGACACGATTGAAAAGACTATCCACTTTTTAATATGTAAAGTATTTGGGGCTTAAATCTACCCTAGCTACAACAACTGAACATACTTTTGATCACCCACAAATAAAACTATTTTTCACTGCATGCTCAGGGCTATATTTACCATAATGGCACTGACAGCCTACAGAAGCCTGAGATTGCACTAGTGATGTGCTGATTACAGGTGAAATGCTTTACAGGCTCCTACTACAAATAAAAAAAAAAAAGTTAATTTTTTTACCCGCAAAATGCATTTATAATTTTTTTTTTTTTTAAAGTTGATCTTTTCCTTGAAACCACAGCACCAACAATATATATCCTATATCAAAACAACACAGGACAACCTGCATTAGGGTTTATGTGAATAAAATATATTCTACCCTTGTTTCTAATCTAGGTTAGGAAGAAATAGAAAAGATCTGACTGGTGGCTTAAAGAAATTCCCACTTTTTTGTCCTATGTTATTTTTTTACGCTAAACTGAAAAATAATGTAAGCATACTGTGTAGACATTAAATGTATGGTAAACATTGTAATATATGGACTAAAATAAAAAATTAAAAATACTCCACCTGCCCTTCATGCTGCAAATTCTTGTTTTTACCCGTTTAGACATCACTGTCTGGAATTGTAACATTTGGACCAAAGAATATCCATTTGAAATAAGTGAGTTTTTAATTGTTAAAGTGGTTGTAAAAGAAGAAGGTTTTTTATCTTTCTTTCTTGCATTAAGATAAAAATCCTTCTGTGTGCAGCAGCCCCCTCAGCCCCCCCCCCCCCCCCCTAATACTTACCTACTAAACCCATCTAGATCCAGCGATGTTGCAGGAGTGCCTCAGCTGCCCAGGACTCCCCTCCTCATTGGCTGAGACAGCAGCGTGGTGCCTTTGGATCCCACTGCTGTCAATCTAAGTCAGTCAGCCAATGAGGAGAGAAAGGGGGCGGGGCAGCGGCTCTGTGTCTGAATAGACACAGTGAGCTGTGACTCGGCGCAGGTGCCCCCATAGCAAGATGCTTGTTGTGGGGGCACTCAACAGGAGGGAGGGGCCAGAAGCACCGAAGAGGGACCCAAGAAGAGATGGATCTGGGCTGCCCTGTGAAAAAACACTGCACAGAGCAGGTAAGTATAACATGTTTGTTATTTTTTTTTATTTTTTTAAATACACTCACTTTAAGTACCTGTGATTCAGAGAACTCTGCCAAGTTTGATGGTTTTATCTGCCAGCATATGTTGCATTAAGATAGGATTATGTCCCAGAAGCCTACTATGTATGGGGGAGGGTTGAAAAGCTCTGGCCCTGATCCCTTTCCCAACATTTAATACCAAATTTGTTATTGTAGTTGTACATAGTGATATTTAAAGTGGAGGGCCACCCTGAAAAAAAAACTTGATAAAAATGTTAATAAATATTTAAAATGAAAAACTTACTTACCAGAAATGGCTGTTGCTAGGCAGATCGTCCTAATCAGCCTCTTCCTGTTCCACGGAGCTGTTCTGTCTTCTGCTAATAGCGCCGTCTTCTAGTGAATGGGGCGCGGTGTGTTATGGGAACTGTGTGTCCCACAACACATCGCGTTCCCCATTCACAAAGCGCCACGCGACGACTCGCGCATGCGCAGTAGGCTGCGCGACGACTCGCGCATGCGCAGTAGGAAACAGGCAGTGAAGCCGTAGTCTTCGCTGCCCGTTTCCATTACTGAGGATGGCGGCGCTGGGACTGGAGCGACATCTCGGCCTCCACGACCAACATCGCGGGCGCCCTGGGAGGGTAAGTGTACTTATTAAAAGTTAGCAGCTACTTTTTTTTTAGCTGCTGACTTTTAAAAAATAATTTTTTTAGCTGAAACACCCCTTTAAGATGATATAATGCCAATTTGGAGGAATAGAGCTCTATTTTCTCAATTGTTTCAGGTAATTGAATGAACCATTGTGGAGAGGCTGCTACTGAAAGATCTATGGTCACAATTAAGTTGTTCTTAAAGTGGAACTTCACTGTCACAATTTACTATTTTTAATTCTTATGATGCTAGCATTAGTATAAAGATAGGAAAGTATATCATAACTACAACCCCAATTCCCCAAAAAGTTAGTACACTGTGTGCAATCTACCTAAAAACAGAATGCAATGATTTGTAAATCTCATTTTATTCACAATAGAAAATATAACATTTAACATATAACATTTTAAGAAAAAAAATAAAGTGATTTTGAAATTGATGGCAACAACACGTCTCAAAAAAGTTAGGACATGGCAACAAAAATCTTGCAAAGTAAGTTGTACTAACAAGGAAGAGTCAGAAGAACATTTTGTAACTAATTAGGTTGATTGGCAACAGATCAGTAACGTGATTGAGTATAGAAAAGGGCATCTTAGAGAGTAATGCCTGGTACACACTAGATTATCGGATGAATGATCATCCGTTTGTTTGTTTTTTGCATGCTAGTCTCCATATCGAAAATGAAGAGGTTACCAAAGTTATGAAAATTCTCGTACGACAGAATAAACATTTGGAAGTGATGTAATGTGTTGTATTGTATTTGTATTATATTTTTGGAGGAAAACTGTACTGATAAAACGAAAATCGTATGATCTGGTTTCGTACAAGAAAACTTTTCGTCCTTGTCCCATTGGATAATTTTGCATGAATTGTCATGATTGGCTCTCCAAAGCTGTGTACTAACGATCAGATTTCTGTATGATCGCTTCAAAAGCAGTATTTTCTGTAAGATTTTCTGATCCTATCTACGAGCCTTAAAGTTTTACTAAACCCACAACAGTAAAATTAGACTGCATATGCAGTAAAGCAGGGGTAGGCAACCTTGGCCCTCCAGCTGTGGTGAAACTAAAAATCCCATCATGTCTCTGCCTCTAGGAGTCATGGCTGTGTCAGGGTCTTGCAATGTCTCATGTTTCACCACAGCTGGAGGGCCGAAGTTGCCTACCCCTGCAGTAAAGTATGCTTGTTATACTCACTATGGAATCTAAGGGGTTAATAATCCACATTGTGTAAAAAGGCTGTTTGATCCTGTATGCACAGATCCTCACCTTCTTTCACTGCCTCCTAATAATTTCCTGATAACACAGAGTCTATGGAGTCACACTGCACATGCTCAGTTTGGTGTGTATTGCTAGAGAAGTATTTTTTTGTGGGAGAGTGCATGTGATCAACACAGGGCCAATCAGCACTGTCCAGACAAAGGGTCAGAGGTCCTGCAGCCTCATAGGACAGTCAGAAAACTCCTCCTACAAGCTTTAGTCAGTGCTCTAACTGCTGATGAGAAAAGGTATGTAGCAGTTTATATTTACTAAAATAATTGCATTTCCATGTTCTGTGTACTGTAGGAGACCAGATATAGTGAATATAGGGTCCTGGGATATATTAATATCCTAATAAAGATGGGCAGAGGTTCACCAATATGTGAAAAGTTGCATCTAAAAATTGTCAAACAGTTTCAGAATAATGTTCAACGTAAAAATGCAAAGACCTTTAATATATAATCAACTACAGTACATAATACCATCAAACGATTCTAAGAATCTGGAGAAATCTCTCTGTGCACGGGAGAAGGCTGAAACCCAATATTGGATGCCCATGATCTTTGGGCCATCAGACAGAACTGCATTAAAAACAGGCATAATTCTCTGATGAACATCACTGTATAGGTTTAGGAATACTCCCAGTGATCACTGTCTAAGAACACAATTCACCATGCCATCCAAAAATGCAAGTTACAGCTCTATCATGCAAATAAGAAGCCGTCTTCCTCTGGGCCAAAGCTCATTTAACATGGTATATTGACTAGTGGAAAACTGTTCTGTGGTCAGGCAAATCAAATTTTTTATTTTTTTTTGGCAACCGTGGGTGCCACGCCCTCCAGACTAGAGAGGAGAGGGATCTTCTGACTTGTTATCAGTGCTCAGTTCAAAAGTTTGCATTTCTGATGAAAGACATATCCAGGTTTTAGAGCAGCATATGCTCAGGCAAGAATGAGACAACATTCCTCTCCCAAAACTCCAGCAACTGGAACCCTCAGTTCTCAGATGTTTACAGAGTGTTCTTAAAAGAAGAGGGGATGCTACATCATGGTAAACATGGCCCTGTCCTTTCTTGTAAAAAAAAAAACATGGCCCTGTCCCAACTTCTTTGGAATTGGGGTTGTTCTTTGCCAGCTTTTTTTTTGCCCTGTCCCAACTTGTTTAGGACGTGTTGCTGCCATCAATTTCAAAATTACCTTTTTTCTTTTCTTTAAACTTCTCAGTTTAAATAGACTTTGCAATTTGTTGTTGAAGAACATTATTCTGAAATTGTTTGACAATTTTTAGATGCAGAATTTCACAAAATGGTGATTGATTCCCAGTTTAAACGTTTGATATGCTTTCTATTTGCTATTGTGGACAAAGAAATTCCATTTAAAAATTTTTTTATAGTATATGATTTATAGCAGAAAGTAAAAACATTGTTTTTTAATTTTTTCAAAATTGTTGGTCTTTTTTTTGTTTATAGTGCAAAAAACAAACCGCAGAGGTGATCAAATACCACCAAAAGAAAGCTCTATTTGTGGGAAAAAAGGACATAAATGTAATTTGGGTACAGCGCCACACGACCGTGCAATTGTAAAAGTAATGCAGTGCCGTATCGCAAAAAATGGCCTGGTCATGAAGGGGGGTACATTTTTCGGAGGTCAAGTGCTTAAAGAGGAATTACAGGCAAACCCTAGCTAGCCTTAAAACTGTCCCCTCCACCTTCCTAACATCTATGCTAACAAATTGTGTAAGGAAGATGCATATACTTACCGATTTTCAGGCCACTCTGGTGTGGTCAAGTGATCCTGCTCCCATGTGTCTGCAAGGAAGAGGAGTAAGTGCCGAAAACAGATGAGCCACTGAAGTCTATGGGTAACGTCACACTCTCAGGCATTACCAATGGTTGTCAGTGCACTCTCTCTCCTGCAGCCGATGCTGGCTGGCACAGGGGAGATCCGATGATCAAGTTGGAGCAAGCTGAGAACAGGTAAGTACATGCAGTTTTACATAGGTTACTTAGAATAGGTGTTAGGGTGCATTCACAACTGAGCGTATCATTTTCAGGCAGAAAGTTGCATGTTTTTACAGCGTTTTTGCCTCAATTTTGTACAGGTTAAAAGGTCGCCAATGTAAAAAGCAGAAAAACGCCCTAATCTGCCCGAATTGAGTTACAAAAAAAGCTCCAGAACATTTTTGAGCTTCAGGCGTTTGGCTTCAGGCGACATGGAGTGGAGATGTGAACCATCTCCATAGAGAATAATAGATTTTTTTCTCCTCCAGCGTTTTGGAGCTTCAGGCTTAAAAGGGAGGAGGGAACAGTTTAAAGAGTAGTTAGGTTTTGGCCTAAATTCTACTTAATTACGACTGTAACTGAGAGGCCACCATTGAAACATGTGAGATATTGCTAACTTTGACATGTAGACTTAGTTCTTTCAACTTTGATATGTAGACTTTGTTCTTTCGATGTGTATATTTGATATGTTGACTTTGCTCTTTCCAAGTGCAGCAGTACAGAAGTACATTGCTTTGAACAGCAGTAGCTGGATACGGTAAGTTTTAAATTATTTCTAGTTTCTTTAAAGTATTTCTAATTGCTTTTGCTAAATTGTTTACTTTATGATGAAGTCTATGACAAAACATGTTAGGGCGTGACCACGCGGCTATATTGTCGGTCAGTGAGAGTGTTGTTCAACCTGGGATCACCACAAGCAAGTTACCCTACGAGTGGTGAGAGGCTCATACTCAGACTAAGCAATGATCCTAAGTGTTACATGCTTTTTATATGCTTTTAAAGAATTGTAACATTGTAAATACATTACTTGAGCGGAGATTCGTGTGATCAATAAATTAACAGAGTTACTCTATGAGACTGTTTATTTCCATTCCTGGGTACTTCTGACGAGGGGAGGTTCCTTATACATCGGACTCCTATGGGAGAGGTTCCCTGTGCTTAAGGTGTAGTGGATACCAGTTTCAGCCGATCAGAGGTGGATTCCAGCTGGACAAAGTGGTTGATTTAAGGCATGATTTCTACTTAGATCTGGTGAGTGTAATGTCTACAGGGAGTGGAACCCCACGAGGTGTAGTGATGGGATCTTTGAAGCAACTATGATCATCGTTTCCTGCCCTATATGAGAGTTGAAATTAACTCTTTGGACTCACTTGGATGAAAGGAATCATATATGACTTTGTGTTTGAGATTTATTATTGCAACGCTGCTAAAGCTTTTTCCATTTTAGTAGGCAAAGCACATTGTATGGTTTTATGTGAAATTTATTTATAGTCGCTATTCATATTACTATCTTTATTTATACACATGTGCTAAGGGAAGTGATAGTGTACACATATTTATGTGACATAATTGCTTTTGTTTTATTATATAATAGCAATACAAATCGATAGAAAATGGTGACAATCCAGTATAAGTGTTTCTTGAAAAATCTCCTTTCATGTTGTGAATGCTGCCTGTCTGCAGGTCATCTCTTTCCACAACTTCCTGGTTTCCTTGCATGCTTTTCCAGCTTCCTGTCTGCTTTTAATCTTTACTTACTAAGGACTACCTATCCCATGGTACCTTGCTTCCAGCCAACAGTGATTTCTGTACTGACTCTGCCTCCTTAAACGCCTCCTCTCAGCACTTCTGTAGTTCAGAAAGTGGGCTCCATGAAAAGTGTGACACAGGGCATATTGATAATGTAATTCAAGGTAGTAAATAGGTAGTAGGATTTTTCAAAAAGTGAGTTTACAAAATTCAAGATTGTTCAGATTAATAGGTGTAAAGTAAACCATTAGTGTAAATAGATGTTTTGCCAAAAGCTTAATGTAACTACCTATTAAACAAGTATGTATCCTCTCATTTTCTGCAAAAATACATTTGAAGTTTGGAAAATCTCCAGGCTGTGTCCCTCTCTGCTGCATTTTAACTGCACTTTGGGTCAGGAGGCACGCACTGGTGAATTGTTTTGATATGATGATCTTGAACTACATGTCCCGCAATTCCTTGCCTACTCATTACATTGTGCATGCATTCCCTTTAAAGGACCCTGGCCACACTGTTTATGTGCACCTCTAGAACAGCGCATGTAGGCCCAATGCCAAGGGCCCTGACCATATTGTACTTGCATGCCCTAAACACAGCACCTGGACAGGCACAATAAGAGGGAGTCCCCTGCCACAGTGCATACCCACAGACTGAGAAAAACCTCAGGGTGGCTACAGGAAGACCCTGCAAGGAAACAGCCACCCTATAAGGTAGAAATGAGTTACACTCCACTGTAAAAGCTAATTGTGCAACAAACAGAAAATGGGTACTAGAAACAGGCATCAAAATAAGGTACAACGCTACATTTTATTTTCCACAGGGAGAGTTTACTAACACTTTATGTAGGGGAATGGTAAAAATGCCTGTCAGCTTTTTATTGTCCGTTTCCCTGGTGCAGATTTTACATCACTTCCAGTTTGACGAAAGGTTGTCACCAGAGCAGAAAGTTCAGGAAAATCTCTCTACTGGAGCTCCTGACAACAACAAAACCTGAATAGTTCCATACTAAGTTTTGGGTCCTGGCCATACACTTTTAGAGTAAGTAAACCCTGCATTCTCTATGTTACTTTTCACATATTTCTTATTAATCACTCTTTAGCAAACTTTACATAGTTTAATAGCACACAATAGCCGATTACTTACTTTTTTTTCTAACTTTGAAAAATGTTGTCTATCAAGATAAGGCAGCGCCATCTTCAGTATGGTTTTCTCAGCCCATGTAGAATATCATTTCCACCCTTTCATGTTTCCCTTCAACGTAATCTCGTGCCTGCACGATCTGACATCATTGCGGTAACCGAGCACCACCACTCATAGCTGACCTGCTGCATTGTTTTTGTGCTTTATTAATGGGTAAATACCCATTCTGGGTATATGCGTGCCTGTTTGTTTTGCTGCACTAGGATATAGAAGGTTTACTCCCTGTGTGACATCACGCTGTCACATGGGGAGTTCCAGGATGCTGGGAAACACTCTGCAATCTCGCGTGATTTAACAGCTATGCTGCTGGAAGAGGAAATCCAATTCACGGCACCCTGTCAATAGATGGACTGCACACAGCGTGTGCCGTGAATTAAGGGAAGGGAATCGCATGCGCCTGTGACGTCATTAAACAAAACGGGGCGGATTACAACAAAACTAAACAGGTAAGGAGACAGCTACAAGCAGAAATCATTAGTGTTTTTTTATGAGGATTTCAATACAGTAAAGTTGTGTGGGAGAGTTTACAACCACTTTAAGCAGAAACTTACTCTCTCAATCAACATTGGCTATTTTTAATTCTAAAGCTGATAGTTACAGTAAATAGGTAGGAATGTATATTATATTCACTTATTTGAAACTTTTTTTTGTATGTCTTCAGTTGTTTTCTGGTTTCTGGCCTAAGTCAAAATGGTTTCATACATCCCAGGAGTCATCACGGGTATTTTTTATTTTATTGGGAGGAGGGGCATTCTCAGCTATGCACGCCCTCCTGCCTGCATGATTGCAAAAATGTACTGGCAGCCTGTACTGTGCATGTACTGTGCATGCACATGATTTTCTGTGTCACCACAGTAAGGGCAAATAGACTTCAGGGGAAAAAAATGCTACATAAATCATTTGCCCTTACTTAAAATAGCCACAGCTAAAAAATTTGGGGTATTTTTCCAAAGTGATTTCCTGACAAAATGAAGTATGGAGACAAAAAGATGAGTGAGTTTGCTTTGAATATTAAAAATGGTTTAAATAGTATTTTCAGTTTATGTTGCTCAGATACAAGTTCTGCTTTAGGTATCTCTCCTACCAAATTAAACACATCTAGTAAATGCATACTTGGACAAACATTTTCATTTTTGAACCTCATATGGTTTATGGATAATGTACCACTGTGATTAATTTCTCTTCTTTTTTGATTTCCTGTAATCAGCCTTATTTTTTTTAATAAAGAGGAATAATATCAAACATCAAGTATGTAAACTACATTAATTTTGCTATGCTATGTAAAACAGTTGTCCTGAAAACTTTAGAATAAATCTACACCTTTGCATACTGTGACCTTAGTTCCATGTTAACATTAAACTATTTTAATCCAAGACTTGGAAAAAGCACAGAAATGAAAATCCCAATTAATGAAATAATGCACCCAGCTTCAGAGCCAATATTGCAGTCAGTTTCAATAATCACGCATTCAGGGATTCACTCATGCTAGCCAGCTTTAATTTGCATAAATAAAATAGAATTAAAATGTGAGAAGAAAAATGTTATCAGTTCACGCTGAGTATTTTTCATACAAAATGCTCCCAGTTTAATTATGTATATGGTACTTTTCCCTCCAAGTTAAGCAGTGCATAAAATACATTTTTAATGTTCCGGGTAACTTGAACTAGATGGGAAAATCTCTGCAGGCAGAGGGCATACGGTCTGTGTGGAGGATTACAAAGAAACATGAGCACTAAATGATTAACAAGACCAAGTGATTAAGAGTAAAAACTGTGTTTTACTATATACTGTAAAATCGACCAGTCAGGGATGAATATGTATGCAGATGATTGAAGCCTTCAGTGAAAACACACTTTTTCCCTAACTGAATTTTGGTTTGGGAAATCTATCTTTAAAGCCCCACTAAATGAACTATATAGCCAATGGTTTGCGGACATCTCCTAAACACCATTTGTCACTATAACAGCCTCCACTCTTCTGGTAAAGCTTTCATTACTAAATGAGAAGAACTGACTCACAATCATTGTTCCAATTCATCTCAAAAGTGCTCAATATGGTTGAGGTTACTCTATATGGAAGCCATCAAACCAGGTCTTAACGGACTTAGCTTTGTGCACACAGGCACAGTCATGCTGGAACAAAATAATGGTGTCACAACCCCTACTTTCGGGAGCCTCCTTGAGTAATGGCAACCCAGAGGAGTAGGCCTTGATTGAAGTTAGACAACCACATGGCTGGGTGGTGGGGCGGCGAGGGTTTCCCCTATTGGGCACAGATAGATCCCAGATGGGGTGCCTGGTAGAGGGGGATCCCCATATGTTACACCGCTGAGCAAACCTTCTCCTCCCATCTCTCACGAGATGGTCCATTGGGTCACATCTAACCTTTCCACGAACGATGCCAGTTTCACTCACATATCTTAGCTGATTACCATATGCTACCCATTTTTGCCGATGCTTGAGTTAACTATGTTTATATGTCTTGTCATTTCTCGTTGTATACACCTTGGCAATTATAATAAAATACTTTGAAATAATGGTGTCACAAGATTTGATATACCCATTTATTTTTTCAAATTTTTATTTACAAAACAGCAGGTTCCATCCACATAAAAGATTACAAGGCAAATGCAGTAATGCACAAGTATCAAGTACATAATGCATCCTCTTGACAGTTACATATAACAGGTAACACATATGATGACTCTTGTAACATAGGGTCACCTCGGAGATCGGAAGGTCAAAGAGTAACAACTGAGGCAGGACCTCTGAAGTTTAACAGATGATGTGGGACGCTGTTGAATATTTTGACTTTTCCCTAAGGCTAAACCAAATAAGTAGCCTGGGAAGAGTAAAACAAGAAAAAGTAGAGGCTAAGAAAGCAGAGAAGAGAAAGGAGAATAGAAGATGGGACAGGCTGAAAAAAGGTATCGGGAAAAAAAAAGGGGGGGGGGCTGAAGGGGAAAGGGGTTTCTTAGAGAAAAGAAAATAAGTCAAAGTCTTACCGCGAGAAGAGACTTCCCATTCTCAGACTATATGATAAAATGTCTTTGTATGCCGCACCTTAAAAAAACCTGAACTCAATATTTTTGTCCATACACATATATGTGAGATGGTCCCATTTCTAAATACTTTTGGCCTTAAAAGTGTAGGGGGTTACAGAAAATACTGTTAGTCCATCAAATATTCTTTGTAAGATTTCTTTTTTATTATGCATACAATTTATTTCACAGTTTTACATTTTCCTTGTCATAGTCACATATTCATATACTAATGTATAAATGCTTCCTTTAGCTATGGATTTTACTCACTTTATACCTCTGGAGCCAGGACAATAAATGAGGAAAATGGGGGTCTAATCTCTTCCTATTCTACTAAGGAAGGCCAATTTTGCTGTGGTCTGATTTTGTTGTGCGGAGAATTCCTATCACTTCCTGTCCTTCTGACCTCATGTGACTAAGACAGGCAGTGAAGAGAAATCTCCACAATGCAGATGCAACAATAACAACCTCAAAGAAGTTATAATTCTTACATTCAAAATTGGAGTTTGGGTTAAAAAAAAAAAAAAAAAGAAAATCACAGAAAGCTTGATCATGACTTGTGAGATTAGGGCCACTTACAGGATTGTTTGCAAGAGATAACAAACACATGCCAGTGTGCCAGGATCCCAAGTCCTTGTTATCACAAACACACACGCATTGTTCATTATGTTACAAAATCTCTGTGCTCATCACAGAAGGAAATCATCCTTTCACTAGGCAACAGAAAGACAAAGGAAACATATGAGTTGGTGTTAAAATTAACTAGAGCCCATAGAACTGTAGTGATATGAGGGACCACATGAAGAGCTCTCGCCACCGGGGTTCAAAGTGAGGGCACTGTCCATGTAAAGTCAACCTTGCACCAAAAGAAATGATGATGTATGAGTACTGATAAACATGATAATAGGAGAAACCTTTTATGCTTTTTTTATTAGTGTGTTGTTCCTACAGACTACTTGAAAAAAATACATCTGAGCTACTGCAACAATCTTCTATTAGCCAGCCTTTGTCAAACTTTTTACCTTAGAAGGGACCACTGAAATAAGTATCAAGTTTTAGGCTGGGTTCACACTTGCTGCTGCCGCGGCTCACGTCAGGGGGTGTGGCGTGTCCCTGTTCAACGATTCAGGTGCGAATTAGGTCCTAATTTCTGCCTAAATTCGCACCCGATTCAGAGCCAAAGACGCACAGGACCCTTTCCAAATGTGGACAGCGGCTCCCCCGGAGGTGTGTGAACCGGCTTCATAGAGAACCGGTCCTGTCATGCGAATTGGATGCGGGGAAGCCCGCATATATTTTGCAAAAGTGTCAACCCAGCCTGAGGGAAACTCTGCAAAAGATTATGAAGAAAATTCCAGCTCATGGTAAATTAGCATGATCAGTAAGTTGTACAAAGTTTTAAATAAAAGAATAAAGCATATGGCCTACCTAGTGTACTTGACACCCAGCACAGATCCTTTTTTTTAACCACCACCTGTTCTATACAACAAGAAAATTGTCAGTAATAGTCTTAAAATAAAAATTGTGGTGTCCCCTTACAATATTGGTCAGTGTAGACCTGACCTTTTACATTGGGGGTTAGTGGAATATTGACCACTGCTCACTTTGGAGTTTGGGAGGAAATGAGAGTACCAAGATGAAAGCCATGCAAAGACAGAGAGAACATGCAAATGCAATGCAGATAGTGTCCTGCACAGGATATGAACTGGAGAATACAATGCTGCAAGGCAGAAGTGCTACCCACTAAGCCACTGTGCTGCCCCACATCACAGTGGCTTACCTCTGTTACAGTGCTGTGGCATCCTTCTGTGTTTACATTCCTTCTATTTAGAGCTGCCTGTACTGCACACTATATCCTCGATGGTTTGAATGAATGAATGGGCTATATACCATGTTAGAGGATGTACTTATTACTTCACAGGACCAGGGCTCTTATTCGTACCTGCAATAAAATAATGAGGAGTAGTAGCAGTTACATAAAGGATCTACTTTTTTATTCTTCCAATTGTACTGTAGTCCATAAAAAGTAATTTCCTTCACACGAAGGGTTGTAGTTTTTCTGTGGGATTTAAATGTAAACAGTGCTTGGCGGAGCCCATAAAGTAAAGCAGCAATGACTACGGCTTTGATATTTTACAAAGGTAAAAATGTACATTTTTTTTCCTCCTTATTTTATTATGTGTTGCCATCAGCTGGAAACCTACACATGCAGCCTGCTGGTTGAATAAACCATATATTAGCTTTCATAAAGCCCACTGTTTCTTCATTTTACTAAGGTTTCAAAAAGAATACATTTATACACCATCATCAGAAATCCCATGTTCTAATTCACTGTGATAAAACTATAATTATTGATTGTTTGCCACCATTCACTTAAACAGCTATTAAATTAAAGCAGCTGATGTCCGCTGTAACCATTTAAAAAGATTCTATTTGCCAGACTTCCTGTACAAACAACATTACACAATAATGAATAATTATTATTTGATTGTAACCTATTATTTACTTCTGATTTTGGTCTGGTTTCAAAGATTATGCTACAATACACTGGTGTGTTCCAAGCTGTGTTATTTAAAGTAGAATTGCAGCCTACAACTAACGACTACTAAATACTTACCTATTCTCAGCCTGCTTCGATTCGGTCAGGTGGTTGGGCTTTCATGTCAGCCAATAGGGCTGCAGGGGAGAGTAGGGTGCACCAGCAATGGGTGGCACATGGGAGCATATAGGTGACGTCACCACTCCTGGAATTCCCAGCTGTTGTCGAGTGCTATCTCCTCTCCCCTGCAGCCGCCACTGGCTGACACAGGGGATCACATAACCAGACTGGAGCAGGCTGAAAATAGATAAGTATATACATCTTTCTTACACAGGTTAGTCAGCATAGGTGTTAGAAAGGAGGATGCGGCACTTTTAGGACTAGTTAGGTTTAGGCTGGAATTCTACTTTGATGTGTCATTTAACTCCTAGGCACCGACAATACGCAAATATGCGGCCTCTCGGCAGGAGGGCCTTGGTGCCGAGCAGCCGCATATTTGCGTACAAATTAGCAGACACAGCTAGCTCCTGGCACTGTTACCAGCGGCTAAGAAGTGATAGGGAGCTTTCTGATCATGTGAACGCCATGACAGCCAATCACGGCAGTCACATGATCATGAACCCTGCCCTTGCGGAATCTGAAACCTCTTAAAGGGCAGGGAAGTGCTAGCCGCTGTGAAACCAAAATTTTCAGTAGTGCTGATCGACTTGCGTAGTTGATAGTTTCTCCTGATAACTTCCAAGTCACATTAGTGACCTGTACGTTAGCAGGGGGTAACAGTTAGAACTGCATGGGACTAGATCAACATTCTTAAAATGTTGGTTGCCCAGCAGACTTTGGGGGATGATTTCTCAGGAAAATAACAGCTTATAGGTTTTATTGTCAAAGCCTAATTAAACAAGCTGAAGCGGATTGGTTACTATGCACAGCTGCACCAGATTTTGTGTTCTCTCTTTAGTAAATACCCACCCTCCTCCCCCACGACTCTATGGCAGGATTGACAGTCTTTTGGACTCCAACGGGCCTGAGAAATTGTTCTTACACCTTTCTGTTTCCTTTTCCAGGTTGTTTCTCATTGCACTGTATAAAGCATCCCCTAAAATCATACTGCGGTGTGCAGTATTTTAGCCCACATAGTGTTGTTAACAACCTCTAGAATGCTCCTCTACGGACATCAGTGGCCACTAAAAATGCCCTTAAAGGATATATAAACCCAAGAACAAAAAACTTGCAGCTAACTAAACCTCAGATGTGGTGGTGGTTGCATTTGTTTTTTGTTTTTTTCGGTCAAGTACATTTTCAGTAAATCCAGAAAAATATCTGTAGATCTTGCCAAAATTCCAGTGACCTTAAAACTTTCTGAGCTCTGAACTGATACTTTAACCACTTCACATCCCGGCTATTGTCAAATTACATCCACAGGAGGGATCTCCCATCCTGGGCGGGCGTCATATGACGTCCTGGGCCTCCCTACCGTCTAGGGGGCGCGAGCGCATGCCGCCACGTCACTCGGGAGCCGGTGCGCATGCCCGATGGCCGCAATGTCTGCTGGGCACCCACGATAACAGAGGTGGGACGTGGATCTGTGTGTGTAAACACACAGATCTACGTCGTGTCAGGGGAGGGGAGACCGATCATGTCTTCCCAGTATGGAGGAACACTGATCGGTCTCCTCCCCTTGTGAGTCTCCTCCCCCTACAGTTAGAATCACTCATTAGATAAAACATTTAACCCCTTGATCGCCCCCTAGTGTTAACCTCTTCCCTGCCAGTGACATTTATACAGTAATCAGTGCATTCTTATAACACTGATCGCTGTATAAATGTGAATGGTCCGTAAAAAGTGTCAAAAGTGTCTGACATGTCCACTGCAATGTCACAGTCATGATAAAAATCGCAGATTGCGCCATTACTAGTAAAAAAAATGCCATAAATCTATCCCCTATTTTGTAGAAGCTAGAACTTTTTGCGCAAACCAGTAAATATACGCTTATTGCGATTTTTTAACCAAAAGTATGTAGAAGAATACATATCGGCCTAAACTGAGGAAAAAAATTGTGTTTTTTTTTTTAAATTTGGATATTTATTAGAGCAAAAAGTAAAAAATTGTGTTCTTTTTCAAACTTGTCACATTCCTTTTGTTTATAGTGCAATAAATAAAAAACGCAGAGGTGATCAAATACCACCAAAAGAAATTTGTGTGAAAAAAATGATACAAAATTTCATTTGGGTACAGTGTTGCATGACTGCGCAATTGTCATTCAAATTGCGACAGCGCTGAAAACTGAAAATTGGCCTGGGCAGGAAGGGGGTGAAAATGTCCTGTATTGAAGTGGTTAAGCTGTCTGCTTTCCTAGCTATCCTCTGTCAACTACAAAACTCCACCTCTCTATTTAGAAGATGAAGGGAGGAAAAGGTGCTTCTGGTTGTAGAGCAGACGAGGCTGGCAATGTTGCATTTAAAGTGGAGGGCCACCCTGAAAAAAAAAAAACTTTAAAAAAATGTTAATAAAAATTAAAAAAAAAAAGATCGTCCTAATCTGCCTCTTCCTGTTCCGCGGAGCTGTTCTCTCTTCTGCTCCGAGCGCCGTCTTCTAGTGAATGGGGCGCGGTGTGTTATGGGAACTGTGTCCCACAACACATCGCGTTCCCCATTCACAAAGCGCTGAGCGACGACTCACACATGCGCAGTAGGCCACGCGACGACTCGCGCATGCGCAGTAGGAAACGTGCAGCGCTCGCTGCCCGTTTCCCTTACTGAGGATGGCAGCGCTGGGACCGGAGCGCCGAGGGACATCTCGGCCTCCACGACCGACATCGCGGGCGCCCTGGGAGGGTAAGTGTACTTATTACAAGTCAGCAGCTACCTTTTTTTTAGCTGCTGACTTTTAAATTTTTTATTTTTTTTTGCTGAACCACCGCTTTAAATATTTTTATACTGTATACACACAAACAGTACAGTGACGAGCGAGCTAGCATTGTAGGACACTTGTTGGACTGATGGGGACTTCTGTTCTAGGAAGGCTTTGATGCAATAGGGTTGCTGAGAGTGAACACCAATATAAAACATTTAAATCTTAAGATGTCTCCCTGCCTACCCTAGTACCTTTGAAAAGCAATGTCTAAAGTGTGCGTTACAAAGAAGATGCACTCGAAGAATGTAAACAGAAGGCCGAATGTCCTAAGAAACAGTAATGTAATACAAACACTAGAGGGCATTCAAGAAGTGCACACAGAATAAAGCTTTCCAGGTCAAGCATCTTAATGATATTAAATCAAACCTAAATAAATCTCATTTCTGTTGCTCTGGAATGAAGGACAGTTCTGTCTGCATATAGCACTTTATCATTTGCAGTAGATCATTTATGTAAATTAGTAGCTATACAATTTCTCAATGACAAAAAAAGAGGAAATGTTGAGATACAAAGAATGTGTTAACTTTCTAAAATAGATCAAAGTGGTCTACCTCTGATCGTCAGGTAGTATAAGTAAACTTTCCCGACACTGCTCTGTGACATGACAGGGGCAGAGCTTATGGTTTGGGTTAAAAAAAAAAAATGTATGTTTAAAACTTACCTATAATATTACACTTACCCTGACAACAAGAAATCACATAACTTTTTTTTTTTTTTAAAGTAACCTCTGGCAGTTTTCAACATCTGTGTCCCATTGGGGAGATTTCCCTTCACTTTCTGTCCCAAAGCCAAACAGGAAGTAAGGGAGTCTGTGGTTGTCACAGGGGGGTCACTGGAACTAGTATCCCCATTGGACGATTTACCCTCTATTTCTGTTCTGGTGATCAATAAAAACCTGTCAGGGGTTCTAACCTCTCTCTAGTCTATCCAAAACTAAACAAAAAAACAAAAACACCGGCTAATCTAATACACATGTTGTGGAAATGCCCCAAACTCCATCGATATTGGCAGGATATAATTAAAAACATAAATAGCGCTTTAGGTATAGAAATGTCACTAGACCCAAATTTATGTGTATTAAATATAGTGGAGGAATCAAATATTTCAAAAAATACCCATATCGCAATGACGAGAGGCTTGTTTCAGGCATGAAAACGAATAGCCCAGAAATGGATATCTATATACCCCCCGATGGTCAAAGAATGGAGAACACAAATAAAAGAAATTATAATAAAGGAGGAATTTATTTATACACATAGAGGGAGCCGAGACAAATTTGATGCTATCTGGAAAAGTTGGGTAGAGGCCTGGGACAATGAAAATAAAAGATGAACCAATTTGGGAGAGGAAAGGGGGAGGGCTTCTGGGGCCAAGGGGAGAGAGATATACTGTAGGGGGGAGGCAATTTTTTGTGGTTGTGGTTTCTGTTTTCCTTTTTGTTTTTTTCTCTTTTTTTTTTCTCTTCTTTTTGGGGTGGGTGAATGTTAAAAGTAAAATTATGTATCTGGAATAAAATGTATGTATAAATGTATAACTTGTACGGTTATGAAAAGAATTAAAAAAAAAGTACTGAAAACTAAACAAAAGTTTTGCCTTTAGTTATACTTAGATTTTACTCAGCTATTTACATCAGCCCTCAAAATTGCACTCGCCTGCTCGCATTTTGCGAGTGCATTTTGAGGGCTGGACGAGGACTGCTTGGAGCGGGGGGGCTGAGAACCGCCGGCAGCCTGGGCGGAATGGGAGTCCTTCTCCCAGAGATCACGGAGGGGAAGAGAGAGCCGCCCGGGTGTTCACAGCGCAGCGCGGGGAACATGGCTATAACAGCTTTCATTTCACATTGCCGTGTTCCCCGGCGCTCGCTGTCAGATACAGCCCCGCCCCCTGGTCCCGGGACTTTGATAGACAGATCACGCATCCAATCCCGGTGACGGGTGATCTGTCAATCAAAGTTCCCTGGCAGGGGGGCGGGGCTGTATACGACGTTGAGCGGCGGGAACACACAAATTGAAATTATATCACTGTGTTTGCTGCGCTGTGAACATCTGGGGTCTCCTGTTCCTCTCCGCCCCTGCACAGGTAGGCACGGGCTGCAAGGTGGACACGGGGCTGCAAGGTGGACACGGGGCTGCATGATGGGTACGGGGATGCATGGTGGACAGTGGGCACGGGCTGCGTGGTGGGCACGGGCTGCGTGGTGGACATGGGCTGCATGGTGGACACGGGCTGCATGTTGGACACGGGCTGCATGGTAAATGGTGGGCACAGGCTGCATGTTGGGCACAGGCTGCAGTGGGCACAGGCAGGCTGCATTGGTGGGCACAGGCAGGCTGCATTGGTGGGCACAGGCAGGCTGCATTGGTGGGCACGGATAAAGTTGTTGTTGTTAATATTTATTTTTATAACTTAACTCTGCATAAAACATTTAAGTGTCATTTGATGAGATAATTTATGAGGGCGTGTTTAGGGGCGGGGTTGGGTGGAACAACTGGTGGCGAGTAACCCTTGAGGCCTGGCTAGTAGCTCAGAACTTGAAATTGTGAGCCCTGATTTACATAATGGATTGCACTCCAAGGGTATATAAAATATATTTTGAGCACTCATTTTGAGTTATAGCATTTACTGAACAGTAATTTTTGATGCAACACTATAACAATCTTGCATTTTTATTTTTTTATTTTAAATGTTAACCCTAACTGAATAATGGATAGTTTGCTTAACTAACTGCAGACTTTGGGCATGCCAACAATGGCAAATAAGACCTCATTGTATCAAAATAAATTGTACACAGAAATCTGGGACCTGGAACCTTGGACGTGCGTGTGTGAGCACCTGTGTTTTATTTGTATAATGGAACATCACAGCCCAATATAAGAATAAAAAAAGTATAATTACTTTACATGTTATTTAAAAACACAAAGTACACCATAAGGCAACAAGATGAACCTTTACAAAAAAAAGTAACACTGTGTAACCCTTTAAACTTCTGCCAAGACATCAAAGCAACAGATTAAACTTATTATTAGCCAATAATGACAACATTCTCCTGACCTCATCTGGAACATCTTAATGGAACTGATGCAGAATCATAACACTTTAGATATTCAATGAGGTTGTTAAAGGAAACAACAAGTCTTTAACTGCCATTTTATTTCAGAGTAGGTTTAACCACTTAAGGACCAAGCCTCTTTTTTAGATTTGTTGTTTACAAGTTAAAAAAAAAATTTTTGCTAGAAAATTATTTAGAACCCCCAAACATTATACGTTTTTTTTCTAACACCCTAGAGAATAAAATGACGGTCGTTGCAATACTTTCTCTCACACTGTATTGGCGCTGCGGTCTTACAAGCGCACTTTTTTTGGAAAAAATACACTTTTTGGAATTAAAAAATAAGACAACACTAAAACACTAAAGTGAAAAAAAAATGGTGTCACTTTTATTTATATTACAACGAATGTAAACACCCCTTGTAATAGAAAAATGCATGACAGGACCTCTTGAATATAAGATCTGGGGTCAAAAAGACCTCAGATCTCATATTTACACTAAAATGCAATAAAAAATTAAATAAAAAATGTCATTTAAAAAAATTCTCCCAAAAAATTTCCCTTTAAGAGCTATGGGCAGAAGTGACGTTTTGACGTCGCTTCAGCCCTGCAATGGTATGGAGACGGGTGGGGGCCATAATACTCTCACTCGTCTCCATGCCACTAACATGAGAGGATCCGATCGATTCCGCCGCTGCCAGCGGCTCCGGTAAGTGGCAGAGGGCACCGGAGCGCGGCGGATGGGGGGCCTCTCCCGCTGCCGATATGCCGAATCTGCCGCAGAAACCACTATTATCGGAATGAGGGCTGCAGGCCGAAGAAGAGGATACTGGGGTTATGGCAGCTAGCTGCTGCAATAACAACGATATTCCTCTTCAAAGTTAGGACGTATATCGGCGTGCGGCGGTCCGTAAGTGGTTAAAAAGGGAAACAAAGAATGTGACTTAAAGCGGAACTAAACTTATGCCGCATACACACAAGCGGTTTTGCAGTCGAAATAAACTCTGAAGGTTTCTCCGACGGAGTTCCGTCCAAACGGTCTTGCATAGACACGGTCACACCAAAGTCCGACTGTCTAGAACGCGGTGACGTAAAACACGTACGACGGGACTAGAAAAAGGAAGTGCAATAGCCAGTATCCAATAGCTTCCGTCTCGTACTTTCTTCAGAGCATGCGTCGTTTTTGGTACGTCGGAACAGCATACAGACAAGTGGTTTTCCCGATAGGAATTGGTTCCGTCGGAAAAATTTAGAACATGTTCTCTTTCTAGGTCTGTCAGAATTTTCGACGTAAAAAGTCAGATAGGGCATACACACGATCAGGATATAGGATCGGGTGAGATCTGATGAAAACGGACACGCTGTTCGTTTTCATCAAGCCCCTCCCTGCTCAGTGAGCAGAGAGGGACTTGTCATCCGCCGGCTCAGCGGAGATCAACGGAGAGATCTCCCGCTGAGCCGGCGGACATAGGCAGACTCCGTGGAAGCGGAGTCCACCTCGTGTGAAAGGGGCCTAAAGGATAGGAAGGTATAGTTCCATTGTGGGGTTTATTTACTAAAGGAAAATAGACAGTGCACTTTGCAAGTGCAGTGATTGGGTATTGTTTGTAAAGTGAAACTTTACCTCCATTACTAAACTACACAGTCTATTTTCCTTTAGTAAATCAAGCTCTTTAAGATGGCCATATGAAGTTCAAATCTTGGCAGGTTACTGCTGAATCATCTCAAAACATAGAAGTGTACTAAAAAAAAAAAGTTAAAAGAAAAAAAAAACTAAAAAATTCTTTCCATCCGCCTGGTCCAAATATGAGTTGTTTTACCGGACATTATATGCCACTGCTGATTACTGTTCTCTTATTTTTTCACATCCCATAACATTATGTATGATTATAAGATTTAATATGACCTGCTGCTCTGTACCTTTAAATAAGGCAACTTACTGTATACATTTTGTGATTGATGACCGTTTCTTTTTGTTCTGGCGAATAAAACATATTTAAAACAGAGGTGCATTTATTAAAAATATATATATTAAGCTATTTGTCATTTGTACATTTGTTCTGTGTGAATGGGCGGCAAAATGAAGAGTTATTAGGCTATTTTCTTTGCAGGTGGAATGCAATTCATTTATACAGAATAGAGTGAATCAGAAAAATAAGGCCCCTTTCACACAGGGCAGACTCCATTTAGATCAGGAGGGGGATCTGTACGCTGATCCAGAGCAGAGAAGGCAGATGAGCCATTTATGTCCGCTCATTGTATGCAGTGTGGACATGGGCAGAGTCTGTTCTGCTCTATGGGTGGCCAGGAGTAAATGGATTCCACTGTCCATTTACACCTGACTTCGCTCTGATTCGATCCACCTGGACGGAGGAGGATGGATCTCCTTCCGTTTTTTTTTTAGCGGAGGGGAGGTAGTTGGGTATAGACGGACATGAGGACTGTTCACACTCGATGGTCCATAGGAGTGAATAGACTGTCCGAGCAGGTCTGCCTGAGAAATTGTCAGGCGGACCTGATCAGACTCTCTGTGTGAAAGGGGCCCAATGCATTAGGCCACATTCACACCTGTATTTTGGCCTGACAGCATGTAGATGTGAGAAAATCAACAGGTCCCACGGATTTGGGAGACAGTCCTACTGATTCGGGAGACAGTCCCACTGATTCGGGAGACAGTCCCACTGATTCGGGAGACAGTCCCACTGATTCGGGAGACAGTCCCACTGATTCGGGAGACAGTCCCACTGATTCGGGAGACAGTCCCACTGATTCGGGAGACAGTCCCACTGATTCGGGAGGCAGCCCCACTGAAAGCAATGGGTGGCTGCCAGCTCCCGCAGCCAATTACAGACACTCACTATGTGGTGATTACCTGTGAATGATTGGCCCTGGATGCAGACAGTTTGTGTCCACAATCGATCACTTGCAGATAAACGCTGCATAGATTTTCTCACATCTATACTCTCTTGGGCAAAAAGGTGGATATGAATATAGCCTTATGGTATGACCAAATTAAATATTTATTTTGATTGTTGTATTCATCTTAGTGACCATAATGTAGTATTTTCCCTCTATTTTTTATGATTTAATAACTTTGACCTAGATAGCCTAATAACATTCAATTTGGCCCCCATTTGCACAGAACGAATGTCCATGCAGTTTTAATATTTTTTTTTTTAATTCTCCCCATAGTGTTTAAACCCTAAAGTGAAAAATCCTGCTGAAAACTGCAATACAAAGAGCTTCACAGGTTTTTAATCTGTCAAACACCATGGTCAGCAAAGTATATTAGACTTTACCAAGCGTGTCAGACTGGCACAGGATTTCTATGGTCTGACAGCAGCAAATAATGTGATCATTTGGTGAATTGCTAGTTAAGATGGTAAGCCTATTGATAGGGTTAACCAGAAGACCATTAAAATTGCCCACCTGAAACATTCTAATGTCCTGTACACACGAGCGGAAATTCCGCCAGCATAAGTCTGATGAGAGCGTTTGGTCCGAAAATGCGACCGTGTGTATGCTCCATCGGACTTTTGCTGGCGGAATTCCAGCCAGCAAAAGATTGAGAGCAAAATTCCTACACATCCTCGGAAACAATTTGATGCATGCTCGGAAGCATTGAACTTAAATTTCTCGGCTCGTCATTGTGTTGTCCGTCACCGCGTTCTTGGCAGTGTGACCGTGTGTATGCAAGCCAAGCTTGATCGAAATTCTGCTCATGTATACGCGGCATAAGCCATTCAAAAATACCAGCAACCACAGAAATTTAGGGATTGGAACTGCTAGATGCAGAATACAAATGCTTGGATGAAATTTGCAAACATTCAACAGGCAGGCTGTAAATGAAATCTGATTTAAAAAAAATGCATTATATAGATAAAATCTGAATCTTCAAGCTTGGTGTAATTGGAGGAGGTCACAAAATAATGTCTGGAACTGTACGCAATGTAATCCTTATTTTCTAAAGTTTAGAAAATAAATATCAATCACTATGGCATCTCTGCTGCAGTCATCTGGGTAGACCATGCACCCAACAACAGAGACTGGGCAGCATATTAGGCATCATAATGGGAGATGTAAATGAAATACTGCAGATTGCTTTTAATAGCGAACGGGATGGCATGGCACCATTTCTGGGAAGAAAAATACAGTCAGGCAATAAGCCCAACATGCCACTCCTTTCCATTAGGAGTTGAATTGGATTTGGACATAGTCCCAGATTGCATATTATTAAAGTCAGAATAAGAACTAATAGGCAAGCTTCTCTGAGAAATTGAATACATTTGATGATTGCTGCACAAAGGACAGACAATACATAGTATACCAGATGTTACTGGGGAAGTTGTTCAACCATATTTAAAAAAAATGACTAGAGCCCATTCATATTTAATGTATTGATTTTCAGTGAAAAAGATAACATATACATATAACATATACCATACTTATATATACTTGCTAGCAATTATTTTGCAGGTTCTTCAAAAATCTGAGGACCAACAAATACATGGCAGCCGACAAGGCCAACCAAAGAGTAAATTTTGATTGGTTTATCGGGAATTAGCGGAAACTTGCCCTATGTATTATCTATTTATTTGTACATTCACATCAGTTCCTGCCCTCATGGAGCTTACAATCTAAGGTCCCTAACTCGCATTCATACACATACTAGGGCCAATTTAGACAGGAGCCAATTAACCTAACAGCGTGTCTTTGGAGTGTGAGAGGAAACCCACGCAGGCCCAAGGAGAGCATGCAAACTCCAATGCCATGGTTGGGATTCAAACCAACGACCCTAATATTATTATGAAATGATTTGGTGGTCCAAAAAGAGGAACTCAGTTGACCAACACTGTGGTGGTATGTGGAATTTATTTTCTTGCCAAAGAATTTTTACAGTTTTTAAAGTTTTACAGCCTGTAGGTAAAGAAAGGTATCCCTGTAAAGCTCTAGTCAGAGCCTTCCCAGGACCGATGGTCTCCTCTCCCCTACGTCATAAGCATTGGGTCCGTCTCTTAAGTGTAGCTCCCCCATAACCAGCCATACTTGCCAATTTCTTCAATCCTATGTTGCCAGGGAAAGGGCTTTGAGACTATCAGGCTGATTTATTAAATGTAAATAGACTGTACACTTTGCAAGAGAATTGTCCCTTAGCTTAGTAAATGAGGTGAGGTTCAGCTGATTTGAGTCATCCAATCACGGTCAAGCAAAAATACTGTACATATGTAGCAAAAATGATATAACATATAATTTTAATATAATCTGCAACTGGTAAAATGTTTTAAAAAAGACTTACGTAATGTATGCAACTGACAAGGGAAGGATTATTTTATTTTTCACAGCAAAAGTGAAGTTACACTATCCCGGATCCTCCGCCCTCCTTTCCCTATAGTAATCTCCCGGTAGTTTACACAGTCCACAGTCTCAGAGAACCCAGAGTTTCAGGTTACCTGCGCTCCCAGCACCACCTTGCGATCCAGTGCATATGTTTATGCTTGCTATACTGAATTAGGTGATGTGGATGAGTACTAAACTACCGTGGGCCTCTCCTTTTCTGGACATGTCTATATACACTCTCTGCTGGCCAAGCTCCTTCATCCCTGCCTTCCCCTCAATACATATACATTTACGTAGCTGCCAGGACAGAACAAAGTGGTATACTATAAAGTTTGAGCAACAGCTCTGAGTCTGCTGACATCATATTCAAGATGGTGTGACCCAGTAGCAGGGCTTTTGGAAGTCTACACAAGGGAGGCTTTAACAGGTATACAACAAGCAAAACAATGTTAAATACACATATAATCTTATGAAAAGATTTTTGTTGTAATGCACGGCCTGGTGACAGTGTCTCTTCAGCCCCTTGGTGCCGACGTAACACAAATATGTGGTCCCACTGCACTGGGTGGAGGGGCGCATATTTGCGTACCTCCCTTTGTGCTGGGAGCGCGCCGTGCGGCACAGAGAACGCGGGCCCTGTTCGAATGATTGGGACCTGTAACGTCCAATTCTGGGTCACCTAATCACTGTGATAGCCTCTGATTGGCTGTCACAGTGATCAACCAAAAAAAAAAGGATGTGAAGAAAAAAAATAACAATAATATAAATTAAAAAACTAAAATTAAAATGAAAAAATACCTAGATTAAGGTTTGATCTAGGTCAAAGTAAGTGTTTGGGTCAAGGTCAAATGTCAATGTCAGGGTCAAAGGTCAGGGTCAGCATTGGACAGAATTTTTCTTTTTAAATTGGTATCAATGTCAGTGCGTTTTAGGTAGGGCTAAAAAAAAAAAAGCAAAATTTGCACTATTGTTTCTGGGCTGTACTACAGGTACAAACAACAACAGGTTATGGTAGTAGCAAGAAAAATACAGCTAAAATGTACTATTTTACTATCTGGGCCTGTTTTCTTTTGATAAGAAAAATAAATAAATCAGGAGATAACCATTACCATTTACCACCAAATGAAAGCCCAATTTGTCCTGAAAAAAACTAGGTATAATCCACCTGGATGCACAAAGTAGCTGTGATAATATAAACGGTTTTAGAAACACATGTCAAAGTTGCAAAATTGGGCTTCGGCGTTAAGATTTGTTTTACCCTTACCCTTTACCTTACTCACAAAGGGGTTAAGATGGGCTGGGCAATGGACTAAGGTGCCTATAGGTACAGTTGAAATACAGTTTGGTTACTTAATGCTTATAATTTATTTATAGTTTGTGTATTATTTGCATGAATCCATTTTAATAAAGGCCCATGATTATTAAACCAGCAATCAGTGTTTATTTTAATTTATTTTAAATGGCTTTAGACTTAGATAATGAGCAGACATATACATTCCTATGATGATTACATTAGCTACATAAAAGAACACATGTCCTTGAAAAGGGGAGAATCTGTTTAACAGGCATAGAAAAAAGAAAAATGAGCTATCACTTCATAACATAAAATGTAAGGCAAAGTAGATCATGGAAAACTCTTTATTGTAAAACTCAGTTGTATAGTATACAGCTCAGAACACTAGGATGTATGGAGTTCAAAATGAGAGCAGTCTTGCAGGAAGGAGTGGGTGGAAGTTACAAGCGTAGAAGACAGACAAACTGGATACAGAAAAGCTAATGATATGGGGGTGTTCCTTATCAAGAGGACTGACGTGTGTAGTGGAAATGGATACTGTGCTATAAAATTAATTTCAGGAGCAAAATATTGGATTTTTTTCTGGATGCTACTAGGAGCTGGTCTATGGGGTTTGTAGAGCTTCCTGCGATATTACAGAGGAATATTTAAAAGTAAACAGATACTAGAACTTCATTTTATAAATTAAAGCAATCATAAATAGCCAAGTTGTTTTGTGCACATTCTTTACCTTTGAACAGGGTTTCTCTATTGTCTAGGGCCAAGACGTGTGGTGGCATTCGCTGGCCCACCCGCATCGTGGCAATGCATGACGTTGATGCTAGGCTGCCTCTAGCATTCGGGTAAGAACAGAAGTGCACACCCATCCAGGATTTAGTATTAAGCACAGAAGCAAAGATGGGGTTTGTTCCTGGATACACATTGTTTTCCATCATAAATATCAATATCTCATGTAGGGTTACAGTAGCTATGTACTGTCACAATATTCTAAACCAAGTGTGGACCAGTAAAAGAAAAAAACATTCTGTGCAGAAGGTTGACCTAATGCAGACTATTACTTTAGGCGTTAAAGACTGTTTGCTTACAGCAGCCTTTCTCAACCTTTTCAACACAGAGGAACCCTGGAAATAATTCTCTGGTCTTGTGGAACCCCTGCTAAAAATGAAAAATCTACAACTCATCATACAATAGTGTGATGGTCAATGAGAAGAATGCTTCTTACACTTGTGGTTATTGGGAAGAATTACCCCCTTACAGATAACTAAAAAGACCAATGGTGTCCTTGAGAACTTACCTGAGAGGCAGAAATTGCCCATTGTTCAGGGAACTCCTAGCAACCTCTAGAGGAACCCATGGGTTCCACGGAATCCTGGTTGAGAAACCCTGGCTTACAGGCTCCCAAAATCGGGCCCTGGGTAAAATCTAAGAATGCCTACATTATTGTTTCCATGAGCACCCCACCTGTTTGTGTTTCACTGCTTGCTGGTATGTTGGCAGCTTCAATACGACACATTATAGATTATTTTTCAGAGATCTGCCACATCCACCTTCTGTACAGCCCTAGAGTTGTAGAAAGATATTTCATCTTTCTGACAGTTAAGCCCCATACACACGGTCATACAATCCGCGGACCAGGTCCGTCGGACCATGTCCGTCATACTTTGTCTGATGTTGGTTTTGCGTACACACGGTCAGACAAAGTTGTCGGAAAATCCGATCATTCTGAACGTGGTGACGTTTGTTGCCTACGACGGGACTACGTAGAGGCTAGTAGCCAATAGCTTTGGTCTTGTAATGTGATCTGAGCATGCGTAGCACTTTGTCCGGTCGGACAACCGTACACACGATCGGATTTGGTGTGATCGGACCGTGTTGACGGCAAATCTTTCCAGCAGGAGATAAGACTTTGTCCGTCGGCCAAACCGACGAACACTGTCCGATGGTGCATACACACGGTCTGATTTTTCAACAACCTTGTCCGATCGGACAGAATCCATGAAAAAGTCCGACCGTGTGTATGGGGCTTTACTGGTCTGTAAACTTTCACAGACCAGTATTAATTCAAGGAGCAACTTTCTTAGTTACAACTTGTTTCCAAACAGCAGAGGTTGCAAGGAACAAATCTAAATAGAAAAGGAAATGGTTGCATATAACATAAATGAGTCACTACTGAAACTTACATTTTTTTCTTGAAAACAACATGATATAACATTGATTAACACCCCATAGAAATGGACAATAAACCAACCCACCTTTACAAATCTATCATATAACTCAGATTTTATCAGTCAAGGCCAACTACAGATCAGATTTTGAACAATTCTCTTTCCACAAAACTTTCCAGAGACAATGATAAACAACTGGATCCAAGCTCTGTTCACAGTTCTCTAAATGTGAATATTTCTCAAAGGTCAAAACTAATGTTTCAAAAACCTTGTTACAGCAGAGAAACCGAGAAAGAGATATATCCAGTTACAGGGTTTATGCTGGCAGAAGGACATTGACAAGCTAGTGAGACTTGCATGTTATTATCAGTTATTTAGTCACAAAAGAGATTTCAGACATGGAATCTTAAAACTAAGAAATGAGTGTACCCTAGATTTGCATCAAAGGAGTAAAATATAAAATATAAAGTGCAGTGAATCAAACAAGTATGTATATACTCAATGAGTAACCTTAGGAATGTTGCAAATAATAATGAAAAAACATGAAGTGTTCATAGTGATGAAACAACATGAAAAAGGTATATAAACCCACAGCAGGTAAAAGGTTTAACATATATTAAAAAAATGGAAAACCGCATAAAAGCAGAGAATGTAGGTACCGACATTCAAACTAGAGGATCAGTATAGCGACATAAAGTTCATCATAATAGATATATCATGTTCAACCTCTTTAACCTGACCACAAAATGATGTTATTCACAAGGTGTAGTTGAATGGCTGGACCATACAGAGTGGTAATATAACACAACACCCAGGATTGTGTTGCCAACACCAGTGGGAAGGGATGGGTACTCTCACCCTAAACTGTGGACACACATGCCAGCGGCGGTGGGTCAAACAACCATGGACGACAGTCAGGAACCAAATAATGAACACGAACTCCTGTGGCTGAAACTGGTATATGATATATGTAGTGCTCCTCCCGTCAGGAAAAAATGTGGATCATATGAAGAAAAAAAGAAGGCCTCCACATGCAGATGAATCCAAAGTATAACATGTAATAATATAAAAAAAAGTACAGACATCACTCAAGATGCGTACAGTGGTGATCACAAAAAAAAGTAAAAACAAGCGTGGTATGAAGAGCTAAGCATGTACCCATTTTCCTTCACTAATAAACATGGAATCTTCCCTTGTTAAATAACAATCTCATTTAAAAAATTGAAAACTGCTCATTACCAAACTCCCACAAAGCCTGGCTAATGCAGATCCTGCGCCAATCAGTCACGCCACTACTGGCCAGCAGTATAATATCACCTGTCAAATGGTAAAGTTGCATTTTTAAAAAGTACAGTAAGGCCCCTTTCACACTGGGGCGGGGAGCCGCGGTGACGGTAAAGCAGCGCTATATTTAGCGCTGCTTTACCGTCGTTTTAACCGCGGCTTTCGGCCGCTCGCGGTGCGGTTTTACCCCCCGCGAGCGGCCGAAAAAAGGGTTAAAAGACCCCCCGCAGAGCGCCGCCATAGCGGCGCTTTGCGGCGGTATTGCCGCGGTTTCACCGCGGTGTCCCATTCTAATCAATGGGAAGGAGCGGTATAGGAGCGGTGAACACACCGCTCCTATACCGCTCCAAAGATGCTGCTAGCAGGACTTTTTTTGTCATCCTGCTAGCGCACCGCTCCAGTGTGAAAGCCCGCCGGCTTTCACACTGGAGTTAAAGGGGCCGGTTTTTTTCATGCGGTGAACAGGCGCTATTTTTAGCGCTGTACCGCATGAAAAACGCCCCGGTGTGAAAGGGACCTAAGTGTGCTTGATAAAAATTTTAGGCCCCTTTCAGACGAAACAGAAACCATCAAGCAGATCTGCCTGCTCAGCGGGGATCTCTCCGTTGATCCCCGCTGAGCAGGTGGATGACAGGTCCATGTTCACTCAGCCCTTTCTTTCCTATGGGGAGGTTGGATGGAAATGGACCAGCTGTCTGTTTCCATCCGACATCCAATCCAATTCGCCGGATGGATTTGTTTTAGTGAACCAGATCGGATTGGATGCCAGCAGGTGTAGGCTCTATAGAGAACAACAGGTGGTCCTATCCGGTCCACCCGAAAAACAGGCAGGCGGACCCGATCGATTCGCTCGTGTAAAGGGGCCTTATCCATGGCTGGGTGGCATGTGTGCACAGATTTAGAAGTTGCAGGGAAAGTTGGAGAACAAAAACATGGTTTCAAACCTAGAATAAAGTCAGGCTGCAAAAATAAAATGACCAGATCCAGTCTGTGTATTTGAATTTCAAATTTGAGAAGGATATGTGGGAAATAAAATATGAATTATATTATCAAAGTTCCTTATGCCTACAATTACGACTCTAAACTTTAATGGACTCACGCGCCACTAGTTCAAAAAATCAAGAGGGATAACACTTCAATGCAAGAACTGTACATATTGCTTTGCTTATAGACACCGGATGAAAGGAAAGAAGATAACATAACACATTAAAAAGTTCTTAGAACCTGTAGGTCTGAGGCTATAGCCTATGTAAGCTATACTGTACTGTTTTTCATATATTATGAGGAAATAGGATAAGAATCAAGCACAACTTGTAAGGAGAGAAAATCTCTAGTCTTATCAAGACTAAAGCTGCTAGAAATGGATTACACATACTGCTATATTTAAATCCTCACACTGCATAAGAAAAGAGACAAATCCTACTCATAGCACAAACTGAAATTAATGATGAGCTTACATTGCCAATTAGCATGAAGGGGGAAGCAGAACAATTCAACATTTTAAATCACATATGAATGGAACTGAAAATTAAGTAATAACACAGCGAATTATGCCTCTGACTTTGAGCAGAACTATAGCCTGCAGCTTTGTGTAGATATCACTGTAGTTTGCATTTTAAACGGCAAGCTTTTGCACTTGAGGATTCATTCTGATGTAGGAATAGTAAGTAACAGTCCATGATTTTGATAGACTGTGGTTAAACTAGTAAAAGATTATTAACGCTGGTTTTACCATTGTTCCTTGCCTTATTAAGTACAACCTATAATGTATAAATCTGGCAGCCATTGTAAGCGTATAAAAGATCAAATATTTTGCCTAACCTGTGCCTGTGACCTTTGTTAGCTAGAGAAACATTTTCGATAACTCCTTATGCCGCGTACACACGAGCGGACTTTTCAGCGGACTAGGTCCGACGTACTTTTCGTATGAACGGACTTGGCCACACACAATCACACTAAATTCTGATGGATTTGAACGTCATGACGTACGACCGGACTAGAATAAGAAAGTTCGTAGCCAGTAGCCAATAGGGTAAATTGTGTTTTAGGTAGTGGTGCGCTGTATAGAACAATCCTAATTGTGCTCAACGGAGCTAGCTAAATAGGCAGCAAAAGGTAGGTGTGGATGATGGTAGAGCTAGAGCGATGTCTGTAACCTGAACGGTTACAACCTTAATCCAGTGCAAATATCGCAAATTTTAAAAAAGAAAATACATAATAAAAACCTAGTGGTTAAAAATGACTAGTGCAGTGTGCACTGTGGTGAATGAAGGTAAACTCTCAACGAATATAATAAAGTGTCCAAGTGATAAAACAGAATAAAATAAATAATCCCAGTGGGTATGTAGCAATGTGAGATCCTTAAAATGAAGTAGACGGATACAGTGCAAAGTGCTGGAATGAGAAAATGGAAATGGACACTATTCCAAGTTTCAACAGTGTCTTGGTGCTGAAGGTAGCGCCTAAAGTGGCTAGTGATCCTCAGAGGTAGGATATTTTGTGACAGAGAAATTTACACAAATAATGAAACTTATATTTAAAACCAGGTAAGCGAAACTCGCTAAACATAAAGATGTATTCAAAAGTCCAGATGGAGCATACTCCTACGGTGATCAGTGCAAGTATGGGTGGGAAGAACGTGAAAACTGGTTTCCTATTTAGTCCAGTGGAGAAAACCAATGATATAAATACATAAAACCAATAATTTAAATAAATAAATCTGTGACTGTGTGGCACACACCGTATTCACAACGGTTAATACACAGTTGAAGTGATGTAAGGTTTTGGGTGCAATGTGACATAAACTGAGTCCAACATAAAGATAAAGTGCGAGTGCTTGATAACGCAGATCAGTGCAGTGCTGTGTGGGACGGTAGATGATCCGTGCGTTCTCCTTCGTGCAGAATAAATGGATGGATGTCCCCTTACCTTACAGCTGTAAGGTAACAGCGTGTAGTGGAGATCTCGTTTGGGTCCTTGGTCGGCGTTCCTGGTGTACTGCCCTGGGTCCTACCCTGCCTATAGTATGCGGTCCTGCCTCTTTACATGTGTCCACAGTGGGGGAGCTCGCCAGTAGTATAGGTTTTTAGGGAAGAGATGAAGGAAACCTCATAGTGCAGTATTCCAGTATAGTACAATATTTTAATGGTATATAGAAAGGTACTCACATTTAGCAAATAATACAATGAGCGATGTAAAAACGAGCTGCGGGCTCGTATGACGTCACTTCCGGTGTCACAGTAGCCAATAGCTGCCCTAGCGTCGTTGTTTGTCCGTCGGACTAGCACACAGACGAGCGGATTTTTTCGATAGGAACTGGGTCCAGCGGAGTTCCGACGGGAAAATAATTTAAGACATGTTCTATTTCTAAAGTCTATCGGATTTTTCGACAGCAAAAGTCCGATGGAGCCCACACGTGATCAAATTGTCTGACGGATTCGTTCCGTCGGACCTTTGCTGTCGAAAAGTCCTCTCGTGTGTACGCGGCATCCGATCATGGTTTGCCTAAAGACTCTAATTCCATAATCTGGGGGTCTAAATCCCCTTCTATCTGCCACCCCCTGGTACAATGAAAGTGCCCTTATTACAATGGATATGCGGTGTGTGAACAGAATATAGGCAGGCCCCGAGTTACATACATCCGTCTTATACTTACAAATGGAGGGAGAAAACAGGAAGTGAGAGGAAATCTCCCACTAGGAAGGGAAATTCACTCCTGTAAGAGTTATCATGGAGAAAAGGCGTCTCCACTGAGGCTTTAACACGTAGATATTTGCCAGCACACAATGGATCGACACAAAGTAGCGCCCAAATGGGTAGTTTATTGCATGATCACAACACAAGGAGAGTGCCACGTTTCAGAGTCACGCAGGACCCCTTCGTCAGGCCTGGCGAATGGGTCCCCATCCATCCAGCGAATTGGATTGGGTGACATCCGATTGGATGTCGAATGGAAACAGACAGCCGGTCCATTCCCATCCAACCTCCCTGGTTGTTGCGGCAGCACCCAAACTTTGAGAGCTTATGCAGGAACGTGTGTGATGGGAATATGAAGTATTCCACTGAGGCTTTATCACCAATCCTTGTTTCCACAACAACCCAAAATTTTAAAAATCCAATTGTCACAGGGACAGAAAGTGAGGTGAAATCTTCTGAACAAAGGCACAGACAGTCAAAACAGATGTTACAAGGGTGTTAACCCTTCCCTTTACTATGCAAAACGTAAAAAAATTTTTTGGACTGGAGTTACTTACAAAATGTACCTGTTCCAACTTACATAAAAATTCAACTTAAGAACAAACCTACAGAACTTATCTCGTTTGTAACCCAGGGACTGCCTGTATAGTTTCCGACCACAAAATCCGTCTGATTTTGTCCGAAACTGGTGTTGCATACACACGGTCGGACAAAGTTGTCGGAAAACCCGATCATTCCGAACGTGGTGACGTTCGTTGCCTACGACGGAACTACGTAGAGGCTAGTAGCCAATAGCTTTGGTCTCGTAATTTGATCTGAGCATGCGTGGCACTTTGTCCGTCGGAATTCTCGACACACGATCGGAAAAAGTCAGATCGGATTTTGTTGTCGGAAAATTTGAGATCCTGCTCTCAAATTTTTTCCGTAGGAAATTCTGACGGAAATAGCCCGCTAGAGCCCACACACGATCGGTTTTTCCGACAACATAATCCGATCTGACTTTTTCCATAGGAAAATTCGACCGTGTGTACGGGGCATAAAAGGCAGCAATGTTGAGCATTTGGCAACAATGTGAACCAATGAGCAGAACACACATAGACGTTATTTTTTTGTCGCTAATAAAGGTAATAGATAAAAATAGTGACTGCTCTTATGCAGAATATTTCCTTTTTTAAAATGTATAACAGGTTTACGTTAAAGCAAACCTGTGCCCTCGCCCACAAAAAAAGTGACTTGATAGTCACCACAAAGAGCAGCTACTTCCAAATCCATTGAAGATCTCCTGCAGCTTAGCTTTCCTTAACAAACTTTTTTTCTTTACAGTACAACACGCGTTCGAAAAAAGGAGGTTTCATCGCTCTTGGTCGAGTAATTTTATACTCAGATGGCTGAAAGATTTTACAGTGGCAGCAAACTTCTTTATCAGATGCCAAACTTCTATAGCTCTTTATCATTAATTCATTTAAAACACAGACATTTCATAAATAGGTAATTCATTCATATACAGTATACACACACTATACTAGTATAGGAACTCTCATTTTTTTTATGTTATCTATGCAGCTGTGTGCAAATAATTAGCCACTTCAGGTTTAAATCTGATTAAACTGATTGTAATATATTTTAATGGGATTATCAGACAGGAAGTCAGCTATGCACAGTATAATAAATCTCCTATCACTGTATTTTAGTGCCAAATGCTTTATTCCCATGTAGTGCTTATTTAACTACTATTCAAAGTTCTTTTATTTCATCCAGATGGAATTTCTAGGTTTACTGGCTCTTTAAACATTACTACATAAAATTACCTGGAACCCGACCATACTGGCCAGCAAAGAGGACCTACAGTATCTCACAATAGTGAGTACACCCTTCACATTTCTGTAAATATTTTATTATATCTTTTCATGTGACAACACTGACGAAATTACACTTTGCTACAATGTAAAGTAGTGAGTGTACAGCTTGTATAACAGTGTAAATGAGCTGTCTCCTCAAAATAGCTCAACACACAGCCATTATTGTCTAAACCGTTGGCAACAAAAGTGAGTACACCCCTAAGTGAAAATGTCCAAATTGGGCCCAAAATGTCAATATTTTGTGAGGCCACCATTATTTTCCTGCTTTGCCCTAAGCCTCTTGGGCATGGAGTTCACCAGAGCTGCAGCGTGCTCCCATCTTCACCCGTCTTGTTTCCGGGTTTGCGGACTCAGGCTCTGTGACTGGCCGGAGCAACGATGACGACACTCCCACGGGATGCGCACGGGAGCCGCCGATTACGGCACAGGGCTCAGAAAGAATGGCACGGCTGGCAACTCCTTCAGAGCACATGCGCCAGTGACGTGACTGGCTGCATGTAATGTAAATCCACTCCCATTGCTCTGGGAGACAGACCGCTGGCAGAAGGAGTGCCAACAACATCACCCTCGCTGCTAGAGGCCACCTGTAACAGGTACATGCCATCGACAGACTGCTGTAAAACTTCTGTTACCCTAGGTATCCACTTTTGTCTTCATACTACTCCACTCCACACCAATGTCTTCATACCCCATTGTGTTTAAGATCCACTTACTTTCATTACACCCCTTTCAGTAACTTCATACCAGGCAGGAACAATGTTTCAAATGCTTTACTTAGAAAAGTGTACAGGCAATTACAGAGTCCAACATTATAAGGCACAATTATTCCCCAATTCCCTAACTATAACTACAGGCTGTGCACTGCCCCAGCATACCTTCAAAGGTAGTGATCACATGACACAAAGTCCAACAGAGGCATTCTTTCAGAGCTGGTGTCTTCAGGGCAAACCTGGCTTTACATTCAAGCAGCAATGAGCAACATCCTTCTGTTCCTCATGGGTATTGTCCTCTGTCTCATTCCCTTACAAGCATCGGACCTGATGCAGGCCCTTGATCTCTCAGCTCTCTGAGGACTTCTTGTAGCCTCTTCACTGGTCCTCCCTCAGGGGTGAACCTCTCTATGAGTATTATTGCAGGCCTCCTTCGTACTGTACCACTGTCCCATATTTATATATCACAGGATTAGTGGGCTGGACCTAGAGAAGAACCCGCCAAAAGACCAAATAACTGGAGAAGACATTAACTCCTACCCTCCCAGGTGGGACAGCACCTAAATGGCTGATTTAACCTGCTTACATATCAAGAGGAAAAGGTCAAATGATTCTTTAAAAATATAGAATTCTCTTTAGATGGCCATACACAGCTCATGTTTTAGTTGATTCCTGCTGAATCACCAAAATGAATTCCATAGGTGCCTCTGTTCCCACCACCCAGCTCGACAAGCTTCAGAAAATCGAATTAGTTAGGTGGAAATTTCTCAGCCAAACAGTGACTGCAGTGAGAGCATGATGTCAGCACGCTGACTGTGAAGATACGGACAAGCCACTACTCAGACCACCCCCTCTGTGACGGCGAGATCTCCGCTCACTCTATAGCTGCCTGACTGTGTTTACACGCTGTTCAGTGTGCATAGGAGACACGCGGACCCGGGATGAAAATGCGCCCCACCTTTCAAGACCCTAACCCAGCCAAAAACAGCTGTAGTAAGGACCTGGACGAGACTGATCCTGAACATACGGACAAGTGGTGAGACCTTTCCAATATATACTTGGAGCTATCCAAAGAACTTATTATTCCCAAACATGTCCTATAGGATGTATTAGCCAGTCCATAGCTGCTAGTGCTAACTGGGCAATTTAAGTCTGTTACTGTAGGGGGATGCATTTATGTTAACCTACTGTCAAAATCAAAGTGGACTACGCTACTAGGGGTATTACCTGCTATCTCAAGCAGACTTTATTAACCATTTAGCTACTGGACAGATGTCTTGAGGGTCTGATTTCACATCTATTAGCAACCTGCTAGAACTACTAAATGGACTGCTCTGCTCCCCTTAAATTTATTTCCACTTTGTGCTTGGAATAGGATGTAACACAGAGAAATAGCTGTGCGTGATAAGAGAGAGGCCTGTATGTCTGTGTGTGGTGGCCACCTGTATCTTTAGACAATCGTCTAATTTGATATGATTGTGGTGGAGGCTGGTTATTTTATTGAATTAATCATGTCATTATGTGTACAATTTTCAATAAATAACTTTATATTTTTGAATACCGATAGTTCCTCTCTGAAGAATTCTTTCTGGGAAACGTCCCTTTTTCCCTCCCCTTTTTCTTGCATGCTTAGTTTAATTCAGAGGAACACACCTAGTTGGTTGATTACAATTAATCCCCTAGGTGACGGTACCTTATGACTATAATTGGAACTATTCTATTGGTAAAAGTTCCCACTATAGTCCTACCTACTGGGATGTAGCCGGTTTGTCTTCTTTTATTTATTTATGTTTTAAACAGTGACTGCATCCTTTTAGATGCAGTCATTGTTCAGGTATGCAGACGTGGATGTCAGCAATGATCTGGGGCAGGCACCGAGCTGATACATCTGCTCCAAAAGGGACAGAATACCAGTCAATAACAGGACACACAACCATTTGCTGGGGGTATCTGTAACAATTTAAGAGTTGAAATTCTTACAAAATGGCGATTCCTGACCTGTTATTTTTAAAGCTAGGATGTGCAATTAGGAGTGCTTTCCAGAAAAAAGCTGTATGTCCATATTTGTACAGTTGACATTATGAATCCAGAAAATAATAATTGTAATAACAAATTTTCATAAATAGCAGCATTATCAAGCATACAACGATTGAAGGATTAAAAACATGGAGCCATGAATCCTCCAGTGAGGGATCCAAAGTTTTTGTCTATTAGTAAAACATCAATCAAAGCCTACCCACACAGAGAGTGGCGGCTGCTAGACTGAGTACCCTTCCTAAGATACAACAGTTTATTCCTGTTCTTATTGCTATTAATAACAAAAAATCAAATTTACATCACTTTACTTTTGAATACTGCTATGACTGGGTCATTTGTGACCGGCTTTTCTTTTTATATCATCAATTTAGGCAGAAACATTAAATTAATGTGCTAGTAATGGAATGAAGTTAAACAATAATAATATCACCAGACTCCGTGGTCCAATAAAAAAACTCAATGCAGCCTCAAGTTGCCAAGTCATGACCAATTACTGGTTTATAAGCTTAGCCTACTGGCATTTAGTGGGCAAGTGAAAAGCAACATTATGTTTTTAGGTTCACCACAAATATGCAGTAGTGCTGACTAATAAGCACAAATGTAATTTCCAGTTCATAGAAAGGTTACACATGTCCCAACAAGGAGGTTTAAATTAAGTAGCAAATAAATCCACACACAAAGAATATTCAGCGTTGGAAAATGTGCATTTTACTGAAAGCAAACCTATCTCAACTTTTACACTTCTACAATTAAAACTGGGCATATAATGACAAAACCCACAAGAAGAGGTTTAGTGGAAAACATTCATACAGTGCCTTGAAAAAGTTTTCATACCCCTTGAAAATTTCCACATTTTGTCATGTTACAACCAAAAACGTAAATGTACTTTATTGGGATTTTATGTGATAGACCAACACAAAGTGGCACATAATTGTCAAGTGGAAGGAAAATTTTAAATGGTTTTCAATATTTTTTACAAATAAATATCTGAAAAGTGTGGCATGCATTTGTATTCAGCCCCACTGAGTCAATACTTTGTAGAACCACCTTTCCCTGCAAATACAGCTGCAAGTATTTTTGGGGATGTCTCTACCAGGTTTGCACATCTAGAGAGTGACATTTTTGCCCATTCTTCTTTGCAAAATAGCTCAGAGCGTCTGTGAACAACAGTTTTCAAGTCTTGTCACAGATTCTCAATTAGATTTAGGTCTGGAATTTGATTGGGTCATTCTAATACCTAAGCCATTTCATTTCATTGTAGCTCTGGCTGAATGTTTAGAGTCGTTGTCCTGCTGGAAGGTGAACTTCCACCCCAGTCTCAAGTCTTTTGCAGACTCTAATGCCATGTACACACGAGCGGAATTTCCATCCGAAAAATCTTAAAATGTTTTTTCCGACAGAATTTCGCTCAAGCTTGTCTTGCATACACACGGTCACACAAAAGTTATCTGAACTTTCGACCGTCAAGAACTACACGGTCACACAAAAGTTATCTGAACTTTCGACCGCCAAGAACGCGGTGACGTATAACACGACGAGCTGAGAAAAAATGAAGTTCAATGCTTCCGAGCATGCGTCAAATTGTTTCCGAGCATGCGTGATTTTTTGCGCATCCGAATTGCATACAGACGATCGCATTTTCGGATAGGAACTTTTCCCGACCGAAAAATAGAGAACATGCTCTCAGTCTTTTGCAGGCTGGAATTCCGCCAGCAAAAGACCAATGGAGCATACACACGGTCACATTTTCTGATAGAAAGCTCTCAGAGTTTTGCTGGTGGCATTTCCTAACGTGTGTATGCGGCATAACAGGTTTTCTTCTAAGATTGCCCTGCATTTGTCTCCATCCATCTTCCCATCAACTCTGACCAGCTTCCCTGTCCCTGTAGCACCCCCACAACATGATGCTGCCACCACCATGTTTCACGGTGGGGATGGTGTGCTCAGGGTGATGTGTAGTATTAGTTTTCCGCCACACGTAGCATTTTGCTTTTAGGCCAAAAAGTTAAATTTTGGTCTCATCTGACCAGAGCACCTTCTTCCAAATTTGTGGAGTGCACGACTAATAGTTGTCCTGTGGACAGATTCTCCCACCTGAGCTGTGGATCTCTGCAGGTCCTCCACAGTTACCATGGGCCTCTTGGCTGCTTCTCTGATTAATGCTCCCCTTGCCCGGCCTGTCAGTTTAGGTGGACGTTAAGGTTTGCAGTGCCATACTCTTTCCATTTTCAGATGATGGATTAAACAGTGCTCTGTGAGATATTCAAAGCTTGGGATATTTTTTTATAACCTAACCCTGCTTTAAACTTCTCCAAAACTTTATCCCTGACCTTGTGTGTTCCTTGGCCTTCATGATGCTGTTTGTTCACTAATATTCTCTAACAAATCTCTGAGGGCTTTGTATATATACTGGGATTAAATTACACACAGGTGGTCTCTATTTATTAGTTGACTTCTGAAGGCAATTGGTTCCACTAGATTTTAGTTAGGGGTATCAGAGTAAAGGGGGATGAATACAAATGCATACTACACTTTTCACATATTTATTTGTAAAAAAATTTTGAAAACCATTTATAATTTTCCTTCCACTTCACAATTATGTGCCACTTTGTGTTGGTCTATCACATACAATCCCAATAAAATACATTTATGTTTTTGGTTGTAACATGACAAAATGTGAAAAATATCAAGGCACTGTAGATTTAGAGCTACAGGTCATTGATAATATTTTGTCCTAAAAGTTAAAGGATTTTAAGAAAAAGTGCACTTAACCTGTTTGCCCCTTTAGGCTGATCCAACAGATACCCCTGTACCTCTCCAGAGATGTAGATTTACCATGTTCTGATGTCAAAATATCCAAGGACTATTTTAGTCACATTGAGCAAGTTCTCTGTCTCCTGGTTGTGCCTACTCAGTAAAGCCCCATAGAAGTTAATGGGGACCATCAACCTCCATCTCCAGTTGGGGACACAGTTGCAGCTGTCGAATCAATGTGAGTATGCATCTCTGGAGGGAGGGGCGTGATCAGTTCGGTCAGCCTAAAAGGTCAAACAGGATAAGTGCATTTTCTTTGAAAGTGCACTTCTCCTTGAAGCTCTCCCTGGCCCCTCCCAAGTATTCATTTTGGTCACTGAGGCTGCCAACCACTAGGGCACCAAATGTAAGACTTGGGTAGGGATGAGCTCAGTCATGTTCTGACATGAGTCCAAACACACCTGAGCTATCCCAACAGCAAATCAAAGGCCGCGGAGGCACTCCCTGCCAAACAGCCACACGTATACAAGGGGTGTGTATATGTGCAGTTGCATGTCGCAATATGCCTTGACTACCTATGATTGTCTGTCAGCTTTGACAACTTACTGGCAGAGTAGGTCAGGCGGGTTTGGACTGGTGTCCTAACCTGCTTGAGCTCATCCCTGCTTGGGAGGCAGGAAAGGAAAAACACAGGTAAAATTTTTCTCTTTAGTTTCAATTTGAATATAATTGTAGTTGCCTATATACCTTAACCTACCGATAATTTTTACGTGTTTTTTACTGCGGGTAACCTTTGCTCGTGCATTTTTTTTCATTACATGCTCAACGTGAATTTCCCTATTTTATTGGAGAAGTTCACCTTTAGAACATATTACATATTCCACCTGTACTTAGGGTGCAACATGTAAAGCCCCATACACACGCGCGGACAATCCGTGGACCAGGTCCGTCGGACCATGTCCGTCATACTTTGTCTGATGTTGGTTTTGCGTACACACAATCGGACAAAGTTGTCGGAAAATCCGATCATTCTGAACGTGGTGACGTTTGTTGCCTACGACGGGACTACGTAGAGGCTAGTAGCCAATAGCTTTGGTCTTGTAATGTGATCTGAGCATGCGTAGCACTTTGTCCGGTCGGACAAGCGTACACACGCTCGGATTTGGTGTGATCGGACCGTGTTGACGGCAAAGTTTTCCAGCAGGAGATAAGACTTTGTCCGTCGGCCAAACCGACGAACACTGTCCGATGGTGCATACACACGGTCTGATTTTTCAACAACCTTGTCCGATCGGACAGAATCCATGAAAAAGTCCGACCGTGTGTATGGGGCTTAACATGTTCCAGTTACTGCTCTACTGAACATGGGTACAATGCTTTCCAGGCCTCTGCAGAAAAAAAATAATAAATGCTAATTCTTTTTCTGCAAAAATATGTGCATTTATTATTTTTTCTGTAAAGGTGATCTCAGCCTTTACACCTAACCAGTAATTTTACAGCAGACTGTACAGCGATGTAGGACATATAAAATACTGTTTTTATTCATCTGAGAGCATTAAAAACAAACTCTGGTAAATGTAAAGCCTCTGTATGGAACAAGAGGTTACCATACACCTCGAGTTGGATTCCAGGAGCCCTGTAACCCAGGATAGTCTCTTATAGCATACTGCAAAGTCAGCTAAAAAAAACTCTGAGGTTCAGCCTCCTCCCCCCTTCATTTAAGCCTGAGATATGTTTAATGGACATTTGTACTGACCAATACTGAGGTACAAGAGAGGACAGGAGGTCAGAGTTCTGATTTTAGAGCCAAGTTATTTCTATAAGGCCCCTTTCACACTGGGGCGGGGAGCCGCGGTGACGGTAAAGCAGCGCTATATTTAGCGCTGCTTTACCGTCGTTTTAACCGCGGTATTCGGCCGCTCGCGGTGCGGTTTTACCCCCGCGAGCGTCCAAAAAAGGGTTAAACACCCCCGCAGAGCGCCGCTGTAGCGGCGCTTTGCGGCGGTATTGCCGCGGTTTTACCGCGGTTTCCCATTCAAATCAATGGGAAGGAGCGGTATAGGAGCGGTGAACACACCGCTCCTATACCGCTCCAAAGATGCTGCTAGCAGGACTTTTTTTGCCGTCCTGCTAGCGCACCGCTCCAGTGTGAAAGCCCGTCGGCTTTCACACTGGAGTTAAAGGGGCCGGATTTTTTCAGGCAGTGAACAGGCGCTATTTTTAGCGCTGTACCGCATGAAAAACGCCCCGGTGTGAAAGGGGCCTAATTGAACACTCTAGATTTCCAAGCACTGTAAAGGGCAGCTTAAGGTACCTGTAGGCACCTTTTTCCTGTCATTCTGTTGGAAGTAATTGACTAAAAACTACCTGAATAAAAGCAATATAGCTAGGGCATTGATACGGCAATAAAGCCAGGCCTCTGTTAGCATAATGTCACTGCATATGGTATAATGATGTTACTGTGCATGGAGCAACTATATATCACTGTACACACAGTACATCCGGAAAGTATTCACAGCCCTTTACTTTTTCCACATTTTGTTATGTTACAGCCTTATTCCAAAATGGATTCAATTCATTATTTTCCTCAAAATTCTAAAACAATACCCCATAATGACAAATGTGAAAGACGTTTGTTTGAAATCTTTGCAAATTTATTAAAAATAAAAAACAAAAAAAATCACATGTACACAAGTATTTACAGCCTTTGCTCAATACTTTGTTGAAGCACACTTTGCACCAATTACAGCCTCAAGTCTTTTTGAGTATGATGCTACAAGCTTGGCACACCTATTTTTTGGCAGTTTCTTCCATTCTTCTTTGCAGGAACGCTCAAGCTCCATCAAGTTGGATGGGGAGTGTCCATGCACAGCCATTTTCAGATCTCTCCAGAGATGTTTAATCGGGTTCAAGTCTGGGCTCTGACTGAGCCACTAAAGGACATTCACAGAGTTGTTCAGTAGCCACTCCTTTGTTATCTTGGCTGTGTGCTTAGGGTCGTTGTGCTGTTGGAATATGAACCTTCGCCCCAGTCTGAGGTCCAGAGCACTCTGGAGCAAGTTTCCATCAAGGATGTCTCTGTACATTGCTGCATTCATCTTTTACCTCGATCATGACTAGTCTCCCAGTTCCTACTGCTGAAAAACATCCCCACAGCATTATGCAGGGATAGTATTGGCCAGGTGATGAGTGATGCCTGGATTCCTCCAGATATGACTCTTGCCAATCAGACCTAAGAGTTCAATCTTTGTTTCATCAGACCAGAGAATTTTTTTTCTCATGGTATGAGAGTCCTTTAGGTGCCTTTTGGCAAACTCCAGATGGGCTGTCATGTGCCTTTTACTGAGAAGTGGCTTCTGTCTGGCCACTCTACCATACAGGCCTGATTAGGGGAGTGCTGCAGGGATGGTTATTCTTATGGTAGGTTCTCCTCTCTCCACAGAGAAATGCTGGAGCTCTGTTAGAGTGACCATCGGGTTCTTGGTCACCTCCCTGACTAAGGCCCTTCTCCCCCAATTGCTCAGTTTGGCCGGGTGGCCCACTCTAGGAAGAGTCCTGGTGGTTCCAAACTTCTTCTATTTACTAATGATAGAGGCCACTCTGCTCATTGGGACCTTCAATGCTGCAGAACTTTTTCTGTATTCCAGATCTGTGCCTTGATACAGTCTTGTAGGTCTACAGACAATTCATTGGACTTCATGGCTTGGTTTGTGCTTTGACATGCACTGTTAACTGCGATACCTTGTATGGACAGGTGTGTGCCTTTCCAAATCATGTCCAATCAACTGAATTTACCACAGGTGGACTCCAATCAAGTTGTAGAATAATCTCAGGGATGTCAGTGGAAACCGGATGCACCTGAGCTCAATTTTGCGTGTCATGGCAAAGGCTGTAAATACTTATGTACGTGTGATTTTTTTGTTTTTTATTTTTAATAAATTTAAAAAAGATTTCAAACAAACTTCTTTCATGTTGTCATTATGGGGTATTTTTTGTAGAATTTTGAGGAAAATAAAGAATTTAATCCATTTTGGAATAAGGTTGTGACATAACAAAATGTGGAAAAAGTGAAGCGAAGTGAATACTTTCTGGGTGCACTGTATGTAGTATTCCTAGCTGACTGGTATACTACACATAATATTGGCAATGCAGTGTGACATGAAAGCTCAAAGGAATACATCTACGACCAAGCGAGTGAAAATCAGTCAGCACTAAGAATTTGTTATACTGGTAAACCATCTCTTCTTAATATTCTTTTATATATCAAAAGAAAACAGTATAACATTTCAAATATACTTTTGTTCAATTTGTGAAACGTCTTATTCTAATGATGCCAATATACTGCTTGCTTTTTTATTCTATGAAATTGATTTAAAGAGTTGTTTTACTGTCAGAAACTAAGTCCTTGGTATCTTCTGATTTGCTGACCACCTGGGGAAATGCATACGGGTTTTCCAACTCAATACATCACGTTTTTTATTCTGTAGTGTTATTTTCTTTCTTTACAGATCACCTTAGGAGTCTTAAGCTTGACTCAAGAACGACTCAAATAGTATGTATTTATTGTTTCGTGCATCGAACAAGGTACATATTGCCACACTAGAGTTCAGCCTTTGCTGTCAGTCAAGGGTAGTCAAGCCTCTTGCTGGCAGAGAATTTATATCACACCTATGTAGTCATCTATTCCCATACAAAATGAAGAACGCTGTTGCTTGTCGACAGAGGCCAGACACTGCTTGCATATTGGGTAAAAGTGCCATATTTAAACTTACGATCTGATATTTTGTAACCAATCAGATCCTTAAATAATCCTGGAATGATTATTAACAATAAAGTGCAGGTTAGCCAACTACTCATTACTGCCTATGAAATAAACCACATAGCACTGGCTTATCGCTATTCATCATCTCTTCTCCACACAAAGATTTCCAGCTCAATAAAAACGTTTGCTTGTAACCAATTTTGTCGCTGGTTCGGATCCCAACCACGGCACTACCTGCCTGGAGTTTGCATGTTCTCCCTGTGCCTGCGTGGGTTTCCTCCGGGTACTCCGGTTTCCTCCCACACTCCAAAGACATGCAGGTAGGTTAATTGGCTTCTGTCCAAAAAAAAAAAAAATTGGCCATAGTATATGAATGGGGACCTTGGATTGTGGGCTCCTTGAGAGTAGGGACCGATGTGAGTGTGCAATGTACAGGGATAGGGACAATTGTAGACACTTACTCAGGTTTAACTGGATGGACTGATGTCTTTATTCAACCTTACTAACTATGAAACTATGAAACTATGAATTTTGGTCTTACAACAAGATTGTATGCTTGCCTAAAGAGTTGCCATAGACCTTAGAAAAAAGAAGGATATGCAGGCATGATCTGAACAAGTTTAGGTACCTTAGAAATGCAGTACTTCCCTAAACATGAAATGTAAACTAATGGAAGATAGTGCTCTCCCGTAGGGATTAAGCAAGCAAATGCATCTAAATGTTAATTACAATCAAAAACCTAAACATGAACTGTTACACTGTACAACGGTTTGCATTAGCTTACAGTGAAAAGGAAAGGGTAGAGGAGCAATCTTGATTAGACTAGGTTTTCCAGCCTGCACTTCTTCTCCCGACAAGCTTTCATCAGCAGTGTCTGCTAATGCTCCCTAGACATTAGATTGTCTCCTGCTTCAGCTGTTTTGTCCTCTATAGTTACCTTAAAGGGTAATTCCACTTTCATGGGGAAAAAAATAGCAAATATAAAAAAAAATATATATTATATACAATTGCGACACCAGTCATTTTGTAATTGAATGCTATTAAAAATGACCTTTCCTTCTCAATCTGCAGCACTGTAATTTTCTGTAACTGTAGTGCAATGCAATATGGCTATCTGGAGGTGTTCTGTACACAGAATGTATACAGAACGCCCCCCAGAAACATAATCATTTCCTGCTTGTGTTATTAGCTCACTGATTTTCCCAAAAGTCTACACTAAGATACAAGTCAGATTTTTGGCATCCCCTGCAGCAAAAATTTCATTTTTGGTAAAATACTCCCAATATGAAATCACATCTAAAGGAATGCAGAATCTGCAACTTTCCTCATTAGAGCCCTAATTCTGCAGCAGCTGAATGACAATTAGGAATACACTCCCATAAGACTCGTTTATCACATGGGCACAGAGGAACAAACAGTGATTTTAACAGGGGTGTGTAGACTTTTTATATCCATTGTAGATCACCCAGAGGGCAATGTTTTTTCTCAACAAAAGTGGAGTTACGCTTTAACGACAAGATATTTTTGCATAATTGATTATATAGTTCAAAAATGTCTTTATGAATGTGGCCAAAGCCTGGTAGATTTTCTACATGACTATGAAATATGCCCAATGCAATAAAATGAGTGCCAAGCTCCAACTTTTTCTTATAATTTGTGCATCAAAAATTAAACAATATGTGCATGGTGAAAGAATTATTGAGTTTTCCATGTGGAAAAAGAACAATGGTGTGACTGAACACAAATTTTCCAACAAACCCTTCTTTTTTCCACTATAGTAGGAGATTAAAGCCTTGAGTCACAAAACACAATGGAGAAGTAGTCAACATGCTATTGTGAATAGTAATGCCATGAGCCAAGTCTTCTGTTTGGTAGAACATGAGAACTGTCTTCATGTGGCATCTGGGACAGTCTGCATGTTGTGCTCCTGGGTGAAGGGTACAAAGGCTTCTTATTCTATCATCACAACATACCAACAATTCTTTGTTCTGTGTGCACTGGCGGCACCTAAGATGTCAAGGTGGCCTTGCACATAAAGAAAGTACTTTATATTGTGTATGACTGTGTACAATGTAGGAAATGTAAATTATAATAAAGGCAAAACTTAATTTTTTTAGTTTTGGACAGAGTAGAGATGGATTAGAACCTCTATTAGGTTTTTATTGTTGTCTGTTCCCATGTTAAGGAGATTTACTCTCTCTATTTGTGCTGTTTATCATTGAAAGTGAAAGTAAAAAAAAAAAAAAAAATACCAAATTTTGGATTATCCCCAGAAAAGTAATAGAGGGGAACTTTTCCAATGGGTGACCTGGGGGCCCCCAAGGAATTCCCTTAATTTACAGGGATTATCTCTCACTTCCTGTTTTGGCTATGGAACAGGATTTGAAGGTATATCTCCCTAATGGGACACAGTTGGCAAAGAATAAATGGACAGGGGTAATAACCCTCCGTTACTCTATACAAAGTGGAAAAGTTTTGCCTATAGTTCTACTTTAAAATGTGACCATACATTACTAGATTAAAGCAGTACTGGGGAGATCTCTTGCATGCAATGATGTTCACATTAATAAACAGGGGTCTGGACGGTGGCCTGATATTTTACGAACATTTGCTGCATGAACCGCCAGCATTAGACATAGTGCCTGCATTACATCAATTTTAAGAGCAATATTAATGAGTACTGGTAGCTGCATGTAGCGTCGGGCTCCTAGTGAGCACGCGCTATATCTTTTATAAATGTAATGTTCCTAAAACCACAGTTGGGTTTTAGGGTTAATTGCTTTAAATTATGGTCTCAGTACCAGTTTGGCTGGATTGCATTGTGTTCTGCTTGACCATAGGTGTCGGTGTCACCTCTGGCAAGCACAGGAACGCAGTCCGGTTGGATGCATTGGGTGCCAATCTCTCTCGGAACCAACCAGTGAGGCTGCTGACTTTTTAAATATGGACCAGGGCACCCGCGATGTCGGCAAGCAAAACCGATCTGTCCCTCAGCTCTCGGGTGGAGGCGCCGGCATCCCCTGGTTCCCTACTGTGCATGCGTGAGTCGCGCTGCGCGATCCCTGTGCGTCTCTGAGAAGACATCGGGGGGACGGAGGAGGTGCCAGACATGGCATAGACATCCGCGGATACTGCGGCTATCTATGCCCGGAAGTGGGAGCAAATACCTGGATTAGACAGGTATCTGCTCCCCCCTCCCCTGAAAGGTGCCAAATGTGACACCGGAGGGGGGGGATTCTGAAAAGCGGAAGTTCCATTTTTGAGTGGAACTCCGCTTTAAAGAGGTCTTACTTTTTAGCATCAATGTGGAGTTGTCTGAAAACAAAGAATTGCAAGCAGCAACGTTTTTCTTTTTATCACAGAAGATATATACTTTGTCCTTTCTGCAGTAAAGACTTTTAACACGGGGTGACCAACTTTTTGAGCTTCCTGGGCCCCAATGAAGAAGAGCAATGGTCTTGGGCCACACATAAAATACACTAACAATAAGGATAGCTGATGAGCAGAAAAAGTCAGGCAGATCACAAGTTATTGATCACTGATAAAGATAATGTACCGGTACCTATCTAAGTAAAAAAAAAAAATTATATAAGTGAAAGAGAGCAACATAAAACTAGTTTTATATTTGACACTGTGAGGTTGATTTACTAAAGGCAAATATACTGTGCACTGAAAATGCACTTTAAGTGCATTTGCTCTAATATGAGGGGAAGCTCTGAAATGAGGGGAAGCTCTGCTGAATTCTATCATCCAATCATGTAAAAACAAAAATGCTGTTTTTTATGTTCCTTTCATGTCATTAAGTATTCTTTTTAAAGTGAAAGTTTACCTCATATACTAAGCTCTGGAGCAAGTACACTTTCAGTGCACACTATATCTGCCTTTAGTAAATCAACCCTTGTGTTTAAAAAAACAAACACATCAATATCTGGTTCAATGGTTGTAGTAGCAATTCTAAATGAATTCTCAAGGTGCCCTTCAGATATTTTGATTCTAATTTGTGCTTCATCCATTAAAATAGTTGCTCACAAATATAGGTGCCTCCGAAAACAGATGACATGAATAAGGTGCGATTGTGAAGAGCTGGATATTTTCTTTGGGAGGATAAAACTTATAAAAGTCCAGTAAAGAGACACTGTCAAACTTTTTTTTCAGCCGCATGTTCCCCAAGTGTAAAAAATTCCCAAAAATCTAAATTTTTAAGTCGATTTTTCTGATTTAGTGTTGGGCTGCATTTAAAGCTGTTGTTGGCCAAAGGTTGGACATCCATGATTTTAACCTTATGCCCCACCTTATGCCCCACAATCTACTACAAACTACACTGAGCTGCACACGCAGGGTGCCAGAATGAATTAACTCCCGTGCACATGTGCGGGAGCTATATCATCCCATGCTGGCCAATCAAGATGGCTGAAGACCATAAACCCAGAAGAAGACTGGCAGAAGAGATCAACACCACATCAATGGAGCAGAGGTAAGTACAAGCAGAGATTAGTTCTCCTGTAAGCATCATAAAAAAATGCTTTACCATATGATCCAGGTTTACATTTACAATTTGATTTTGTATATAAAACTATACTTTCAATAGCTTCCTTGCATCCAAGAGCATCTCATGCCTAAAGGGGTTGTAAACCTACATGTTTTTTAACCTTAATGCATCCAATACCTGGCAGTGACCGCCCCCCCCCCCCCCAAGCCCCCCTCTTTTACTTACCTGAGCCCTGGAACTTGACCCACGTCAATCTATCCAATCAAGAGCCGAGAACCCCGGGCAGAGAGACAGCGCTGTCTCTCTGCCCGGGTTCTCGGCTCCTGATTGGATAGATAGATAGCAGCACAGCCACTGGCACCCGCTGCTGTCAATCAAATCCAATGAAGCAGGCGCCGGGGACGGGGCCGAGTCCTGCATTCGGCCTCTATGGACGCCGAATGCTGGACTCGGGAGTGTGCCTGCAAGGTAATCCCTCGGGAGAGCGTTTCTCCCAGGGGGTTATTTGATGTAGGGAGGAGCCGCAAGAGCTGCCGGGCGACCCCAGAATAGCAGGTTCGGGGCCACTCTGTGCAAAACGAGCTGCACAGTGGAGGTAAGTATGATATGTTTGTTATTTTTTATTTATTTTTTTAAACAAACCCTTACAATCACTTTAAAGGGAGCCAACTGGGATAAAAATATGGTAACTGCCATTGCCAAATTTGTTTGCAGGCTGTAGGGCTTTCATCTTGATCCTCACTTTACAACCTAGAGCTAATCAGGAGCAAGCAGGCAGCCAGTGAAGTCTGACCTTCCATCCTACAAACTATCTGTGTAGGTTTTCATTTATCCAGGTCATGGTATAGCTGGTAGAAATTAGCCACAGTGCATTGGACTTGTTTTGTAATGTTGATGGCATTTCTTTGCTTATTCAACCCATTTCTTTAGTTCAATAATTATCAGAAAAATGCCCAAGTATTTTTATCAACACACATCTCACAGAAACCTTAAAGAATATGTAACCCAAACATTTCATATTCCTGATAAGTGCCTGCTGTTCCTTGAAAAAGTATCCTGTTCGCTCTGTATTGCTTCCTTTTTGTGAAATCCCTGGTGTCCCTAACAGTCCCTCTGCTTTCCTATTAAAACAGAACACAGTAGGCATGAAAACACATTGTGGTCAGGTCGCTAGCTGTACTGGGAATGCAGCCTGCTTTCCTCCAATGATCAGACTTATCCTGACACGTCACCCCACCCCCACACAGCCATTTACTGGGAAGATCGATGTGCTGCTGTTTCCCCTCCCCCAGCTTTTATGCAGCTGAGAATAGAGGTAATGTGATCACTTATAAAAAAAAAAAGGATAAAAAAAAGGTATTTATTATGTTTTTTATATCAATACACAAATATTTTGCCTTTCAGTTCTATTTTAAACTAGGGTTGTGGAAATTAAAGATTAATGCCTCGATTAATCGATTAACTTTTTTGATCGATCAAAATTCTTTTTAACGGTACTCACCTCTCCGCCGGCTTCCGGGTCTTCAGGGAGTTCCGTCGGAAATCAGGTGATGTCAAAGACATCGATGTCACCGGACTTCTCCCCCCTTCCCCATGTGCCTCTGTCTGCTAATGACGGGAAGGGGGGAGTAGTCCGGTGATGTTGAAGTTCTGATTGAACGAACGTAACACATGCTGTGTTTTTATCATTATGTGAGTAGTTTGTGTTTGAACACAAAAATGTAATCTTATACTTAAGCGGTGAGCACTTAGATCTTTTCTTTCTACCCATGACCTGGCGTCCTTGCTGAGATGTAAGGAGATGTGAGAGAAGTTTATGGTCCGTGTTAACCCTTTTGATACCCGATTGCATGACCACCTGTTTGCAAAGGGGTCCATGCCATAAGGTGAGAGTGATCAGTTGGACCGGAGGTGGAGGGATTGTCACGCTACTTTGGGAAAAAAATTACTTGCGTCAGTGCTACAGTTTGAATTTAAAACGTATTTGTGAACTGTGAAGTTAAGTCATGGATTGTGGAAATTAACTATTGTTGGGTGATTGTATATAGTGTATACCACATTTACCACTGACTAATGCAGAGTTGCAATGCAAGGAGATTAGCTAAAAGTAGTTGGATCTGTATGTACGTTATAATTAATCGAAATAAGTCGATTAATCGACTAAAAAAAATCGATTAATCGAACACAAAAATTTTAATCAGTAACAGCCCTATTTTAAACTGAATGGGTTGTTTTGCAAGGAGAGGGTTTACAATCACTTTAATCCTTTCACCATGGAAAGGCAGATGTTATTGTCTAAGAACAGGATGGGAAGTGTGAAACTTGCAGAACCTTGTTCTAGTTATATAATCCCACCCTTGGTTTCAGGTGTTAATCCTTCGATTTACACAGCTAAAGCTGTGAATTGTTGTCAGAACATAAAGCATCCACAAGGTCAAGAAAAAAACAGGACCATCTAACAGAGGGAAGAAGCAGAACACACTGAGTAATATAGTCCTTCCATATGTAGCTGGAGAACTGAAAAAACTCAGAAGAATCTTAAACAAGCATCAGATCCCTGTCTCTTTCAAGCCCAGAAGCAGGGCTTTTTTTCAGCAGGAACGCGGGGGAACGCAATTCCGTCACCTCCAGCACTGAATGTATGTAATGGCAAGGGGGTCTATTGATGCTAGTTGCTGGGAGGATCTATTGTATATTTTTGCCAAGGAGGTCTATTGTTGCTGGTGTGGAATATACTGTTGCTGGGGGTGGGTCTTATGTTGCTGGGGATCAGTTGTTGCTGGGAGGGATCTAGTGATGCTGGCTGCAGGGAAATCTGTTTTTTTCTGCTGGGGGTCTGTTGTTTCTGGGGGAGGGGGTATTTTGTTGTGAGTGATCCATTGCTGCTGGAGGGGGATCTATTTTCGTGGGACAGGGGTGTCTATTTTTTCTAAGGAGGTCTATTGTTGCTGGTGTGAGATCTACTGTTGCTGGGGGTGGGTCTTATGTTGCTGGGGGTCAGTTGTTTCTGGGAGGGATCTAGTGATGCAGGCTGAGGAGAATCTGTTGTTGCTGCTGGGGGTCTATGGTTTGTGGGGGGGGGGGTATTTTGTTGTGCATGATCGATTGTTGCTGGGGGGGTCTATTATTGAAGGGGATTTTTTTTTTTTTGCGGGGCATGGGGGGGGGGGGGGGGGGGGGTCTATTTTTGCCAAGGTCCATTGTTGCTGGTGTGGAAGCTACTGTTGCTGGGTGGGTATTCTGTTTCTGGAAGTCAGTTGTTGCTGGGAGGAATCTAGTGATGCTGACTGCAGGGAAATCTGTTGTTGTTGCTGGGGGTCTGTTGTTTCTGGGGGAGGGGGTATTTTGTTGTGAATGATCCATTGTTGCTGGGGGGGGTCTATTGTTGTTGGCTGCTGCAAAGTCTATTGATGCTGGCTGCAGGGAGATCTGTTATTGCTGATAGGGATCTTTTGTTGCTGCAGGAGGGGTATTTTGTTGCGGGTGGTCCATTGCCGCTGGAGGGGTGTATTGTTGCTTGCTGCATGGGATCTTTTTTCCTGCTTTTCTTGTTATCATTAACAAATTTCATACAAATTACTTATTACTTACTGTATTCTCTAAAAAGGCCAGTACTGGGAGGTGGGTAGGGGTGAAACCAAGGGACGTTGCTCAGAGGTGGGTAAGGGGGCGGAGACAAAGGGTGACTCAGAAAGGAGTTCCTGCACCTATTGTCTGAGAAAAAAGCCCTGCCCAGAAGTACACTAAGACACAAGCTTCTACATCCAAAAGACCCAACATTCAAACACAAGAAAAGTAACTTAGTATATGCAGTGATGTAGTGAGAAAAGCAAAGACCTATACATTGGGGAGCCAAAACAACTCAAACAAATACAGGTCAAGACTCAGCAGTTTTTTTTCCTACACCTTAAAGGAAAAGGGACATTCTTATGAAGACAGTGAGGTGGATATTTTGGACATAGAGGACAACTGATTCCCAAGATCTGAAGAACTGAACAGGGATGGGGGCCCTTTGACGCCATCTTGTTGCTACCACATATACTGTAATTTTACCATCTCTACCCTGGTACTCGCCTTTAGCCATGTAAATCGAAAGAGTAAGACATATGATGCCTTCCTGACACCGAGAATAGGATTATGAGGTTGATTTACTAAAGGCGAATAGACTGTGCACTTTGAAAAGTGCAGTTGCACACTGCAAGGTCAGCTGCTCCAGAGCTTAGTAAATAAGCAGAAGCTCTGCTCACTGCCATCATTTAATCACATGCAAGCAAAAATGCAGGTTTTTTTTCCCTTGCATGTGATTGGGTATTCTTTGCCAAATGAAGCTTCACCTCGTTTACTAAGCTCTTTGTAAAGTGCATAGTATTTGCCTTTAGTAAATCAACCCCTATGTATCTAGCACAGGGTGGTCCCACAACTTCCACACATCCCATCCCGTTCTTGGACAATAACATCCGTCCTTTCATGGTGAATGGATAATGCTGTGTGGGTATAAATGTTGGAGTATTATCCTGACTCTTATTAGCACTGAAGAAGCTCCTTGGAGAATCTAAAAACACTTTCAGCATTACAGAACAAGTCCAGTTGAATGTGACTTATTACTACTAGCTATTCTATAAAGATGTTTGAAGTTATAAACAGGATGACAACCCAGTAACCAAAAAAATAAATAAAAAAGTGTCAGCAATGACAGATCTCCTATTTCTATCTTCACAATGGTCTCCATTTTCCATATACAGGGGTAACAGCTACTTTGTAGTCAAGGGTGTCTGTGCCCACCCAAACGTGACATGTTGAACCAAAGTATGTTTCCACAGACCAAAACGGTGCCTGAGGACATATTTCTTTTCATCTGGCTGTCAATTTGTGGCATGGAGGCACTATTCAAGTGAATTTGTTTTTATAGAAAGGGTCTCAGTATTTCAAACATTCTGTGGCCTACTTTCAATGCAACTCTGGCACAGCCAATATACTGTCTAGAGCAGTTTTTCTCAACCCTTTAACTCCAGAGGAACCCCTAAAATAAGGTCAAATAATCAGGTTTTGGGGAACTCTTAGTAAAACCAATTTAAATGGGCACAATGAGGAAAATGCCCCTTACATTGGTGACCAGTAGGCAGAATGCAACCACTACAGTGGTGGTCAGACTGCCACCCTTACAGACAGGTAAAAAAATTAATTGGCACATGCTGCATGATTAATTGGAACATTGGCCCTGAAACTATGCAGACACCATTGGATGGGAGGTCAATTGACCACAGGAACCCCTAACAACCTCTGAAGGAATCCTAGGGTTCCACAGAATTCTGGTTTAGAATGGATTTTCTGGAGCAGTGGTCTCCAACCTGCAGCCCAGGGGTCGGATGCGGCCCTTTGCTTGCCTTTACCTGGTCTTTGGGGCACTTTTCCTCCCACTGATGCAAGACACTATTCTTCTCACTAATATCAACAATGGGGCATAATTCCTGCTACTGACATCAACAACAGAGAACGATTTATCCCACTGACACCAACAATGGGGATCTATGCCACCCACTGATGCCAACAATGGGGCACTATTTCTCCCACTGACACCAACAATGAGGCACTATTCCAGCCACCGATACCAATGATGGGGCACTATTGCTTCTCCTGATAATAATGGTGTGTCATTATTTCTCCCACTGATACCAATGATGGGGTATTACACCCTTAACACCAAAGATGCATTGTTTAGTCCCACTGACACCAGGACAATTTCTACTCCCACTGGCCACAAGCAATCACATTCAAACTCATGTTAAATAGGAGTCAGTACACATCTGCAATCATTTAAAGTGCCTCTGATTAACCCCACATAAAGTTCAGCTGTTCTAGTAGGTCTTTCCTGACATTTTCTTAGTCGCATCCTACAGCAAAAGCCATGGTTGGCAGAGAGCTTCCAACGCATCAGAGGGATCCCATTGTTAATAGGTATCAGTCAGGAGAAGGGTACAAAAGAATTTCCAAAGCATTAGATATACCATGGAACACAGTGAAGTCAGTCATCATCAAGTGGAGAAAATATGACACAACAGTGACATTACCAAGAACTGGATGTTCCAAAAATTAATGAAAAGACGAGAAGAAAACTGGCCAGGGAGGCTGCCAAGAGGCCTACAGCCACATTAAAGGAGCTGTAGGAATATCTGGCAAGTACTGGCTGTGTTGTACAACAATCTCCCATATTCTTTACTTGTCTGGGCTATGGGGTAGCAGGACAAGACAAAAGCCTTTTCTTAAAACATCCAAACCTGGCTAAATTTTGCAAAAACACATCTGAAGTCTCCCAAAAGCATGTGGGAAAATGTGTTATGGTCTGATGAAACCAAAGTTTAACTTTTTGGCCATAATTCCAAAAGATATGTTTGGCGCAAAAACAATACTGCACATCACCAAAAGAACACCATACCCACCGTGAAACATGGTGGTGGCAGCATCATGCTTTGGGGCTGTTTTTCTTCAGCTGGAACAGGGGCCTTAGTCAAGGTAGAGCAAATTATGAACGTTCTCAAATACCAGTCAATATTGTCACAAAGCCTTAAGGCTTCTGCTAGAAAGTTGAACATGAAGAGGAACTTCATCTTTCAGCATGACAACAACCTAAAGCATACATCCAAATTAACAAAGGAATGGCTTCACCAGAAGAAGATTAAAGTTTTGGAATGGCCCAGCCAGAGCCCAGACCTGAATCTAATTGAAAATATGTAGGGTGATCTGAAGAGGGCTGTGCACAGGAGATGTCCTCGCAATCTGACAGATTTAGAGTGTTTTTGCAAAGAATAGTGGGCAACTATTGCCAAGTCAAGATGTGCCATGCTAGTAGTTTTTATTTTTTATTTTTACTTCCCTCCACCTCAAAGATTTCAGTTTGTTGTTCAACTGAGTTGCACAGTTTATAGGCTGCATTAAAGGTGGAAAAAGTTCTGAATAAGGCCTCTTTCACACGGGGGATAGAATTTAGCTTTTACCTGCGGATAGATTAAGTTATCTACCGCAGCTAACTTCCTATGGCCCCATTCACACACTGCATTTAGCAACGGTTTCGTTACATGGGGTTTGGTGCGGTTAGAAAAGATTAATTTGACTGCGTCCAGGACCGATTTATTGCAGCTATCTGCAGTTATCTGCACATAACTGCAGGTATTCACAGATTACTATTTCACCTGCAGATAGCAGCGGCAACAAGGAAAGAAAAACAACAGGAAGCACATCAGAAATGGCAAAAATGTTCCACCGCAGCAAAACGCAGCCGCATGTAAACGCACATAAACGCAGCTAATCGCAATGAACAAATGCAAGTGATAGCTGTGCCTGGAGTCTTGGAATTTCAAAATAACAAAACATGCTTTTAACAGCGGCAGAACAGCCGCCTGTGTGGAAGGGGCCTAATACATTCTGTGCATTAGGAAACCTTCCACGATCAGCTCCTAGCTCAAATCGTGTGAGGGGGCTGAGCAGCACAGTGTGTGTCTATGAATGCATACAGCCTGGCTCAAGAGTGAGCCCGCACATGCACCCCCACAGCAAGCAAAACTAGGAGCCTAGAGCCATAATCATCATTGGGAGAGGCATACACAGACTAAGTACAACTTACTCCCTATGATGCTAAAGTAGACAGAATATATCCTGGATGCCCAGAACACATGCAGTCCTCCCAGCTTCAGAAACTGATACCAAATGCTTATAATGATATATTTAAAGTGTTACTAAACCCACAACAGTAAAATCAGTCTATATATGTAGTAAAGCATGCTTGTTATACTCACTGTGGAACCTAAGGGGTTAATCCTCTGCATTGTGTACACAAATGTGGTTTAATCCTCTATTCTCTTATCCTACCCTTCTTCTACTGTCCCCAATCCATTTCCTGATAGATCAGAGCCTTGGAGGTACACTGCACATGCTCAGTTTGGTGTGTATTGCCAGAGAGTGCATGTGATCGGCACAGGGCCAATCAGAACTGTCCAGACAGAGGGTTAGGGTTCATGCAGCCTCATAGGACAGTCAGAGGAGAATGAAAACTCCTCCTCAAGCTTTAACCAGACACAGATAGATGTCAGAAGACTGCTATATACTGCTGACGAGAAAAGGTATTTAGCAGTTTATATTTACTAAAATAATTGCATTTCTATGTTCTGTATATTGTGGGAGACCAGATATAGTGAATGCAGGGTCCTGGGTTTAATAACACTTTAAATAAATTAAATAAATATAAATACTAAATGGAAACTACAGAAATGTGTTGACAGACCAGCTGCACTTTTACGGCTTGTTCACACTATCTGCGGTGACTTGCCTTTTTCCCCACTGGATAAACGCAGGTCACCCCAACGGCACAAAGAAAACAATTGTTTTCTATGTGCCGCATTCACACCACAATGCTGGTGTGATGTGCGGTGTGGAAAAATACAGCATGCCTGCATAGTTCCACAGCGCACCGAATGGCACCACTGAATGTGACACTTCAAATAAAGTAAAAAAAAATTAAAGAAGTATGCAGTGCGATACGTTGACAACAACACTAGCCTGCATGGTAAATTGCTGCGCTTTTTTCTTGCGGGCTTGTGTAAACCTAGCACAAATATTTATTTTTTTTAGCATATTTATTTTCAGAAACTAAAAAGGAAAATGTTAACACACAACACAAAAACAGGACACATCTGCATCAGCATTAATGAAGTGATTTAAATGAAATCTGATTGGGTATTTACAAGGTTATCAAAATCGCCAGCAGCACTTTAAGCCTAGAGCGGAATTTCAGAACTCATATTCAACAGACTTCGTGTATTTTATTAGATCAAAATGATCCTGCCTTGGGGTAATTCACAGCTGTATGTAACGTGTTTTGCATGCGTGTACTTTAAATATTATACTGCTGTATAAGTACCAATCAATGAGAACTGGGTGTGCATTAGAAGGAAATGCTTACGGTGGTCATTTTAGGGATTTACAGCATAGTGAACAGACTAGCACTTTGCTTACAGGAGATTCAGCCTTAAACGTGACCTTGTCAATCATGTCATCCTTAATTACTGTGGTTCCATTACATTCACAAGGAAAGAGCAGATTGCTGTTACTGTATGTAGTTTGATTTCAAACACTGGGAGTGCCATGTTTTTCTGTAAAATATGCGTCTTTTTCCAGGTGGAATACACATTAAGTATTTTCCATATGACTGACAGGTGTGTTATATTTTACATACTAGAAAACCGAGGCGGTTATATTTTGTGAATATTTGATATCAGGTGACCAAAGTGATTAAATTATTTTTTTAAATAACAAACATGGCTGCTCTGTGCAATGCTTTTGTACAGAGCATGAATGGGCGGGGAGAGTGTGTGACGTCACAGTGTGGCGGCGGATTGGGAGACACTGCGGCTGGGGTTGATTTCATGTTTCAGACATGATATTTGCTGTTTTAATGTAAGTGTTATCCTTTTTTTTTTTTTTTTTTTTAATAAAATACACCCTGTATTATACAATGAGGTTCACCCTGCTTGCTTTTCATAAACAGTGCCTTGCAAAAGTATTCACACCCCCTTGGCTTTTTACCTATTTTGTTAAATTAGTCTTTAGTTCAGTGTTTTTTTTTAATCTGAATTATATGTGATGGATCAGAACACAATAGTCTAAGTAAAAATGTAAAAATATATAAATAAAACAATTTTTCAGAAATAAAAAAATTATAATTGCCATGTGCTTATGTATTCACCCCCTTTGTTATAAAGCCCATAAAAAAGCTCTGGTGCAACCAATTACCTTCAGAAGTCACATAATTAGTGACCACCTGTGTGCAATCTAAGTGTCACATGATCTGTCATTACATATACACACCCTTTTTAAAGGCCCCCCAGAGGCTGCATTATTTTCATAATCGATTAGTTGGCTGATTATTGTTTCGAATAATCGATTAATTGGTTAATAACCTTAAAAAAAAAAGTGTGGTGTATAATTTAGTTAATATGTAAAGTTTAAAAAAAAAAGCAATTTATTCTTAAATATGTATATGCAGTGGTAAATCAAACACTGCCATGAAGACCAAGAAACTCTCCAAACAAGTAAGGGACAATGTTGTTGAGAAGTACAAGTCAGGGTTAGCTTATAAACAGTATCCAAATCTTTGATGATCCCTAGGAGCACCATCAAATCTATCATAACCAAATGGAAAGAACATGGCACAAAAGAAAACCTGCCAAGAGATAGCCGCACACCAAAACTCACGGACTGGGCAAGGAGGGCATTAATCAGATAGGCAGCACAGAGACCTAAGGTAACCCTGGAGGAGCTGCAGAGTTCCACAGCAGAGACTCGAGTATCTGTATATAGTACGACAATAAGCCGTACGCTCCATAGAGTTGGGCTTTATGGCAGAGTGCCCAGAAGAAAGCCATTACTTTTAGCAAAAAAACTAAATGGCACGTTTTGAGTTTGTGAAAAGGAATGTGGGAAACTCCCAAAATGTATGGAGGAAGGTGCTGTGGTCTGATGAGACTCTAATTTAACTTGTTGACCAAAGAAAACTCTATGTCTGGCGCAAACCCAACACATCACATCACCCAAAGAACACTATCCCCACAGTGAAACATGGTGGTGGTAGGGTGACCACATTTCCAAACTGCCATTTAGGGACCCCCCACCCCCCAATAAAAAAAGATGATTTTTTTTATACCTTTTTTTATGCCCATTTATTTATTTTCACATCTTTAGCTTAGAGGGGTTCATGCTGGGACCTGTAGTCTTTCAATTTTGGGGGTCACATTACTCAAAAGTGAAGGACTACAAATCACAGTGTCACTATTCTCCCTGAAATGGAGGTTTTTGAAATTTGAAAGAATTCTCTCTTCCTGCCTAAATTCTGTTGCCATCTGGAGTGACATCTGGTCGTCTAGCCACGCCTTTCTATTTCCAGTAGCGAATTGGAGGCCACTGCCTCACAGTCTGCCCATTTCAGGAAGCCCAGTGGAAACAGAGGGCTCAGATGTGCTGCACCGACACACACACACACCGGGGTGGACGGCCCGCGGGCTAACACACAGCAGGCGGCCTCTCAGCCTCATCCTGAGTGACAGCTCGGATCCCCACTGTTTTTCCGGGACACTGTATTGTCCCAGAATAAAAAGGTACCCGGGACAAACCTGCAAAATGCGGGACTGTCCCGGGCAATCCAGGACACATGGTCACCCTAGGTGGTGGCAGCATCATGCTGTGGGGATGTTTTTTAGCAGTCGGGACTGGGAAACTGGTCAGAGTTGAGGGAAAGATGGATGGTGATAAATACAGGGATATTTTTGACCAAAACCTGTACCACGCTGTGTGTGATTTGAGGCTAGGACGGAGGTACAACCTTCCAGCAGGACAATGACCCCAAACACACTGCTAAAGCAACACTTGAGTGGTTTAAGGGGTAACATGTAAATGTGTTGGAATGGCATAGTCGAAGCCCATATCTCAATCCATTATAAAATCTGTGGTCAGACTTAAAGATTGCTTTTCACAAGCGCAAACCATCCAAATTGTAAGAGCTGGAGCAGTTTTGCAAGGAGGAATGGGAAAAATCCCAGTGGTAAGATGTGGCAAGCTCATAGAGACATATCCAAAGCGACTTGGAATTTTAATAGCCGCAAAAGGTGGCTCTACAAAGTATTGAGTTTAGGGGGATGAATAGTTATGCACATTGACTTTTTATGTTATTTTGTCCTATTTGTTGTTTTTTTTTTGTTTTTGTTTTTTTTTTAAAAAAAAAAAAATCTTAAAGTTGTGGGCATGTTCTGTAAATTAAATTATGCAAATCCTCAAACAATCCATGTTAATTCCAGGTTGTGAGGCAACAAAAAAAAATGCCAAGGGGGGGGTGAATACTTTTGCAGGGCACTGTATGACCGCATTGGAGAACGTATTTATGAGGCTATGAGGGTTCAATTTCCATAATCCGGCTCTATTCGTATGTGGAGTACATCCTCTGAGGCTCAGTGTGTGATGGGAATTGCCCATTAGGAGATGGATAACATGCTTTTATGATTCCTATAATCTGGGATCTACATCGTTTGGTAAGCGGCCATCCTCTTTAAAGGAGCACCTTTGAGCACTTTTTGTGGAATTATTGGCAGTGGCGGCTGGTGGCAAACAAACCTAGCCCCCTCACACCCTAAACCCCCATCGCTCAATTGTCCCTTCGTTCTCCCGTCAGCCCCAAACTTAACCCATCCAGGTCGCAAGTTCCCCCCTGCATCTACTCCCGAGTTCGGCAGTTGCTTCTCCTCCTGGCTAACTGGGTCTTCGGACTCCCCGCTTCTCCTCCCGGCCAATCAGAAAGTGGGTCCTGAGTCCCGATTGGCTGGAAGGAGAAGCAGGAAGACATCAGTGAATATTAATTCGCTAATGTAACACAAGTGGCTGACATTAGTGGCTCTTGAAGCCTAATCATTAAAAAAAAAAAAAAACCCCTTTGAAATCCATGCGTCCGGCGCCCTGCATGGAGATTAGGGGGCAGGCGAATGGATTAGGGGCAGTCGCGGTGGCATGACGTCGTGTGAGTGGCACCACCCAATGCGTTTCCAGCCAATGCTCATCCTCAGATCGTGGCGGCGTTTACCTGGGTTTTTATGCCATTTGTATTATATGCATGATTGTTTTTTAATCAGGACTTTTTAAAAAATAATACTACACTATGATACCCTGTTTCTTTTGTTTGGTATCATGATGTGGTGGGAGCAACTGAGTGTCCCCCTAAATCCTTACTGATTGAGATCCTTGGAACAAGTGGATATTGGAGGCAGTGTTGCTGGTTTCCGTATACTCCCTGCTGCGTTTACTGTATTGTAATTGGTGCAATATTACATTCAGTCTGGTGAGTTTGCACTGCATGTGGGGAAGATGGAGTGATGCACCGATTTTTTATGTTTGCCACCATCACGGGTGTGCCCTCCTTATTCACTTCTATTAACATTTTAATGATATACTACACTATGAGATTTTTCTTTTGATCTTTCACTGTATGGTGATGAGAGAGAAGCAAACACTCATCATTAACAGCAGGCTCCTTCTGAAGATCCACCCAGGCACCTTCAGTGTAATTCATTAAGGCTGGGTTCACACCGCAGCATGGAGCGGCTCACAGCGGGGGTACGGTGTGTCCCCATTCAACGTTTCAGGTCCGATTTCAGCCCAAATTTTTGGCTGAATTCGGACCTGAAACGGACCAGAAGACGCACAGGACTCCTGTGCAATTTGCACTGGAGATGTGTGAACCGACTCCATAGAGAGCTGGTCACAATCTCCTGACATGCGAATTGGATGCGGTCATACACATTTGTATTTAATTTTTATGGGTTTTATCACCCTAATGAGGACTTTTGCACTTTATCGCTGATCACCAGTTGGATTGTGTGCTGTTCATTAGCGCTGCAATTTTTGTATATTATTTAATTGGAGGTTCGTGTGTTTTTTCTCAATTGCTAGCGGCTTTTATTATACTAGTGCTGATCTTTTCTTTTTATGTATTGTTTTTCATGGACTGCTGTCATACTTATTTGCTTGAATATATTTCATACTATTACCTTAATTGTATGTGTGATATGTAAGGTTCATGTTATTGCAATTTGCATAAATTTGTTTTGGCACTTTTTCACATTTGCACTTTTGTGTTATGAGCAAAGTATATGAATTAATTAGCATTTAAAGGGGACAGTGCACTAATTTTTTTTTTTGTTGTGTTTACAAACTTTTTTATTGGGTCCAAAATAGTGGTACAATCAGTGATATCATATCAGGAAAAATGCAATATACAAAAATTAGTAAGGAAATCTATGTCAATGTATTACATTAAATATTTGAAGAACGGTGCTAATGTTGACTAGCATCAAATCAGTAGTATCATTGAAATAGGTAAATAACTTTCAGTTAATAATGACATCTAATAAAAAATATTATTTATTTAGGGTTTAAAAAGTGTTTGGAATGTGCGAACCAAGGGTGCCATTTTTTATCATATAAATGGTTTGTATTATGTAAGGTATGAAACATTTTTGCACTATTTTTTGTTTTAGGTTACTGTGGGTCCAGTGTCTGGATTGTATAGATTTCAGCAGTCCAATTAATTCATGGGTCTTCAAACTACGGCCCTCCAGTTGTTCAGGAACTACATTTCCCATCATGCCTGTCATGTCTGTGAATGTCAGAGTTTTACAATGCCTCATGGGATTTGTAGTTCTGCAACAGCTGGAGGGCCGTAGTTTGAGGATCCCTGAATTAATTAATTTCATAATCATTTGTTCACATCTTTTTATTTGGGTTAAATTATGTGCAAGAGTTTAATTTTACTTTTGTACAGAGCAGCCCCAACCCTCCTCTTCTACGGCCTTCCCCCTGCCGAGTGCCCCCATAGCAAGCCGCTTGCAGGGAGTATTCGTGTGTGTTCGCTCCCAAGCCGACTCTGTGTGTCCACAACTCTAAGCAAATATTAAAAACACATATAAATGCAGCTTTGTAATCATTAATACATCATTAAATGTATTACATTTCCAATAAATAATTAATGAATTAAATGGCCAATCAGTTCATGTTATGACCAGAAACATGCTGAATGGAGGAAAGAGCAGAGTAACAGAGAGATGAGCTGATAACTGTGCTGCTTCTCCTTTTGCTGTCCAGTCTCAGGCAGAGACAAGTCCAGAATAACCTGGGCTCAGAGAGAGTGGGTTAAACAATGCTGGCCATTAGACTAAAAGCATCTCATGCCATAAAAAAAAGTGATGTGGCAGGAACCTCTGGGTCAAAGATGAATGTTGCAGTTTTTTAGAGGGTATTCATGTTATCTTATATTTGGCTGGAGTTCTCCTCCCTCTGGGCAGCCAAACAGAGGAAAGATAAGTATAAACTGAAGAAGGGGCCGCCATTAAAGTGAACCTGTTACCTAGCCCTTCATGGGCAAAATCACAAGGCACCTGTAAATTTCTTTCAGTCTATCGGCTGGTTACTTCCAACGTAACAGTGGCTATGCTCTCTACATCGGCAACAGTAATTACAGTATGTTAGCCTTTGCGTATGCCAGTTATGTGCCTAAAGCTGTACATGCATCAAAAATACATAATTTCTTTATGTTGCCCATACACATGGCAATATTATTCAACTGACTTTCAATACAAGAACTGCATGGATCAAGGAAACCTACCAACTTGGAAATCACCAACACAGTTAGTGGCTAGCTCTCTTGATCTACTTGGTTGTTTTGAATTTAGAAAAAAACTAATTAAAAGTGGTTTAAAATACTTGTGATTTACTGTGCCTATGGTTGGCATATGCCTTGACCAAGTAAAAAGAATTGTAAGGACCTGTGCCAATTGGCTTTTGTTCACTTAGATTTTACATTCCTAGTCATGTCTATGGGAATGGAAAACCCACTTAAAGCATTAGTTCACCTTTACAAAAAATCTGTGAATGTGACCTAACGTGGGAACCCCCGTCCCCGCTGTACTTACCTCCTGCGATCCTGAGCTGTCAGGGCTCCCGCAAACTGCTCCACCAGTACAGTAGCTGATGCTACATACACTTTATACAGCGCTCACAGGGGGCGCAGCAATCAGTAAAGGAAATAGTTTCTGTGGTCTGATCTGGCTACTATTTAAAGTAGCACAAAACTTGGTGTTAGGGTGTAAGCACCAGCACTGTCACATGGGGAAGGAAGGGTTGCAAGTCACAGTACTGGGCATTTCTCTTCACTATAAGCGATGAACACATCAGCGGGGAAATTAAAGGAATGTGAGTATATAGAAGGGGGGTGAAAATTAAAGTGCCCACAGTTAAATTGATTGTAAGCAATCACTTTGTAATACAATATATTCAGTTTAAAATAGAAATGAAAGGTAAAACATGTGTATATAGATGTAAAAAAAACATTATAAATACCCTTTTCCCCTTTTTTTATATAAGTGATCACCTTCCCTCTGTTCTCAGCTGCATAAGAGCTGGTGGAGGAGAAGCAACAGTATACTGAACCTCCCAGTGAATGGCTGTGCAGGGGGAAGGGGGGTGTCAGGACAAGTCTGCTGATCATTGGAGGAGAGCACACTGAGTTCCCAGCGTAGCTAACAAACTGACCACGATGTAATCTCCTGCTTAGTGTAGTTACTTTTTAATAGGAAAGCAGGGGGACTGGCAGGAACACCAGGGATTTCATACAATGAAAGCAAATACAAAGACAACAGGATACTTTTTCATACAAGTGAATATTTAACAAAAGACTTTAAAACTACACAAATGGAATAACCTGCAGAAGCAAGCTATATAGTCCCAGACTTTACAGCATTTGCCAGGTTTTACATGAAAATAACAGCATGAAATAATCCATGTCTACCTTCAATCTCGTTGCTCATGTGTACCTCCGAAATAACTGAATACTGTCATCAGGCTTTACACCAGGGGTGCATCTGCCATGAGGCAAACACGGTATTTGCCTTGGGTCGAATTTTTCAGGGGGGAGTCACCGTCTCCCAGGTGACTGCGCTATAGCTGAACAGCGGCTACAGTGTGGGCGTCCAGTTATGGGAGGGCGTAGATTGACTTCTTCCCAGGAGCACGTCATTCGGACACAGCTGATCACAGGTCGGGGTAAAAAGCCAATCACAGCTGTTCTTTACCATGTGATCAGCTGTGTCCAATCACAGCTGATCACAATGTAAATACACTTGCTGGTTATCGGCATACTTTTCATCACGTTGTCACAGAGTGGGGAGAGGAGAGAGGCGGTAACCAAACAGTTTAAAAGTATACTGTTTATCAGTGCAGCCTCAACAGTGCCCATCAGTGCTGCCCACCAGTGCTGCCAATCAGTGCCCATCATTGCTGCCAATCAGTGCCTCCTTATCAGTGCCCTTCAGTGCCACCTATTAGTTCCGCCTATCAGTGCCCATCAGTGGCATCTATCAGTGCCGCATATCAGTGCAGCTTCATCAGTGCCTCCTCATCCTCTGCCCCACTGACCCCATATGTGGCACTTGGACAAATCATGTCTCAGGGTCTGATGAGGAAAAGCCACAGCTGTTGAATTGTTGCAGCTTCCTCATCAGACCCAGAGACACGAACAGTATACCGTGGCTGGGATGGGACAAATTTATATGGGGGGAGAATCCGATTTTAGGGGCAGCACAAAACCAAAATACACCACTTCTATACACTATACTAACCTACAACAAAAATTACCAACTAGTCTAATTCTCACAATCTGATCTGTATTTGTACATGCAAGCAGCATCATATGGCCATCTGATACTTCCAGAATTGTTCATTTGTATACTACACAGGCAAATCGGCATGTTCACTTTAGCTTACCCATTCCTGGAAGTACTGAATATTTCCTTTGGCTCCCAGAGTTTAACAGAGCAGCAAGGAAAGGTAAGTATATTCTGGACATATGGGATTACAGCAATCGTGTTGCTCTACCCTGAATGGACCAAGTATAGGTTGGCTTTAAAAAGGATTAGAAATGAAAGTGGGTGAAGTTCCATTTTTATGCCACCTACCCTCCCTCTCTAACAATTGGGCACTTTTTTTGGATGGGGGAGCAGGTACTTAGTTTTGATAGGTACTCACTCCCACTTCTGCTTGGATCACCTAGGCAATCGGAGTGGACGTTGGCCCCCCTCTTTGCCCACAGCCTTCTGGGACACATCACAGGTCCCAGAAAGCTGCGGGACCAATTACAATGCGCAGTGCCGGCAAGCTGGCACACTGGACATGCTGGCGCCGGGGACCCGAACACCGGCGAAGAACCAGCCCGGGTGAGGACAACTCTGGATTCCTGAACAGGTAAGTGTCCTGTTATTAGAAGTCAGCAGCTACAGTATTTGTAGCTGCTTACTTAAATTTTTTTGGGGGGGAAGCTAGTGATCATCTTTAAGTTTAACCAATGCTTACACTAAACTTGTGCTGTATAGGCTAATGCTTTAAAAAAAAAAAATCAAACTAGTCCTTGATTGATAGAAATTATTAATCAAATTTTTGTCCATGTGCTCATTGAGTCAGGTGCAAAGACTGATGGGACATGTAGTCTTGAGATTTGCGTGCCCCTCTCCACCTGGAAGTTCAGGTAAGTGGTGTAAGGAAAGCCAGAGGAGGCGCTGTAAACACACTTAAAAAGTGTTCATGAAGGCATAGTTTATTCTATTGTGTTAAATTAATCAGTCCTGAATTGCTCCTGTTAAAAAAGAGGAGGATAAGTTACCAATGATTATGCCATGTCATTCGTAGGGATGGGCGAACAGTTCGGCCCGAGCATAAGTTCAGACGTTTGGCGAACAGCGAACATTATGCAGTGTTCGCGACAAATGCGAAAGCGGAACCCCGTTAAAGTCTATGGGACACTAACATGAAAAAAAAAGTGCTAATTTTAAAGGCTTATATGCCCCAGGGGACATGTATCAATGCAAAAAAAAAACAGCCGTTTTTTTGGGAGCAGTGATTATAATAATGCTTAATGTATAACAATAAAAATGAAGTATTGCTTTAAATATTGTGCCTGGGGGGTGTTTATAGTACACAGTGTTTAGAACAGTACCACAGCAAAATTACATTTCTAAAGGAAAAAAGTCATTTAAAACTGATCGCAGCTGTAATGAATTGTCAGAGGGGGGGGACGAGAGAGCGCCCCCCCCTGAACCGTACCAGGCCACATGCCCTTAACATGGGGAGGGTGCTTTGGAGTGGCCCCCCAAAGCAACTTATCCCCATGTTGATAGGGACAAGGGCCTCATCCCCACAACCCTTGTCTGGTGGTTGTGGGGGTCTGCTGGCGGGGGGCTTATCGGAATCTGGAAGCCCCCTTTAACAAGGGAACCCCCAGATCCCCCCCCCCCTATGTGAATTGGTAACGGTTACATTGTACCCCTACCATTTCACAAAAAAGTGTTAAAAATAGTAAAAAAGGGGGAGACACTTTGGGACAAGTCCTTTAATAATAAATAAAAATGTCTACAAAGTAGATCCATCTCACGCCGCCCGACGAGCCAAAAAAAAAAGTCGCAACAGCTCCACCTCCAAGGGAGGCCCTCACCGAGTGGCGCTTCTTTTTTTGGGCTCGTCGGGTGGTGTGAGATGGATCTACTTTGCAGGACATTTCTATTTTTTTATTTTGCCGCTTCTTTTTGATGACAGCTGCTATATAGCTGAGGGCGGGCCACTCAGTGACGTAAACGGGCGACCCCCATCTTCCTCTGACGTCATGTGGTTTCAGAGGATGCCATGTGACATCACAGCTATTTTTAAAACTTTTTTTTGCATTGATACATGTCCCCTGGGGCAGGACCTGGGTTCTGGTGCGAACCGAACTGGGGGTGTTCGGCTCATCCTTAGTCATTAGTAATAGTGATTTGAAATGAACATCTTATCCAAACGAAGAAAAAAATGCACTGTATACTATACAGACTGGCAACCAAGTTAGTGTAAACAATATTGGAATGAACTTTGAAGCAAGCATGTTTGTATACAGGCAGACTTCCCATAACCACAGGTAATGTCAGGGGCTTTACTTTTCTCAATTAGATCCATTTTATCCATTTATTTAGCGATGCATCATGTTTGGGTCAGTCTAACTCCTGTTCCATCCCATAAAACATTTCCAACTTCTTGGAAGTAGAATTGGGCCTCAGGAGAGAGCTTCTGATGGGGTGAATGTCCCCAAGCCACTGTTCTTTTTGCAATTAAGGAGGGATTTTTTCAGTAGCTGACAAACCTAATGTACTTTCACTGTACTCAGATCCTATATAGTGGATTGTCATTTACTTTCCCAAGTAATAATTTTCCTGATTCTTTTGCAGTTTACCAGGAAGGTAAACTATCACTGCCTTGTTAAACCTGCAGGATCATAAAGCAGCAGTTCCCATCATGTACTTTGACATGTTTTCTTGTATTTTTACAGTATTATTGTGAATGTGGAGCTGGTGCTGCTAAAACATGAACCATTCAGTTCTAATAGTCTACTCTACAGGCCACCAGCAGACATGCCTCTATGGGAAAGATGCATGCAATTTTTTCTATTCTATATTCTTCTATATTCTAACACTGCTTCCAGATGCCATTCTTTTAGATTATTAATCCCCATCCTTTCCTTCTCCAGTGTGCCTACTTCAAGTCTCGTATTAAAAAAAAAGTACTATTTCAGTAACAAAAGTGTTTAAAGGACACTAAACTCTAACAATTCTAACACTACATGCAACCTCTAACTTATTACAATGGTATGTTTGCATCATTTGTTTGTGCACTAATTCTTCTGGGTCTGAGAGACTGGTAGCATGCCCTAAACGTTTTGGGATGTGTTCCTTTCTCCCATTTTAAAACATTGGTAGTTGTGTCCTCCAAGTATCAGGCAGCTGCTCCAAGTTGTTTTGAATTTAGTTTGTTAATAAAATAGATGATATGAAAGGTTCAATCCACCTACAAATTAAATTGTAGTTACAAATGGAGTCTTATGTGCCCAATCAGCTCCTTGCTTCTTCTATGTCTTGGGCAATCCAGAAGTGAGATCTGCCAGCCATAATTCTGGACTCATACATCCCGACTTCCTGATGCCTCACAGCCAGCTTCCTGATGCACATGTATGAGGCAAAGGCAGCACTCTGGGACTGGTTCTGAGGCCTTCTGGGATGTATGAGGTGTCCCAGGAGGCTGCGGGTGGCAAAAGGAGCAGCCCAAGCAGCCATCATTCTTGCCTAGGGGAGAATTGATGAAGTGGGGGCTAGTACCTGTCAAAAGGGGTACCCCCCAAAAAATAACACCACAGATACCACCACAAATGTGTTAAAGGCAGGTGGCGAGGGGAATGAATGGTACTTTTACTTTTGAGTGAAGATCTGCTTTAACCAGAGATACTTCACCAACAGAGTCCATAAGAGTTATGAGAATTCATTAGGTGGTTCAACTCTACAGTGTCTATTAATTTAATTTAAAATAATCTAGTCTACCTTTACATAAAAGGAAAGTGTCTAGTTGGTAGTTTTTTTATTATTTCTTAATAAACATAGGAATCATCTTTCACATTATAGTGTCCATTAATTCCTTCTAACTAGCTAGCCTTCATTTGATTACTGGAGCCAGCATGAATTAAATGTTAGCAGGAACAAAGTAAGCAAACTAAAAAAAAAAATATGAATACAGTCAAAGACACACTAGAAAAATATAAATGACGACAGTAGTCATTTCATGACATGAGAATGTTTTTCTGTGCAGTAACGTATAAATACTACAACCATAATACTACAACCATAATTCAATTACTGGTACTGAAGTTGCTTTAAAATAGCTGCTGAGAAGATAAACATGGAAACAATTCAATTTTCTTCTTCAACCACACCAACACACTTCAACCACACATTTCAAGTGAGTAAAAATGGCAACTACATGAATTAAAGGTATTTTTAATAAAGAAATCTGGCAAAAAAAAAAGTAGTCATTCCAAAGTCCACATTTAAAAACCATGAATCCACCCATCTTTCAATGTGAAATATCCATCTATCTATATATCGTATCTATCTATCTATCTATCATATCGTATCTATCTATCTTATCTATCTATCTATCATAGCTATATATCTATCATATCTATTTATCATAGATAGATATCTATTTATCTATGATAGATATCTATCTAATCTATCTATCTCTCTATCATAGCTCTCTATCTATAATATCTATCTAATCTATATATCGTATCTATCCATCATATCTATCTGAGTTTAAGCCATTTACGACTATTTCGGTATAATTTTTTATTCCAAACACTATATAAATGCAGACAAGACATAAAAGCGCAGAAATGTTATTCATAATAAACTAGACTTGATTCACTAGAATGGACTCCATGCACACCTTCAGATTACCAGCTGAAGAGGTGATGTCATAAAAAGAGGTGTGTCTAGGGTGGAGTTAATCCTACAAAAACAGTATGGCAGTACTCTGGAAAATGACTATCCAGTTTTTTTTCTAATCCCACAAAAACAGACGACACCAGCCGAAATCTAACAAGAAAGAACGCTCAAACTATTCCCCTTCTAACAGAAAACAGGTGGCCATACCCATTCACACTCTGTTCACCTTGAAACATTTTGTATATTAAATGAATCCTCTATCATTTACCATCTCAGGTTTTCCCAGTATCCAAATTGTGCTTAAAATAGCAAGTGGCGTAGTGCTGTGCGACTACTATTCTGTCATGCCTGTCATTTCATCTCTTTCATTCCGAAAACGCGACAGAAGTGACAGTTTGGAGCAGATTGTCGGCATACGCACACCCTGATTATCTGAATTGTCCAATTTACCATGGCTGACAAACGCAGAATCACAAACATGGCTTGTACTTTTATGTTGGTTTTTCCTCTGTACCTCCTGATCGGAACAGAGCACCTGTTTGCTTAAAATCACAGAAATTTGAATGACTTGTAGATAGCACCTAGAGAACACAATAAACAAATATTTAACATAGTCAATAGCTTGCATAGTGTTCATCTTATTATAAGGGTACCAGTCCCCTCTAGATGATGTGTAGGTTATTCGGATACACCTCCAAGTGCCCAGCCCTAACATCCTCTCAATATGTAGCTACTTACAGCCCTACCATAATACCACAATACAAAAAGTTATAAGGACAAAATATCTGGAAAAGCAATATAGCTGTACCAAATGTAGGATTTCTACAGATGTGATGTCAAATTTGACACATCTATCAATTATCAATAACATGAGAAGGTGTGTCTGATTATCTTCTTCTGCTTTAAAATCTGGACAATCCATGTTTTCCTTTTTAGAACACACCCAGCAGAAAGCAGAAACAGCAAGCATCCCCTTTAACAGCAACTTATTCTCTATCGGTAAAGAAAATGAACGCCTTGATCACAATGATCAACACACAAAAACCCAAAGGAAACAATGGAGACACATTACCTTTTTTCCTTTCCTTTTCCTGTGTGCAGGCTTAGAGGGTTTCTCCTTAGGTTCCTCACTCATTTTACTGATGTGATGTAGCGAAAGGGACCGCTGATCCTATATATTCCAACATCCAAAGCCAACGTGTGGATTCAAAACACAGAAACCAAAATTTCCTGCTCCCGATGTGTCACAGACAAGTACTGCTTGCAAGCTGACAGCTTTAGAGTCTTAATTCCAGCTGCACAGACAGAGATTGCCCATGCTCACCGCCTGTGCTTAAAGGGAAGAAAAAAAACTGGGAGTTTCCCTGACACAAAAGACTATTATTACTTTAAATAAATGAGGGTTAACCCAATCTGGCTTTAAGCACACTGTATTCCTGGAGTAGATGGGAATAAGACTTTCTAACCAAGCTCTTACTACACTGCTTCCAGCCTTTAAATGGTATTGACGAGCACAACAGGAATGAGCTGCAGACTGCTGACAAGTCTCGGAAGCTTTGCTTGCTTGAAGATCTGCCCTCTTTCTTGTGGACGGGAAAAGTGAATGTATAATATTGCATGGATTGCCGTGAGAGGCTTAATCCTGACCCATGTGTTAAATGCATTAGGGCATGACAGAAAGGACCTACTCACGTTACCCTGGCTTTGAAGCCACTCCCAGGCTGGGTTTAACACTAGGGCATGCTAGAGAATTAGGTTGCATCAAACAGACTAGTTACTGCATCCACTGCAGGTAGAATCTCAGTAATGCAACAGTTGCTATCATATTCCATATAGTTGAAACCATTCTGTGGACATGTTTTACGCAAGCAACAGTTTGCAGGATTTATACTATAAAATGGGACAAAAGAACATATAACATGGAAAAGGAGTAATTGAGAGCTGCGCATGCACCATTCCGGATTAATCTGAGCACCTCGATAGATGCCAGGGCCGGTGCTACCAATAGAAAAACTAGGCAGCCGCCTAGGGCGCACTGTTGCCCAGGGTGCCCGGCCACTGGTGTTCCTACTCTCTTCTTTCTGCAGCAAGCAACTAAGTCTCAGCATCAGCAGGCAGCCGCCGCTCCGTTCGCACATAGTGTCAGAGGCGGCGGAGGACTGTGTCTGTGTCCCGACTCCTGAATGAATGAAAGCAAGCAAACATTCATTGATGGGCACCAGTAGTCTACATTAATGGGCGCTGGTGAGACTGCATTTTATGGGCGCTGGTGAGGCTGCATTTGATGGGCGCTGGTGAGGCTGCATTTAATGGGCGCTGGTGGGCTGCATTTAATGGGCGCTGGTGAGGCTGCATTTGATGGACGCTGGTGAGGCTGCATTTGATGGGCGCTGGTGAGGCTGCATTTGATGGGCGCTGGTGAGGCTGCATTTGCTGGGCGCTGGTGAGGCTGCATTTGATGGGCGCTGGTGAGGCTGCATTTGATGGGCGCTGGTGAGGCTGCATTTGATGGGCGCTGGTGAGGCTGCATTTGATGGGCGCTGGTGAGGCTGCATTTGATGGGCGCTGGTGAGGCTGCATTTGATGGGAATTGGTGGGCTGCATTTGATGGGCACTTCATTAAAAAGGTGGGGTATACATGGGCAGGGTCAAGGGGGGGTGGCAGCAAAATGAGGTTTCGCCTAGGGTGTCAAAAATCCTTGCACCAGCCTTGATAGATGCAAACAGCTAAATGTGTGTATTGGAGCTATTTTATCTACCAAATGATTGGTATTTTCTTTCTATTCAGTCCTCAAATGTACATAGACTCCCCACACTACACAGCCAAGGGAACAACTTACAATGAGGAATACAGTAGCTGCCCCTATCCACCTCCAGCCTGCTGACTGCACAATGAAAGAGCAGCATCAGACTAATGATGTCATCCCTCTGCACACTCCTCCATTCTGCATGCTTCTTGTGAACACAGTCACATACAGCACACTTGAGTGGCTCCCAGTCCTGCCCCTCCCTCTCCCCACCCGTGCAAGTGCTGCTCTACACTAAAAAGCAAGAGAATGACACCAAGTCAAATTTAGGTAGTTACACGTGACATTTAAAATTCTGTATTTATATGCATTTATAAAATTCATTAAAGTGGCTGTAAAGGCAGGAGGTTTGTTTTTTATCTTAATGCATTCTATGCATTAAGATAAAAAAAAAAAAACTTCTGTGTGCAGCAGCCCCCCTAATACTTACCTGATCTAGATCCAGCGATGTTGCAGGTGTCATGGCTGCCCGGGACTCCCCTCCTCATAGTCTGAGACAGCAGCACAGCATCATTGGCTCCCGCTGCTGTCAAAGTCAGTCAGCCAATGAGGAGAGAAAGGGGGCGGGGCCAGGCAGGGGCTCCCTGTCTGAATCTGAATGGACACAGGGAGCTGTGGTTTAGCTCGGGTGCCCCATAGCAACCTGCTTGTTGCGGGGGCACTCAACATGAGGAAGGGGCCAGCACACCGAAGAGGGACCTGAGAAGAGAAGGATCCAGGCTGCTCTGTGCAAAACTGCTGCACAGAGCAGGTAAGTTTAACTTAAAAAAAAAACAAGACTTTAGTATCACTTTAATTCATTTTTTTGTTTCGGTTTTCCCACTTGGACTCTTCCTGCCTTTTTATTGTTACTTTGTAGTGTTGTTACATAAACATTGTAACAGTATTAATGTAAACCCTGTAACCTTTTCTCATTTACAAAGTTAGACAAACATTGAAAAAAAAATGTCATGTCAAGAGTGTCATGCAGCGGGAGAGGTCATGTTCGGCTGTTTTTGTTTTGTATCGTGCGCGTTGCCTACGCCGTTCATCGTGCACGACGATGGATTTCCATAAAAATATTTTTAAATAAAGGGCTTGTTAAAAATTGTCTTGTGTTATTTACATTTGTCTTTTTTTTTTGTGAATGAGTAGGGGTACTATATACCCCATACTGATTCACATGGGGGGGGGGGGGTCTTGGATCTGGGGGGCACCTTGTTAACCATTCAGCTGCAAGGCCCTGCACTCCAAAGCATACATTTTATGAAAGCAAGAAGGCTCTAAAAAGAAGGTGCTACTGATTTTTTTAGGCCCTGTGATTTTTGTTCAAATGTTTATCCAAACAATATTTTTGCTAAAAATACACTAAAATTATTATTAGTCGATCGTACATGGCTAAATTTACAAAATTCTTACTAAAAAGAAAAGCTAAAACTGTATTGAGTTAATAAATAACAAACCATTTGTACATTTTAAAGTGCACCTTTTTTGTTTAATAGGGAAAACTCAAGGTACGCAAAACTGTAAATAAAAACTATTTACTTATCTGGAGGTTATCATTTCTCACTTAAAGTGATACTAAAGGTTTGTCTTTTATTTTTTAAAATAACAAACATGTCATACTTACCTCTACCGTGCAGCTCGAACATCCATGTATGAGGTTCCCTCGGTAGCTCTTGCGGCTCCTCCCCACATTAGATAACCCCCTTGGAGAAATTCTCTCCCGAGGGGGTTACCTTACGGGCGCAGTCCCGAGTCCAGCATTCAGCATCCATAGAGGCCGAATGCAGGACTCGGCCTGCCCCCGAGCGCCCACATCATTGGATTTGATTGACAGCAGCTGGGAGCCAATGGCTGCGCTGGTGTCAATCTATCCAATCAAGAGCATAGGATGCCTTAAGGTCAAAAAACAGGAGTCGGTTCAACCCCTTTAAAGCTTTCAGAGTTTGTAAAAGACCCCCCAAATCATACATTTTCTCAAAGCACATGACCTGCAGAATAAAAAAAACGTGCTACTGATTTTTTTTAGGCCCTGCAATAGTTGCACAATAGTTGCACAAATGTTTATCAAATTTTCACTAAAAATACACTACAATCTTTATTAGCGTACATAAACACAACCTAACTTACAATATCCCTGCTAAATTCTTACTGAGGCCTCATTCACATGGGGAGTACAAAAGTGTATGCCCATGGAGGGACGTGTTTGCCTGCCCGGGAGGCACAGGTGTTCCTTGCATTCATGTACAGGTAGTCCGATCCGCAGCCACTGCTCCCAATCTGACATCTGTGTGGGTGTACAGCCTGGAATTATGACAGTGTGAGCTCAGGGACATGCACCCAGAGAGACACAGATGTAAAATTAGGATCAAGGTCTGTGTTCCTGCAGTTGCTACATCCCAGTAACTGTGTGTGACTGGATGGTGAGCTGCAATATCACTGGGGCTGGTGAGCTGCTGCTGTGGGGATTTACTATCTGCTGCTAGAGAGACTGAGACCTTCAGGAACTGACCATACAGCCATCTAGTCTGCCTGCAGGTTTGACTAGAACTATTCTCATGTGCACCAACAGTACAACTGGACCCCAATGCTAGCTGACTAAAGAGCTAGGGCTAAAGACTGTCCCTTTACAGCTGCTACACAGAGGCCATGACCTATTTCTTATGCTAAGATACACCTGTCAGGGGATATTGCACCATATCCTAGCCATTCTCCCATTCTCTGCACACTAGACTAGTTATAGTATTATTATAAATATTGCAGTTAATGCTTATATGTGCAGTTTATTGCTGACATTGCTGGATTATGTGTTGATTCCAGTCCAGAGGTACAGAACTCAATTCTAAGTTACCTTGGCATAATGATTATACTCTCTAGTGGACTGAGCCTGAACCACCATTTATTCCAACCCGTCCCAATGCATCGAGTTAATTTACCAGTAAACAATCTTTCATCTATGTCCTGGTTGTGATTAAAGCGGAAGTAAACCCATCGATTTAACAGTTTAAAAAAAAAAGGCATGCCGGAATGCTAACTGCACATTGGCTGTGCTCTCAACCAAACTGTAAAACATCCAATGGCTGGTGTCATAACGGATCACATGTGCAGCACCGTGGGAGTTGAAGATTAAACAGAGGCAAATGGCAGCTTCCTTGGCTGAAAACGATAGGGGGGTTTACTTCCACTTTAAAGAGGAGGTAAACCCTGATGGGTTTTACTTCCTCTTTTTTCCACTGCAAAGTAAAAGCATAATGGGCTAGTATGCATTGCATACTAGCCCATTATGTTGCACTTATCTGCAAACGAAGCCTGCAATGTCCCCGAGGTCACTGCTGGTGGCTGCGTCCATCTTCACCCCTATTCCTTCCGGGGCCTTGGACTCCGGCTGTGACTGGCTGGAGTCGCGTGACCTCACTCCCACGGGAGCCGACAGTCATGGCAGGGGCCCTTTCTTCAGTGTGCATGCGCCAATGACGTTGACGCCAGTGTATATGGTAGGTATCTCCTAAACAATGCAGGTTTAGGAGATACTTCCAGTACCCACAGGTAAGCCTTATTATTGTAGGGGAAAGTGGCGTGTAAGGGTTTACAACCACTTTAACTGCAGAGTTAAAGGTATTTTTACTTGTGTTCTTTGTAAGTGCTTGCAGTAACTTTAATTCAACCTGGTGTGTCAGGGGGGCTGAAGGTGTTCTTGAAGTTGAGGTGCAGAACAGAGAGCACAATTTACCAAGAAGCTCCTTCGGGGGTAGCACTACATAAGTAAAACCCGACCTTCAGAAAAGCTTAGAATCTTAAAATAAATGACATGATTAATTCAATGATGTGTTTAAAGATCAAAAAGAAGCAAGAGAGGTATAGCACGTGTGTGACAGGAGTGTCCTGGTTTTTCATTTCAAATAAGTGGGAGCCCCAACCATGCAGAAGATATCTAAATAGGAAATCCTAATGCTCTGGCATTATAATGGTATGAACAGGCTGGCAGAGGCTACACTGACTGCAATCAGTGAGAGAGAATTTCTGCCAGTTATACATAATTAATTGTTCATCTGTGCTTACCATGGGACAAAAAGCTTTCTGAGTTTCTCCACACTTTGCTCATACAATTTATCAAGGCTTTTTAATATTCTTCTCTCACAGTCTAACATCATCTTCTATTATCTCAGGGCATGGCTACTGCATTTGGCTTTATTCATTCATATCCTCTTGTCCAATGTGATGTCTAAAAGCAATGATGCACTTCATACCACTGTGCATACCAATAGAATCACCAGTACAAAACTTCTTAAAGACTTTTTCTGACGTTATATATGAGCAAATTAAGTCACAGCTTATTCAGTACGCCAACTTAAATAACAGTCCTCGCCTGAAAGTCATTGAAAAGTGAGGCTAAAGAAGTAGTCATTGAAAAGTGAAGCTAAAGAAGTAGAAAAAAAATTGTGCAACCAGTCTTTCGGTCTTGTAAATGGAGCTTTCGGATTTTCTAGTACTAACAGTCAAGCTGAATAGTCATGGGAAGGGAGACACCACAATTCAACAATGCACTTCTCTGAGTCATCTGCTTGGTGTTTGGAGAATAAAAGAGCATCATCATACTGCTAGGGTGATCCCTGCTCCCGTAAGCTGAATAGATACATTCCTCTCCAGTGCTAACAAGGTTCATCAGCCTTTCTCAAGCTTTTTACCCAAGAAGTTCCTAGAATAATTTTCTGGTCTTGGGGAACCCTTGCTGAAACCAAAGCATCTGGGGGTCCTCTTACATTGGTAGTCAGTGGGAAGAAAGAAACCTTTGCAGTGGTAGTCAAAGATATTTAGTGCCATGCTGCTGGCTTTGCCAGGTGATCTTGGCCCTGGAACTTTGCTGGCACCATCAAATGCAAAGTACAAACATTCACAACTCAAGGAACTGGATCATGGTTCGATTGATCACAGTGTACCCTTACATTTATAGATTTATGTTAACTGTGGAAGAGACTGTAAAAGATAACATGGCTATAGATAACAATTAGCTTTACTAGTAGTATCTCAAAATAGATTTCATTATTTTCAATACCTACAATATATCACTGGAAATTGTATTTTTTTTTAGGTATTGCCTCCATCACTCTTTAATTGTAGTCACTGTTCATCTGGGATTATGAGCACTAAAATTCATCAATATGTCTCCTAATATTTTTAAATAAAATATTTTTAATCAGGTACATACAGTATATCAGAGCAATTAGTGAAGCCATGCTTTGCTTAGTAACCATCTTTGGATGGATTTACCCTTTACATCCCACAACAACATTTATTAGGGACTCCAGGCTATTAGTGAACTGCTAATACTATCCAGGCAACAATAAAACTGTTGTCATTAAAAAAAAAAAAAAGAAGAAGAAGACTTAAAAGAGAAGTGCAGGAATTAAAAAAAAAATCATACTCACCTAGGTGGGTGCAGCATCAGACCAAAGCTGTCCCTTACCTCCTTTAAGACCAAGAACTGAGTGATCAAAGACTGTTGATATCTCAGTTCTTGATCTTCAGTGAACAGAGATTGCTCACTGGAGCATCGGCTGTGGAGGGGGTGGGAAGGGCTGGCTCAGGCGCTCAGCAGCACGTTCAGAGGCTAAGCCAGCTGCTGATCAGGCATCTGGGTGGATCCTGACATTAAAGTCAGGATATCTTCAGAGCCTGGACCAGCTGAGTGACGTTAGTCAACAGCCGACTTTAGCCTGATGTCAGATAAATTGGGTCACAGGAGTGCAGAACTAAGTGCAGAACTAAGGGCACTCCTGTGACACACAAAAGAACTAAGGCCAAATAAGCTTTGGTCCTACTTCACTTTTAAAGTGAACCTATGCTATGGCCAAGTGAATCAACTGTTTCTTCATACCCAGAGGCACAGGGTATTTTCCAGGGATCTTGTCAGGGCCTGGATTTGAACCCGGCACCTTGTGTTAGGCAATGTCTCTTCTTGCTGAGCTACCTGTAATACTGGACAGTTCCCTGGACAATTCCTTGAATGATCCTGTCTCTTATTATTTGCTCCTCCCATGAATTGCCAGATTTTTGTGCTCTCTCCAGCCAGTATCTCGCTCCCGTCTTCCCTGCTGCCGTCCAAATTTTTCTACTACTCATTGTCAACCCTTGGATTGTTCCTCGACTATGCTTCTGCCTGATCCCAACCTGCAACTACTCGTTATCATCCTTTGGCTTGTTTACTGACTACGCTTCTGTTTGATCCCTATCTGCTTATGCACTACCAGGCCCCTGCTTGTTCACCTCCTGGTGGGGGAATTCTGAGAACCGCAACCTGGTACTAACACGCAGCAAAATCCATCTCCACCATCAGGAGCTCTGGTGAACACTGGTTAGTACTTAGACTCCGCACCTCAGATGGGCCCTCGTCATTCACCAGGGTGACTGTCTATGTACCTATCCTGCTGGTCGGTGGTAGTTCTGCTACTGCTATAGTAACTGGTCTTTGAGCCTGACCCCTGATCGTGACAGATCTATAAGAGGTTACAATATAATATAAGGGGTGTTTTTACTGTTCTGTCATTGGCTACCACTGTAGTAGATTTATATTTGCCTACAGCTCTGGCTCATTATGTGAGATTAATATTAACTTGATGGTGCCTTTAGATTTCATGAACCCAGTATCACTGGTGAGTGACAGCAACACCTGACAAGTCAAGCAGCTATAAGATATGTAACACAGGATGGGAGATTAACACTAATGTTAATGTATTTTTCCAGTTGAACGCCAATGCAAATATTTCATTACCACTGAACACCAATGCAAATATATTATTCCCATAGACATGAGTACTTGAGCAGCACAATAAAATAATAAAAGGGAAAAGAAGAGCAACCAGTTTTACCTTAAAAAATACATCTAATTACTTATTCCCAATATTATATTTACAATCCACATTAGACTGAACATACTAAAATGCAGGCTGTGGTTAATTGTCTCACAACCTAGTCTCAATAAAAGTTGTGGGAGTGTCACACAATCCAACACCATTCCTGCTCAGGTTGGATAACAGGTTGCTTTCCATACTGACACTTCCTACAATAAATCTTTGAAAAGGATGGTGAGCTCACTATTTTATGACAGATGCAGTATGTAATCCAATGTCTAAATATATATATATATATATATATATATATATATATATATATATATATATATATATATATATATATATATATATATATATATATATATATGAATTATGGGCATGAAAAAATAATAAGCAGGTAAAATTTGAAAATCACGCAACAAGATTTTGGATAATAGTTATGCCGCGTACACACGATCGGACATTCCGACAAAACAAAATCCTGGATTTAATTCCGACGGATGTTGTCTCAAACTTGTCTTGCATACACACGGTCGCACAAATGTTGTCGGAACTTCCGATCGCCAACAACGCGGTGACGTACAACACGTCTGACGAGCCGAGAAAAATGAGGTTCAATAGCCAGTGTGGCTCTTCTGCTTGATTCCGAACATGCGTGGACTTTTTTGCATCAGAATTGTGTATACACAATCGAAATTTACGAGAACGGATTTTGTTGTCGGAAAATTTGAGATCCAGCTCTCAAATTTTTGTTGTCGGAAATTCAACAGAAAATGTCCGATGGAGCTTACACAGCTCGGAATTTCCGACAACAAGCTCACATCCAACATTTGTTGTCGGAAATTCCGACCATGTGTGCGCAGCATAACAGTCATATCACAAAATGAATACTTAGAAAATATGCTACAACTTGCAACTACTTGCCGACCGCCTCACGCCGATATACTTCGGCAGAATGGCACGGGTGCTCAAAATGACGCACCCGTACGTCCCTCCGTCATCAGCGGCTAGCGACTGCCGCACGCTGTTGGAGTGTGCACGCAGATCCCATGAACTCCATGTTCACCGGTGGCCTGCGATCATGCCACGGAGAGGCATAACGGGGAGATGCCTATGTAAACAAGGCATTTCCCTGTTCTGCCTAGCAACATGACAGAGATCTACTGCTCCCAGTGATCGGGAGCAGTGATCTCTGTCATGTTCAAGTCAGCCCCTCCCCCCTACAGTTAGAACACACTTAACTCCTTGATCACCCCCTAGTGTTTAACCCCTACCCTGCCAGTGAAATTTACACAGTAATCAGTGCATTTTTATAGCACTGATCGCTGTATAAATGGTTCCAAAATAGTGTCAAAAGAGTCTGATCTGTCCGCCGCAATGTCGCAGTCACTATACAAATCACAGATCGCCGCCATTACTAATAAAAAAAAATTATCATAAAAATGCCATAAATCTAGCCCCTATTTTGTAAACACGATAACTTTTGCGCAAACCAATCACTATACGCTTATTGCGATTTTTTTTACCAATAATATGTCGAAGAATACACATTGGCCTAAACTGAGGAATAAATTTGTTTGTTTTTTTACATATTTTTGGGGGATATTTATTATAGCAAATAATAAAAAATATAGCTTTTTTTCAAAATTGTCGCTATTTTTTTTTTTGTTTATAGCGCAAAAGAAAGCTCTATTTGTAGGAAAAAAAGGACGTCAATTTTGTTTGGGTACAATGTCCCATGACCACGCAATTGTCAGTTAAAGCAACGCAATCTTCCGGGCTGAAGTGGTTAAAGAAGACTTTGTAGGGAAATGCCAGGTCCACTTACACTGCCCAGGCCCTCTCCCACTTCACAAATCACATACGACTATTATTGAGAGTATGGATGTCTCTCGCGCTAGTTGAGTATATAGACAGGGCAGTAAGTATCTAAGAGTGATAGAAATTTGCAGCAAAGTGAATAGTGTTCACAAAGGCACTTCAAGGATGAATAAATAGAAAGTACTTCGCGCAAATTAAGAGCAATAAACGAGATAAAAGAAAGGCAGTAGTACCGACAAAATTCCTCTGGGGGCACTGATCCTGAGTACAGCACCAGGGTGGGTGATCAAAGAGATTACCAATAAATAGATAACGTGATTAATAAAGAAAAGGGACCTCAATGAGTGATAATAATTAAATCTCAAATCCAGTGTGAATAAAGGTATATAAATTAGCCTAAATAGGTGTATAATAATATCACAACGAATACACGTCAATAAATGCAATTGGTAAAAATGTGATAATAAATCCTGTGATAATTATGGGTGTTATACCCTAAAGTGACAGTGCATATCAAACTGAGTGACATATGGCAAATAAACAATAAAGGTGAATCAGAGACACATAATATTGTGATAAAACACTAATGTGTAACCTAAAAAATTAAAAGTGATAAGACCTGCAAGAAGTGTATCAAGTGCAAAAAAATTGTGATCAAGCAAATTTTAAATAGATGAATGAGGGCATAAAATTAAATGTCCATAAATAAAATAAAATAAATAAATATATAAATAAGGCAATGTCCAGCTCGGTGCAGCTCAGTGCAGAAGATGAGACCAAATAGCCCAATAGGATATCCAATAATGGTTTCACTACGTTGCTGGTATATTCTTGTAGTCATTCATCTATTTATATAGGGTGATCCTATTCTTGTCTCCCAGAACTCTCACCTTAGGTAAGGTCAACTGAGCCTTTCTGGGGTATCCAAGTTGCCCCTAATAGTGGTTATTTTGGTGTCCTACTGTCGGGTCCTGCCTTGTCCTTCCTCCTCTGTAGTTTTAATTTTTTAGGTTACACATTAGTGTTTTATCACAATATTATGTGTCTCTGATTCACCTTTATTGTTTATTTGCCATATGTCACTCAGTTTGATATGCACTGTCACTTTAGGGTATAACACCCTTAATTATCACAGGATTTATTATCACATTTTTACCAATTGCATTTATTGACGTGTATTCGTTGTGATATTATTATACACCTATTTAGGCTAATTTATATACCTTTATTCACACTGGATTTGAGATTTAATTATTATCACTCATTGAGGTCCCTTTTCTTTATTAATCACGTTATCTATTTATTGGTAATCTCTTTGATCACCCACCCTGGTGCTGTACTCAGGATTAGTGCCCCCAGAGGAATTTAGTCGGTACTACTGCCTTTCTTTTATCTCGTTTATTGCTCTTAATTTGCGCGAAGTACTTTCTATTTATACATACGACTATTAGTTGTAAAATTTACCTGTGCAAAAAAACAAGCAAACAGGGTGTAAACTTTTCCGCCACAGTGCCTAGGTGAGGATGACATCACACTCCTTCTGGCTAGATGAAGAGGGAATAAATACAGAGTAGCAGAAATCTCATGAGAAGATGCAATAGGCTGAAGTGTCTTGCCCAATTTTACCTGCTCTGCATTCCCCAGGACCCTTCCGGGAAGGATGCGGACATCATAACCAGTGATGGAGAAAATGGAGATCAAGTAAGTTTAATTTTATATTTTACACCTACTAAAAGGTGTGCTATTTGTAAAGCGTGAGGGGGTCTGGGCAATTTGAGCAGACCCTGCATTGGTCTGCTTTAAAAAGTTTGAACAGGCTACATACAGTATTTACAAGGAGCCCATACAGATGGTGGAAAACAGACCAAAAAATGTTCAGACTTTAATGACATTTAAGTTTTGATATATTCAGCAAGAGAGTGCTTCATAAAACCAGATGGTGTCCTTAATTAGTCTCACTGTACCATGTGTACTAACACAAAGGTTGCTGACTGTAGACAGTTCTTTCAATTGGAATGCCAAAGAGTTTTCTTTTGACAGTCTGCAGGCAAGCAAACAACCAGTGTAATTCAGTAGAATTAGTTGAAGGAATCTTCCAGCCTACTAGAAACGTATTTTCCCAAGCGTGTAAATATATTATTTGGCTTTTCTTACTGCATGCATTTTTAGACAGGATATATCACCAATATTGATATATAATTGTAATTTTAATTTCAATATTGTTTATATGTTTTGCCGTTTACTTACTTACTTACTGTTTCATATTGTAGGGATGGCATTTCTTATATAGAATAATAGTTCAGCCAAGACCATTACAGAACAAACTGTATATTGAGAAAGTGCTGTTTTCAGCCAGACATAGCAGATTTAAGGCAAATGTTGTAATTATCTCCCCAACCAATACCACTTCCATTCATTCACAATGTAGTCCACCATCACATGACCTTCTGTGGTACATTTTCCAGGAGTTTATACCGACTAACCGCTGCTGTCTGAGCCTGTCAACCATCATTGTGATGTCACAATGCCACCACTGGAGTCTTCAGGAGCCCTTCATTACTCTCCTGAGTAAACCAAAACGCGACTTACCAGGGTACCTCTTCCAGGACTGAACACCAATTATTCACCACTGCTGTACTGTTCATATCCCCCCCCCCTTTGTGATGTCACCATGTCCCACTTAAGTCTTCAGGGCCCTGTGAAGACCTAGCCAATGAACCCAATAGGACATGTATACTTCATAAAACACAAAAGTGACAGGGACAACCAAAAAAGGACCCTCAAATTCTGCAGTCCAGAAAGTTTTGTGAGTCACATGACCATGGATTTAGGTATGTATTTGAGACATTCAAATATTTTGTAAAAGTATTGGGACCACGTGTGGCGAATAAATAACAAAAACAAACATAACACTTGTATGCTATAACTGAATAAAGAAGTCAGCCTGCTATCCAGTGATGCCATGATCTATTACATTTCTCTGGTGATTGTCTAGAGAGGGTTATGGAGTACTGGCCTTCAGTTTTAGGTTAAAGTAAAATTCCATACATTTTTTTTATAGTTTTTTTGAAAGGAAAGTTAAATCCCTGCTGCAAGATTTTCTTTCCCTTCCTGCTGATATGACAGAAAGTAGTGGTAGGAGAAGTCCCATCTTTGACAGTAAAGCCAATTGGGAGATTCCTCACTTCCTGGGGACAAGTAGCATCTGTCATCAGATTAGAAAGGGAGGGGAAAACTCCCTATCAGTGATGCTGATGGTTAAAAAAAAGCCTGACAGAGGTTGTATCCCTTCCCAGATCTATGGGGGGAAAAAAGGTTTTGGCTGAAGTTCCACTTTAACACACATCAATATGATTACAGTATGTACATAATGTTTGTTACCTTCAAAGTCGATTTAAAGTCAAAAACTTATGAGCATTAAATGCTTTATATGATTGTTTTTTTTTATTTTATTGCGAGAATGCAATTAAAAATAATAATGGGCGCAGCATTTGGCCAATAAGTCAATGCAGGAAAACAATGTACTGTATGTTAGTATAAGTTGAGAGCAACCTAACAGTACTGGGTCCAGTGGTGAACATGAACAAACAATGAAATTGATGGTGATCAGACTAGTAGGTAGCAGGCAGAGAAAAGGAGGGCGGGGGGGGGGGGTGGGCAATATTAGAATGAACAGGTGCAATTTGGTTTAATAAGGAAGTGGAGTGTCAATTGTAGGATCGTTGGTTAGGAGTCCGAGTTGATACAATAGAGTATATTGAAAGCATTACAATATAGATTGTGGAGTTTCTACGGGCAAAGTTTGCATGAAAGATTCCCAAACATCGGAGAATATTTCAACACGTAATTTTTATGAAGAAAATTAATACATTTCCCATTGAATTTAATAAATTAAAATCAATGGGAAAAATGTAAGATCATTTATCTATAAATAAAGAGACAGTGCAGAGGGGGGGGGGGGGGGGTTCAGGTAGATCCATGTCAGGGCTGGGCTCAGCCCTTCCTTCTCTGAGCTGGCCTCTCAGATGTCGGCTAATTGCCAGCTCCTATCTCTCCACAGTTACTCTCTCAGTTGATCCCTGACTTCTGGCTTGGCTGACTATCCATTTCAGTTACTGAACGTTGGCTATGTTTTGACTACGTTTGTTCTTTTTACTTTTATTATTAAACAAGTGTGATTTAACTGTCCTTCTGTCTCGTCTGATTTCATGGTTTCTGACAATCCATTTATGTAAAATAGAGAAATGATAATAAGGAGTTGCTTACAGCCTCTTGAGATTTTAATGCCTAGGGTATTGAGTAGGCCAAAAAGTGCCCATTCAGTGGTTAGAGGTAGGTAGTTTACTAAGTATGTGGTAGCATAATTCACAATGGAGTTTGCTTTACATAATTTTAAAAAAGCAGCAAAAGATCTTCATGCCATGAGCTCTCTAGTTGCTTTTATTATGAAGTTATTCATTCTCAAAGATCATAACAAAGACTTTGAAGTTGGGTTTCAGTAAATTACTAACAGTTTAGGGTCTCTACACGTTAATTGTGTTAGTGCAATGTGGTGAACTTCATTCTGAATGGTACTCCAATGAACCTTGTGAAGGCCATGCATTGCAGCACCATGCATGCACCATTTTTGGCAATGCAAGTTAGGGCATTGCCCCGCAATGCATGGCCATCACAAGATGCATTGCTTCACACCAACTCATGTGTGCATTGCTTCAAACCAACACATGTGTGCTGACATGCCTTATTGCAAATACATAGTGTGAACAGGCCCTTCAAAACACTTGGTGGTTGCTTACATTAGAGGACAGATAAAGTAGCAAGATCTGTTCCCAAAGATTTAAAAAAATAATTTTAATGTCTACGTTTTTTGTTTGTTTTAAATTGCTTTAACTGCTTAATTGTATATATAAATACTTTAGTGTGCATGTTATGGGCACAGGACACATTTTATGTGGCACCACTAAGATGGAGTGGCAACATAGAATATATACCGTACTTAAACATAAAGAAGTGCAATGAATCCACAGATTTTAGTAATGACAAACGAAATTAATGGACTGCCATGTCTGGGCAAAACGCAGCTTGCAGTGACGTATAGGTGTGAACCTAGCCTTACAACAGAGGTAGAAGAGAAATAATAGTAATTTGTGAATGGGAAATGAATGAATGGATCTGCAGCAAAAGCTGCATATCCATTTATTCCTCTTCCACTGACTATGAGTCATTTTTTTTTAACCTTTTCACCCCCTCCCCCGTACAACACATCTCCAGTCTGTCTTTGTATACGGCTTGTATATTAACCCCGCAACTCGCTTATCCTGCACATTAACCCCTCCATCTCCACTCTGCCACTGTGTGTAACTCTTCATCTCCTCTTCCCTCTACATATGGCCTATACATTATTTGCAATGCAGCATTACCAAGCTCCATGTTCTAACACCCTCAATACCAGCATGTTTCTTCAGTTCCAAAAAAATGTGACAAAAATGCAATTACCTTGGTGTCTACTTTCTAAAAAATGCTAGGGGTGATTTTACTGTTCTGGCACTTTTATTTGATATGTTTTTATAACAAAAAGTTAGGGAAACTGTTTTTTTCCAAAGATTTTTGGTCTTCATAACGAGTGTATAGTAAAAAGTAAAAAAACAAAAAAAAAAACGATTATTTAATACCACTAAAGAGCTCTTTCTAAAATAAAGAGTTTTGAATATACTGCATTGCTGGTGGCCTATCAACAAAAAGAGTGCTGCAACCTGCAAATTCTGTGTTTTCTCATAAGCTTTTAAAGCCACAAATTGTGTGCAGGAGGTACCTTCAACAATCTGTATCACACTTCAATGAAGATTGAAAGAAAATTCCAGAACCACATTTACATCAGAAATCCCGGGATACAAGCAATGAAAAGCAAAAATCAATCATCCTACAACAAAACAATCAAATATTGCACAACACTGAGTTTTGCATTACATAGAGTGGTCTTGTGAAGGATGGTATACAGTAAAGTGGTGTGTAGGAAATGCCTATGGGGTAGCCATAAGACTAAGATACGTCAGACTTGAAGTGTATCCATTGGGTTTTTATGTTTTTTTGCCCCCCCCCCCCCCAAAGTCATTAGGGGGGTGGGGAGAATCAAACCATGAGGCCCGCCAGTCTAGTCAGTGATGAAAAGACATTGAGAGGAAGTAGGTGGAATTGAGAAGAAGCATGTAGAGGTGTAGAAGAAAGACAATGCATGAATTAGACAGAGTAGGAAGTGTAGGAAGAGTAGGAAGTGAGTTCAGAGGGACTATTTTAGTGAAGGTTGGGGAAATTCCCCAGGCCACCACTGGCAGGACAATGGTCATAGTTCGGGCTTCTTTAACAGTAGTAGCCTAATGCTTATTAGAATTAGCTTTTGGTTGTAATTTATAGAATCGTCAAATAGTGCACTTTTCATTGTACTTCATTAAATATCGCTGAGGAATGACCTGCTTTAGCATAAGTCCACCCAAAATAAATAAATGAAATTAAGTGGGCTCTTGCAGATTGTTATAAAACAATAATTGTTCCTGGCACAGTCTTATGCCGCGTACACACGATTGCACATTCCGACAACAAAATCCATCTTTTTTTTTTCGACAGATGTTGACTCAAACTTGTCTTGCATACACACAGTCACACAAATCTTGTTGGAAATTCCGAACGTCAAGAACGCGGTGACGTACAACACATACGACGAGCCGCGAAGTTCAATAGCCAGTGCGGCGAGCATGCGCAGAACTTTGTGCGTCGGAATTGTGTACACACGATCGGAATTTACAAGAACGGAAATTTGTTGTCGAAAAATTTTAGATCAAGATCTCAAATTTTGTTTATCGGAAATTCTCACGGAAATTGTCCGATGGAGCCTACACACGGTCAGAATTTCCGACAACCAGCTCCCATCGAACATTTGTTGTCGAAAATTCTGACCGTGTGTACGCGGCATAAGACTCCAGTCCAAGGAGTGTGGTGTTGTAGACTGTTTAGTATGTGGTCTGAAAAACACTGCATTGGGGGGAATTTTCATACACCCCCCAAGGTACCAGTTGACCATCTGAGATAGGTGGGTATGGGAACTTCACAGAAAGGAAAACTGATTTATTTGTCTGTCATTTTTGGTGGCTTGAAACATCCTGGGCCACACTGTAAATAAAATTGTTAGGATCCATCATTGCTAAACAGTACAATCCTTTTTGACATGTTTAAGCTACCAGCTAATGGCAAAGCTATTACATTCTAATAGGAATTCATTTTCTAGTTGCTGTGAATTTATGGCGCGTTTGTTCATTGCCATGACAACATTGCTTAGTCTTGCTCACTTGTTGGACACTAAAAATCAGATGTGAACAGAATTCTCTATGTCAGTGGAACCATTTTCATGAGAAATCCTTCATTTCTACTCTTGAAGGATAACGAATTATGAAGTCCTGCCCTTCAAATGTGTCCTCTCTATCATGGGTACTCAAAGGTAAACGTTCCTTAAATGCCTCTTGCTTCTCTGCTACAAGCACTACCTCGTGTCTGTTGCACACAATTAAGGGGATTTACTAAAAATGGTGCACACAGAATCTGGTGCAGCTCTCCATAGTAACCACTCAGCTTCTAGGTTTTTTTTTTTTTTTTTTTTTCTTTCAATAGATTTTTATTGAACGATCACACAAATACAACAATGTGAAAACAGTGTATGTTACATTTGACAAAAGTGGCGAAACACTGAAATACAGAATGTCAAACCAAAAAAAACAAGACAACACCGTATAGTAAGACTGTTTGATATTGTACAGATTATGTGGAAACTATGAACAAGACCAGCAAGCCACTACTTGGTGAGTAGCAAACTAGCACACGGCCATCTAGAGAAAAAGCCAAACTGGGGTAGGAGAATCCATCCCAGCCCCAGCACCCCGAAAGGGATCTAACTGTGCTGGGACACGGGAAACACCCCCCCCCCCCTGTATACGACCGAAGGTGAAGTATACCTAGCAGAGGGAAATGCACGTAATATACTTGAGGAGAAAAAAAATATATAATAAACCAATTGTGAAGTAAAGGTATTAGTAAGTTTACCACCGTATACCATATGCAGTCTGTCAAATGTAAAAAAAGAAAAAATAAATAAATAAAAATTTTAATGATAACAGACAACTTTGAAATGCACTTAAACAACTAGGAGTCAGTAGCGAAGGGAGGGAAAGAAGGAAGGGAGAAGAGAAAGTAAGAAACGGAAAAGAGGAGGCGCAAATCAGTAGCGTCAATTAGAGGGGATCTCTCTTGCTCCGGGACAGTCTAATTGGACCAAGGGACATGTAGAATTAGAAGTGTAGTTGATCCATGGTTCCCATACTGCTTCGTGTCTGTCCACCGAGTCTAAGAAGATGCTGACTGTTTTTTCCTGAACCATAATCCAGGTTATTTTTCGTTTAACTAGTCGCAAGGATACCGTGGGTTGCTTCCAGGCCCGGGCTATGGTCATCTTAGTCCCTAATAGGATAAACCGAATAAGATAATGAGACAATTTAGGGATACCTTGATGGGGAAAGTTAAGTAATGCATATTGAGGTGAGTTAGGTACTGGAAAAGAGGTAAGTTTCCTGATAATATTGAAGATGTTGTTCCAGAGTTTCCGTATTTTGGGGCATTCCCACCAAATATGTAGAAAGGAACCAATATGACCACAGTTGCGGAAACAGAGGGGCGAAGCAGTCGGATAAATTCTGGCCAATCGTAACGGTACCATATACCATCGCATCATGACTTTTAGATTTGCTTCTACCAGAGCAGTGTTGAATAGGCCTTTCGTGGCGGACACCGATGCTTTACGCCAGTCTGCGAGGGACCATTGCTGTTGGAGGTCAGTTTCCCATTCAAGCATGAAGAGCGTTTTAGAGTCCGCTTGGGCCAAAGCTCGGTAAATCACCGATATTCCACCCCTCTGCTCCATGGCCTGACCACACCACAGCTCATATTCAGTTATGGATGGGGACTTGGAGGAAGAGAGTCCTAACGAACTAAGGAAGTGGGAAATTTGTTGAAATCTAAAATTCTCAGTTTGTGGCATACCGAGTTTATTAATGCAATGGGTTAATGAGATGGGGCCTGAGGATGTAACGAAGTGACCAATCCTATATAACCCCTTATCTAGCCACCAGCTGAAGGCCCTGATTATTTGTCCAGGTGGAAAGAGGGAATTCCTAAAAATGTGGGATAGTGGGAACCAATCGGAGATCAGGTGTGGGTCCTTTCTAAGAGAGTCCCAGAGAGTGAGCGAGTGTGATAAAGTGGGTGCCAGTATGGCGGGTCTGTCTTTGGAAGGGCACCAAAGGATGTAGTCCAGTGTGTAACCCGGTATAGATTGTCTTTCCATGAGTACCCAATCCGGGTGAGCTATTTTGGAATATATAGTTGAGAGTTGGGAGAGATGAGCCGACTGATAGTACCAAAGAATATTCGGCACTCCCAGTCCACCCTGGGCCCTATTTCGGAAGAGTGTTCCCCTCGCAATTCTATGTCCTTTGGATCCCCATATAAACCTTATAATTTTGGATTGAAAGCTCCTAAGCCGGTCCCTGGGGACTGGGATGGGGAGAGAGCGAAAGAGATACAGGATGCGGGGGAGTAAGGTCTGCTTTATAGAGTGAACCCTGCCCAGCCAAGATATACCCAGTCGGTCCCACAATACAAGATCGTCTTCCAGTCTGCGAAAGGTGGCAGGGTAGTTGGCCGAGTACAGCCTGTCTATTGAAGCCGTTAAATTAATCCCCAAGTAGGGGAGCACTGAGTCCGTCCAGCCAAACCTGAAATTATCTCGTAGTTGGGAGACCAGCTGAGAAGGTAAGTTAATATTGAGTGCTAGGGACTTAGAATAATTGACCAGAAGTCCTGATACTTTGCCAAAATCATCTAACAATTTACATATAATTGGAAGAGAAGTGCTTGGAGATGAGATAAAAAGTAAAACATCGTCCGCAAATAGTGCGCATTTATGTGTTTGCGGTCCACATCGGATTCCCTGAATATTGGGATCAGTTCTGATGGCAATGGCCAGAGTCTCGATGATCATGGCAAAGATCAGTGGAGATAGGGGGCAGCCCTGCCTTGTGCCGCGGAAAATTGGGAAAGGCTTCGAGTAATATCCCTGCAGTTTGATCTGGGCAGAAGGGGTCGAGTAAAGAGCATTAATTAAATTCAGAAAAGATTGACCAAATCCCCATTTTTCCAGGGTAGGGATCAGAAAGGACCAGGAGACCGAGTCGAAGGCCTTCGTAATATCAAGGGAAAGTAAGAAACCCTGTTGGGGGGGGGCCCCGTCCCATCCTGATCGTAAAAGCGAGATAACATCTACCGCCCTCCTAATCTGGTCCGGACCCTGTCTCCCTGTGATAAATCCGACCTGATCCTTGTGAATATAAAGGCTAATGAAATTAGATATTCTGTTTGCTAGAATTTTAGTCAGAATTTTGAGATCATTATTGATTAAGGATATGGGTCTGTAATTAGAGGTGTCACTAGGATCCTTTCCTGACTTAGGGATAACGGTCACAAACGCTGAATTCAGAGAAGTGTCTAAGGGTGTCCCAGACCGGAGATGGTTAAAGAAGCGTGCAAGGTACGGGGCTAGTGTCTGGGAGAAGTGTTTATAGTAAGGGACAGCAAAGCCATCCGGGCCTGGTGCCGAATTCGTTTTTAGATTTTTGATGACCTGTTCAACCTCCTCAGCGGAAATTGGGGATTCAAGTTCCTCTCTATGCTGATCTTTCAATTTAGGAATTTGTATTGATGACAGGAATGCGTTAGCGGCGTCCCGCGAGGGGGCCGACTCCGGTGTGCTATAGAGGGCTAGGTAAAACTCATGGAAGGCTTCCATAATCTTTTGAGGATTCTGTGTCAGAGAACCGTTTTTTAATTTAATTTTAGGGAGAGTATAGGATCTAATTTTAGGAGTTAAGCGCCTTGCAAGTAGAGTCCCAGGTCTATCTTTTTGGTGATAGAAGCGTCCCCCCTCCCATCTGAGTTCCCTCTCAGCCCTAGCGGTGAGAGCCAAATTCAACTCAGTGCGGGCAGCATCCAGCCTATCCGCAGAGTGTAAGGAGGGTTTGGATTTATGTAGTTTGCTCAGTGTTGAGAATGCACCTTCCAACCTCTCAATGTCTGCTTTACGCGCCTTACGCAGTCTAGTAGATATTTGGATAAGGTGACCTCTAATCGTGGCCTTGTGGGCCGCCCATAGCACAGCAGGGGAGATTGCTTCAACATCATTGGTTCTAAAGTACTCCAGAATGTGCCTTTCAATCTCCTGAGCCTGTGTTGGATTGCTAAGAATGGAGGCATTAAGTCTCCATCGGAACTCTGAGCGAGAAGAGGGGCCACCGGACAGAGACAAAACGACCAGAGAGTGGTCCGACAAAGCAGAGTCCCTAATGACCGACCGCTGTGCCAACGGGATATGCTGTTGAAGCATAAATAAGTGGTCAATTCTCGCAAAGGTTTGATGGGGGCTAGAGAAATGCGTATAATCTTTAGCCCTTGGGTTAAGTTCCCGCCATATGTCCACCAAGCCATAATGGAACAACTGTCTGGCAACCTGTAGACTCTGCCTGGTTGGACGTAACCGGTTTTTGTTTGGGGGACGTGATTTATCTGTGCCCGCATCAAATGCTAGATTGGAATCTCCTCCATAAATAACTATACCGTCTGTAAGTGGGGCTAGCGTTTGGAGAAGGGATTGAAAAAACTTTGCTTGACCCTTGTTAGGGGCGTAATATGAAACAAGGGAGTAGAGTTGTTCTGCAATGAGTGCTTTAATGAGAAGGAATCTGCCCTCAGGGTCCTTAAATTCAGAGACCAGGGTAAATTGTATCCTACTTGAGAAGAATAGACCCACACCTTTGGTTTTTTTCTCGGAGTTGGCCAGGTAAAATCTAGGGAATTTTGCGTGAATGAAGGAGGGTTGATAAGTTTTAGGGAAGTGAGTTTCCTGCAAAAATAAAATGTCTATTTTTTGGGCATGGTATTGTTGAAAAATCTTTTTACGTTTTATAGGGGAATTAAGGCCCTGAACATTATGAGAAGCTATGCGGAGGGAATGTCCTTGGGTGGTCGTGTTAGCCATGGAGCAGAGTGTGAAAAATGGCACATGACAACGGATCACTTACCTTCAAGCCAGAAGTACACAGTCCAAGAGCAACAGAACCTGGAAGCAGCCTATCAACCCGATAAATACCTTGCAAGAGAGATATCGCCTCCAAAGCTGCGAAAAAAAAAAGAAGAGATTAAGAATAGTATGAAAAGAGGGAGGAAAGGGAAAGGAACAGAAAAAGGATCGTCTTGAGGTAGGGGCAAAGTCATATTTACCCTACTCAAGATAGAGAACATGGAGTACCCCACAAAGAGGGTAACGCCCAAACCAGGAGAGGCAAAACCGCACAGGTTGCCTGTCCAAGTGTGGGGGAGTGCGGCAAAGGCCCGCTCCGTCCACCGCTTCCCCAACTATTAAGGCAGAATTAATACAGTAACTGAACGCCGTAAGCATAAAAGTCATGGGATCAGGACCAATGGTGAACTGTAACATCTTACATAGAGCAAATAGGCCTGAGATAAAAAAAAAAAAAAAACGCCAGCAATGGTTTAAGGGACCTCCTCTTCTGGATGGTGAAGGGCGAGATGTCCGCATAGATTTGTATCTGGTGGCCCTGTAGCTGTATCTGCGGTGTTGTCCGGGCCCTCCTCATGACTTCCTCCTTAACACTGTAGTAGTGCGGTTTGACCACTATGTCACGGGGAAGGCCATCTTGGCGTGGGGGCCCCAGGGCTCTATGAGCGCGGTCCAGCTCCAATCGGTGAGCCCTGATATCAGGGATGAGAGATTTAATGAGGGAGTGAACTGCTTCTTCTTGCTTCCTCTTCTGACTATTCTCAAAAATTTTAGCCATTGCCCCCTCTAATTGATCGTGTAGTTCCTCGTGTCTGTTGCATCACAATTAAGGGATCCCTGCATTTCACTTTATAATTAGTGATCTGGTGCAAACTTAGAGAACATGAGGGACATGTCTAAATGAGGCAAAGGGAGCTGAGTGACAGACTGAGCTGCTGCCTGGTGAGGGGGAACATGGCTCTGTGTATGAGCTCCTGAGGGAGAGTGCCCCTGCATGTCTTCCAGCGTTTGATCCAGAAGGGATATTGTGGTGGCTGGGGATAGTGGCCCACTGTAATCTGTCAACCCTTAAAGCGGGATTCCACCCTAAAGTGGAACAGCAGCACAGAAGCTTCCGCTTTTCGGAACCCTCCCCCCCGCCTGTATCACTGATCACCGCCAGTGTATGTCGGCGGTTCGCTGCGGGGACATTTGGCACCTTTCAGGGGCGGGAAGGGGGAAGGGGGTGCAGATACCTGTCTAAGACAGGTATCTGCACCCACTTCCGGGCATAAACTCCCACGTGAGTTTACGCCACTTCCTGTCCTGGCGCGCTGTCTGCCGGGACACGCACGTGTCCCGGCAGACATCGCTGACGATTCTCATTGCGCTGCGTGACTCGCGCATGCGCAGTAGGGAACCAGGAAGTGAAGCCCCTTCCTGATTCCCTCACTGAGAATGGCGCCGGCAGCAGCAGAGAGCCGAGCGATTGATCGGCCTCTGCTGCCCACATCGCTGGAACCTGTGACAGGTAAGTGTCCATTTATTAAAAGTCAGCAGCTGCAGTATTTGTAGCTGCTGGCTTTTAATTTTTTTTTTTCAGGTACCATCCCGCTTTAATAGAACAAGCTGAAGTTAGAAGCCGATTGGTTACTATGCACAGTAGCAACAGATTCTGTGTGAGCCAGTTTTAGTAAATCTCCCCCCGCTGCCTCTAATTACTTTGTTATACACACACACACACAACACACTGTTATACACAATACTCCACAACACTGTTACACACAAAACCTAACAACACACTGTTACACACCCAATGCTTCACAACACTGTTACACACAATGCCTCACAACACTAGATTACACACAATGCCTTACAACACTCTGTAACATACAATGTTTCACAACACTCTGTTACACATGCGGTCGCACACCATTCTGTAACACACAATGTTGCACAACACTCAGTTTCACACAATGCTTCACATTACTTGGTATTCAATAAAATCATAAAATAAAGAATGTATGCTCTTACGTGTAAAGGAAAGGGGTGAACAGATCACTGTGAGAGTGTCTTTGCCGTGACTGGATCTAGGAGACCAGCTCAGCCACTGTGGGAAGATGAAAGCCAGGAATGTTAAGGCTTTAGTACAGGCATCACTAAATGGAGGACCGCGGCCTGGGTCTGAACCGAGCCACTGTCCCATCCGTACCCACAGTCGTGCGATTTAGGAGCCGCTTCTATCTCCCAACCTCCGCTGCTGTCATTCTCAAGATTGAGTGAAGAGCGGGAGGCCCATCTCTGCATTCGGTGGAGGGTGGGAGTGGGAGGTGCTGGAGATAACCTTTCATATTAACCAGCAAGTGATTGGTGGCTAGGACCATTTTGCATCCTAGCCACCATCACCTGCTGGTTAATCTTGAAAGAACACTACTTTGAAGAGAAACATGGGGGGGATTTGGGGACTTTAGATGAAGCACACAATGTGTGCTTCCATCCCTGGTTCAAGTGTAAGATATAGGGAGTGTAGAACTTTAAATTCATGTATATATCTATACATTAAAGTTCCATTGGAGGAAATGGCTAGAACTGTATGTGTAACTTTGCAGAATAAGAAGGTTCTATTACCTATTAAACATATGTTCAAGAACTGATACCCAATCAAGATTTTCGCTTATGGTTAAAGGAAAAAAAAACCTTTGACTGCCCCGTTATCCCAACTCCATGCACAACACCAAATGCCGCTATGGGCCACTATAGATCTAGTGGACTCACACCAAACACCCATCTCCTCATTGCCCTGGCTCCCCCCCCCCCATACATCGCCCTCTCGTGACGGGGCCATGTCTGGCCCATTCCGTTCGCATATGGGACTCGGTCAAGTACTCGGCCGGCCTGATTTCTCCTCATCTACCCTTACTTCAACTTCTTCAGTGCCCATTGTTCCCACCAGGCTGCGAAAATCCCCAGCAGTTCTCCTGGTGGAAGACAAACGGTTTCACGGACATCCACTCAACTAGGATAATATAATTTGAGGCTCTACGCTCCTCTCACGATATCCCGTTAGGTGAACACTATAGCTACCTACAAATTCGCCATTTTCTCCAGAGGCTTATAAAATTTCGACCGACCCCTTATACTTTGACCCCCTTTGAGAACTTCTGCAGAGCTAGACCCCAAACCTCAGGTTTAATATCACTGATATTAAACCAGCATTACTACATGCTGGTAGGTTAATTAGATCCTGTTGATAAAATTGGCCAAATATGTGTATGTTGTATGTGTTTGTAAGCGTGTCAGGACCCCACAGGGCAAGGACCGCACTATACCACAGATGGACACCAGTGGCAAAAAGTGCCCTGAGGCGATTCAGTTCGCATAGGTTGCGCTATACAAGTCATTCATTCATTCATTCATTCATTCACTGATCTATTCCTCTATTACTACCTCTAAGAAAACACCGGCAGGGCCCTATCACCTTCAATGGGAAAGGGAACTAGGAAAACAGCTAGATCTGGAGGACTGGCAGGTCATGACTTTAGCGATATCCAAATGCTCAAAGAACGTCATCTTTTTAGAAAAATGCCTATAAGGTACTTTACAGATGGTACTACACACTGGCTAGACTGGCCGGCTTATTCCAGCCTACTCCTCCCTGTGTTTCCGAGGGTGCTCCCAGGAGGGCACAATGACGCACATCTGGTGGACCTGTCCGAGGGTACACAGATTATGGATCAGAGTTTACTCCCTCCTCCGAAACATACTCCATGCTGACCTTAAAAAAGATCCATACGAAGCACTCCTCTGCAATCCAATTGCAGAACTGCATTCGCCCAGAGCGCCAACTGGCTCTCCATCTCTTTACAGCAACCAAACTAACGATAGCTAGGGCATGGAAGACACAGGTACTACGTTTTGAGGCGGTTAAGAATCGCATGGACGATATAGTGGTTAACGAAAAGTTGACTGCTGTCCTTTCGGACACTCATGATAAGTTCCTGAAGGTTTGGTGGCCATGGGTTGAATATACTAAACCCACCAGATTTGATACCACCCTTCTTCGGATTTAATGCACTCTTGCTCCTCACCGCGAGGAAACACCCCCCCCACCCCACTATTTTTTTTTCTCTCCTCTTCTTTCTATCCTCTTCTTCCCCCCTATTCTTTACTCCTCCCTTCTTAGCTAATTTCAATCCACATCTCTTCTTTAACCTCCCTCTCTATACTCTTACTTCTCAGTTGCACCTATGAATCCATATGGCCATCGGGCATAGCCTTGGATGAGATGGTTACGTGGATAGATACTCAGGACTATTTATAGTTAGGCCCCTGTTGAGAGAAACTCTTCAAGTATTTGTTAAAAATCGGACGAGGTCCTACGGGCATTCCTGAAACCTCAGTGTGTCCAACTACTTTCATGTTTCCAAAGTGCAACTGTTCTCAGCCTCTGTTATATTTTTATTGTTTTGTTTTTCTCTAATTTACTAGCATACTTATTTTATTTATAAGATGCTAAATTTTATGTTATGTTTATTCATGATGCATTCTCTACACTGTTAAACTGTGAAATTGCTATGGTTATCAATAAAACCTTTTGTAAAGAAAAAACCTTTGACTGGTTAAAATGGGTGACTACACATTGCTTTACCCAATGAGCTGCCTTCTGCAGAAGTAGTGTGGTTATTCCACTTGTGTCAATTCTAGAGCCCAAGAGGACTCACCACTAGTGTGAGAAGAGACAGGGATAGGTATGATATGGGCCTTTTAAAGTGTATGTAACTCATGAAAAAAAGGCAGAACACCACAAGAAACTATTTCATGAAAAATAGATTACAGGCCATTAAGTCGTGGATTTATATAGATTACTTTTGGAAAATAAGAATATCGTTTAGTGTCACTTTAACCCTTATCTGCCTACAGGAGCTGTTGACGCTTTACTTGCAAAAAAAATAGATTGCCTTATTTCTATGTGCAAGACATAACTAACATAATTAAATCATTGTATAAAACAATACTATATAAAATGTTCATCCATGAACCCCCGAAATCTGTAGTGAAAACATGGAACATCTGAGCGGGATACAATCTTGGCTTTCAGTCCAGCAGGTATTTTCCACATGTCTGGTACATAACTAAACAGGTGGCGTCTGAGAATGTCAACCGCTCAGGAACTACTGAATATTTTATACATGGTGTTATTTCACAATCTGATTTCTCCAGCAGTGCCAAAAATTACCATCAATCACAGTGTTGTTTTCCCAGTCACTGTATTCTATACAGATACATTTTAAAGAAATGTTTACCTATTATGTACAACAGAACTGAAATAAAAAAATACAATATGTTAAAAAGCATCACAGATCCATTGCTCATCACAATGGCAATCCAACAGTTTTTAAGCAATATTTCACATCTATCTCTGAGTCCCAAGCAAGCAATTGTACATGGAGGAAAGCAGTAGGAGAGAGAGAGAGTTTGAACACGCCTGGAATCAGCTTAATCTAAATGGAACAGATGATTGGCTTATTTCAGTGATACATGGTGCTGCATATAATGGCATAAAAAGCAATAGCATAATGCCTTATAGTTAGTTAGTTAGTAAGGTTGAATACAGACATCAGTCCATCCAGTTCAACCTGAGTGAGTGTCTACAATTGTCCCCATCCCTGTACATCACACACTCACATTTGTCCCTACCCTCAAGGAGCCCACAATCCAAGGTCCCCATTCATATACTAGGGCCAATTTCTGGACAGAAGCCAATTAACCTGCATGTCTTTGGATTGTGGGAGGAAACCAGAGTACCCGGAGGAAACCCACGCAGGCACAGGGAGAACATGCAAACTCCAGGCAGGAAGTGTCGTGGTTGGGATTTGAACCAGCGACCCTTCTTACTGCTAGGTGAGAGTGCTAACCACTACACCACTGTGCCACTGTGTGGAATAACACATTTACTACAGAAAAGTATGAATGTATTTTAACCCTTTCACTGCGGACATTAAAGATAATGGCGTATGAAACTGACCATCACCTGTATTCCTTTAATATATATATTATTCTAAGTACGTTGAATAATAAATAATTTTAAATAAAATAATTAATTTTACATATACTTTACGTGTTCAATTTGTAACTTTTCCTGTGTGCTACATATTAAAGTCCCCTTATTATGAGGATTGGACAGAGGTTTACTATTGTGGGTTGGAAGCACCCTGAGAAATGTTGTGAGCTGATAACTTTCTGCGCTCTGCCTGTGCTGTTATCAGTTACATTGTTTTTTGAGGACTACAGGATTACTCCCCTCTATCCTACAGACAATGGAAGAAGAGTAAGGTTCACTAGTCCTATCTTGTTTCTATTGTTCAGATTCAGAAGAACAATTGAGTCTTGTCATTCTAGGACTGCAAGTATAGAATTAGCAGAATAATAACATGAAAAAAAAAAAATATAAAAAAAAAAAAAAATCGAATGCACATCTGTGGATTGGTAAACTGCAATATTTTCTATTTTTGTTTTCTGGGTTTAGCTATGCTTTGACTTTTCTAGTGTTTGAGGGTCCTCATTTCATATTTTAAGAGAGCATATCTGCACAGTATTTTGTGTGCAGTTGCTATTAGTATCTGCAAGCCCTACTAGTGACATGCTGGAATACTGCCTTGGTATTCTGTGTATAGTAGAGCATGTGACAAGTCAGCATGGAGGACTGCCTCCCCTTCTGAAAGTAAGAGCAACTAACAGCACTGTGGCACTGTATCAAACATGTTCACTCTGCCTTTTATGCAATGCCCAAGTTTCTAAATATAAAAACAACTACCATCATGAAAAATACAGCCACTCATATTTCCTGCGATAGCAACATAATTATATGAACTCAGACTCACATATAAGAGACCCTCTTTAAAAGTGAGATACCTGAACTGACATTTGAGTAAAACCTGCAATGAGCTCTACAGATATTAAGCAAGAAAATACATAGAAAAATACTTTTTTTTAAAAATTATTTTCTGGACAGCCAGCCTTTGGTTCTTCCTGGTCCTTCCATGCTGCATAGCTTCTTCACATCAAGCATGACTGTACTTTTCTGTGCCGACAATTTTTTCTCCCAGTTACCATCATTTTTATGTGATCTTGTCTTTTTCTCACTGTCTAAGACCATCCTTGTCCACCCCTATTCCTACAACATAGGCGACAGAAGTGAAGAGAGAGAGGAGAAACATGGAAAGAGAAGAAAAGAGAAGAAAAAAGAGAAAATTAAAAGGGAAGAGAAAAGAGAAGAGACAAAAGTAGGAGAGAGACTAGAGAGGAAGAGGAGGAGAGAAACAGGAGAGGAAGATGAGGCGAGAGGAGGAGAGAAACTAGAAATGAAGAGGAGGAGAGAGACTAGAGAGAAAGAGGAGGAGAGAGACCAGAGAGGAAGAGGAGGAGAGAGACCAGAGAGGAAGAGGAGGAGAGAGACCAGAGAGGAAGAGGAGGAGAGAGACCAGAGAGGAAGAGGGGGAGAGAGACCAGAGAGGAAGAGGGGGAGAGAGACCAGAGAGGAAGAGGGGGAGAGAGACCAGAGAGGAAGAGGAGGAGAGAGACCAGAGAGGAAGAGGAGGAGAGAGACCAGAGAGGAAGAGGAGGAGAGAGACTAGAGAGGAAGAGGAGGAGAGAGACTACAGAGGAAGAGGAGGAGAGAGACTACAGAGAAAGAGGAGGAGAGAGACTACAGAGAAAGAGGAGGAGAGAGACTACAGAGAAAGAGGAGGAGAGAGACTACAGAGAAAGAGGAGGAGAGAGACTACAGAGAAAGAGGGGGAGAGAGACAAGATAGGAAGAGGGGGGAGAGGAGAGGAGAGAGGGGGAGAGAGACTAGAGAGTAAGAGGAGGAGAGAGGAGGAGAGAGACTAGAGAGTAAGAGGAGGAGAGAGAGAGAGGAAGAGGAGGAGAGAGACTAGGAGAGAGACTAGACTAGGAGAGGAAGAGGAGGAGAGAGACTACAGAGAAAGAGGAGGAGAGAGACTACAGAGAGAGAGAGGGAGGAGGAGAGAAAAGAGAGGAAGAGGAGGAGAGAGACAAGAGAGGAAGAGGAGAGAGACAAGAGAGGAAGAGGAGAAGAGAGACTAGAGATGATGAGGAGAAGAGAGACTAGAGATGATGAGAAGGAGAGAGACAAGAGAGGAAGAGGAGGAGAGAGACAAGAGAGGAAGAGGAGAGAGACAAGAGAGGAAGAGGAGAGAGGAGAGAGGAAGAGGAGAGAGACAAGAGAGGAAGAGGAGAGAGACAAGAGAGGAAGAGGAGGAGACAGAGAGAGAGAAGAGAGACTAGAGAGAGAGGAGAGAGACAAGAGAGGAAGAGGAGGAGAGAGACAAGAGAGAGGAAGAGAGAGACAAGAGAGGAAGAGGAGAGAGACAAGAGAGGAAGAGGAGAGAGACAAGAGAGGAAGAGGAGGAGAGAGACTGGAGAGGAAGAGGAGGAGAGAGACTAGAGAGGAAGTGGAGGAGAGAGACAAGAGAGGAAGAGGAGGAGAGAGACAAGAGAGGAAGAGAAGATAGGAGGAGAGTGACTAGAGAGGAAGTGGAGGAGAGAGACTAGAGAGGAAGGAGGAGAGAGACAAGAGAGAAAGAGGAGGAGAGAGAAAGGGAGAGGAGGAGAGAGGAGAAAAGATGTATACCCCTTAAAAGGTGCCTTCTTTCTCCTCTTTCTATTTCAAAACCAGTGCTTCTCCACTTTGTTAGTTCAGATCAACCTGATAGCCCCCTTTTGGTTTAGTTTCTTTTTTTTCAACTTAACTGAAATGCCACAAAATAATTTTGATTCATATTCATTCATTGCAGCGTGTTGTGATGAAGTAATGCATCACAACACTGAAAAAAGTACAGCATGTCCTCCTTTTTTTTTGGGCACACCACTGCACTTTTTTTTAGGGCACAGGACTGGTGGGAATGAGATCTTAGAAGAAGCTTATTGGGCTAACAGAGGTACCAACAGACATCAAGGTGCATTCTCTGTCCTTGAATAAGAAAGCATAACCAAATATACGTATATACTTAAGCGTAACTCAAGGAATTCAGCTACTTTGCAAAAAACTGCAAGCATACCTCAAGTCAAGTACGAGGTGCAATCTATCTTGTGGGCTTATCGCTTTAATTTACATCTGACAGGTTTATTATGCTCCAGGAAAATAGCTTCTTGAGCTCCAATGCTGGGTGTGCTGGTCTTGGTTCCTTTAAGTGTAGAGTCGCTGCTACTGCTATGCCCGCTCTTTCCCTCCTACTGCCCAATTACAGTAGCCTTTGTATTATATTAACTAATTTACCAAATACAGGACTGCTGCCTCCCCTGGAGTGCTTCCCATGTTAAAAGATTGTGTAGGGGTGGGTGGCGCTGCCCGTCACCTGAAGAGTGATCCTCTACAGCGAGACACTCCTCCCAGGTGAATATGCAATAGATGGGTGATGGTTACTTCAGGTGGTGCTGCCCATCACCTGAAAAGTGATCCTCTACCGTGGGTCACTCCTCCCAGGTAAATATGCAATAGATGGGTGATAACTACTCCCGTCACCTGAAGGGTGAATCTCCAATAGGTCACTCTTCTCAGATGTATGGTGAGTAATTTACCAATATATGAGGTAGATATCATAAAAGGTGTTCTCACCCTGTGACCTATATCAAATAGTGTACTAATGGTGCTCTATTAATTGTGCTGTTTACAACCATATCAAAGTAAACTCATCAAATCTACAAAGGCAATCAAATGTCATCCTAATTAATTAATTCATTAATTATTCATTAATTAATTCATCCCAAACAATATGTAGACACCTGAAACTCCTATAATGTATAGTAATTACAGTTTTTTTAATGCTGTGTGTCCCTGTTTGGAAGATTCACCCTCTCTATTTGTCCCGTTGACTACTGTCATTTAAAAGTGAAAGTGAAAGAAAATCCCAAATTCTGAGGGGTCACCAAAACAGGAATAGAGAGGAAATCTTCCAATGGAGACACCACCAGGGATTCTCTCACTTGGGAGGGGGTTAGCTCTCACTTCATGTTGTAGCTATGAGACAGTAAGTGATGGGTAGTGGGAAGTTCCCCCCCAATGGGACACAGATGGCAAAAAAAAACTGACAGGGCCTGTAACCCTTCAATACTTTATCCAAAACATTATTTTTTTTTTAAGTTTTGCATTTAGCTTTACTTTAAAGTCAGTGACAATAAAACACAGCCAGGTTTGTATATGGAGGGAGAACAAAGATAAATGGTGTACAAAAGGCTGTAAACCAGAGCAACCAGACTAGTTTAAATTGGTTGTAAAGGAAGAAGGTTTTTTTATCTTAATGCATTCTTCATATGACGGCAGGGCGGTGCGGCTCACGTTCTTGGTGGACGTCATATGACGGCCCTCCAGAATGAACGCTCTCGCGTGCCCATGGGGCGCACATCGCAGCGATCGGTGGTGCAGTGTGTCAGTCTGACACACCGCTACACTGATCTCGGTAAAGAGCCTCTGACGGAGGCTCTTTACTACGTGATCAGCCGTGTCCAATCACAGCTTATCACAATGTAAACAGGAAGAGCCATTGATCGGCTTTTCCTCACTCGCGTCTGACAGCGCAAGTAGAGGAGAGCCGATTGGCTGCTCTCCTGACAGGGGGGTCTGTGCTGATTGTTTATCAGCGCCGCCCCCCCTTGAATGCCCACCCAGGACCATCAGAATGCCGCCAGGACCACCAGGGATGCCACCACACTGGACCACCAGGTATGCCACCCTAGACCGCCAGGGAAATGACAATCAGTGTCCAGGCAGCTGCCAATCAATGCCCATCCCCAATGCTTGCCAGTGACATCAATGATGCCTATCAATGCTATCTATCAGTGCTGCATATCAGTGCTGCATATCAGTACCCATCAGTGCCACGTATCAGTGCCGCCTATCAGTGCCACCCATAAGTACCCATCAGTGCAGCCTTTCAGTGCCCATCAGTGTCGCCTATCAGTGCCCATCAGCGCCCACCAGTGCCACTCATGAGTGCCCATCAGTGCCGCATATCAGTGCTACCTACCAGTGCCCACCAGTGCCCATCAGTGCCACCTCACTGGTGCCGCATTATCAGTGCCCTTCAGTGCTGCCTTATCAGTGCCCATCAGTGAAGGAGAAAATTTACTTATTTACACAATTTTAGAACAGAAACAAAAGAAAAACTAATTTTTTTCAAAATTTTAGTTTAGCAAAAAATAAAAAACGCAGAGGGGATCAAATACCACCAAAAGAAAGCTCTACTTGTGGAAACAAAATGATAAAAATTCTGTTTGGGTACAGTGTAACATGACTGCGCAATTGTCCTTTTAACAGCGACAGCACTGAAAACTGAAAATTGGCTTGGGCAGGAAGGGGGTGTAAGTGCCCAGTATTGAAGTAGTTAAACAAACCCAGCTCTGCAACCAGATTCTTACATAATAATGGAGGAGATGTAGTGTCAGAATATTTTTAAGTGGTTGGGGTTTTGTACCTTATACAAACAGGTTGACTGGCACACCACATTGCGAGGCAGCCAGCTTAAAAAGCTGCACCGTCTTTCATCTCCAGAGTCTTTTTATGTTTGTGACTGGGTACTCCACATCAAGCTCCTAATGAGAAGAGTGTCAACGCAATCTGTCGTATTCTTTCCACTGTATTAAACATTAACTTTGCATAGTTTTACAGCTCTTTTCAGTGACCTTATTTTCCCTAGGAAGAACAGTACATATAAAAAGCAAACTTTTTGAAAAAGCAATCAAATGTAAACTTCAGACAAACCTGTAAATTTTGTACTTTAACTTACACAGGGAACACAACGGACCTACTGTGTGGCTGCAACACATTCTCCTTTCATCTTCAGGGGCTGTTCTACTTACTCAAAGCCTATGTCTGGCAGACGTTTTTTGAATGGTGTTGAATCTGAGCAGGAGAAACACAGGACGTTATGTTCCCTTGTTCCACCTTTAGTCCTCTGTAGTTCAAAGGAATGGAATCATCTGGTGGCTGTGGTCTCATTTTGAAGTATTGATGAAAGCTTTCTGAATGCAGCTACCCAGGATAGGAAAAACTCAGTTTAAAGCTGAACCCCAGGCAGATATAAAAAAAAAAAAAAAACACCAATGAATGTCAGTATGCAGGGCTTTTTTTCAGCCGGAACGTGGAGGAATGCAGTTCCGGCACCTCCAGTGCTGAATGTATGGAATGGCAAGGGGTGCTGTGGTTGTGCTGGAGGTTCTATTGATGCTGGCTGCTGGGGAATCTATTGTTGCTGGAGGGGGGGGCTATTGTTGCTGGAGAGGTCTATTGTTGCTGGTGAAGGATCTGTTGTTGCTGGGGGGTGGGTCAATCATTGCTGGGAGGGATCTTAGGTTGGGGGAGGGGTCTATTGCTGCTGGTGGATCTATTGTTTCTGGGGAGTCCATTGTTGGTGACTACAGGCAATCTATTTTACTGCCTTTCTTGTTGTCATTAACAAATCCCATACAAATCCCACACAAAATAATACTTGGTTCTGTATTTTCTAAATGAGGCGGTACTGGGAGGTGGGGAGGGGGTGCAACCAAGGAACGATGCTTGGAGGTGGGTAAGGGGTAGGGACAAGATTGACTCAGAAGGGGAGAGTCCCTGTACCTATTCTGAGAAAAAAAGCCCTGCCAGTATGTATTTATTACAAAATATTTACAAAATAGACATGGATGAGCGAGTTTGGGGTGGAGGAACTTTGACAGTCCTCACCTCAACCCAATAGAACACCTTTGGGATGAGCCAGGTCTACTCATCCAACATCAGTGCCTGATTTCACAAATGCGTTTCTGGAAGAATGGTCAAACATTCCCATAGACCCACTAAAACCCCAAATGTGCCTTTTATTCTCCCCCATACAAGATATACCAATAGCCAGTTCTAGACTAATCCACACCCTATTTAGCTCTATCCATTGGACCATAACTTTCAACTGGCGTTCACCCAACATACCATGGCCTCAAGTTCTCAACCGTATGGCAAATATCAAACTATCAGAAAGAATACACCACACGTTATATGATACCATGCATATATATAAAAAAAAAATGGACTCTATGGGATTCCTCACTACTGGTGTAATGTTCACTAATGTTATTTTACCTAAGCAGATCCATGAATCCATCCACGCAAATGTTACATAGACTTATAATCAAATATGTGTATCCTGTCATGTGATATGTCTTTTCTCAGCTATAATGTATTATCTAAATGAATCCTTCACTTGTACATTTTCCACCACTGTCAAAATCTTGTACTATGACCTTACTCATAATAAAAACCGTTTGTAAACAAAAAAAAACATTCCCATAGACACACTCCTAAACCTTGTGGACAGCCTTCCCAGAAGAGTTGAAGTTCTTATAGCTGCAAAGGGTGGGCCAACTCAATATTGAACCCTATGGAATAAGACTGGGATGGCAATAAAGTTCATGTGCGTGTAAACGCAGGCCTCCCAATACTTTTGGTAATATAGTATATAACACAGCTTACATAGATGCACTGGTTGCATTTATTTTCTATTTGCATGCTTTTTTTTTTTTACTCTCTCTTTTCACCTGGTGACCCTGCCATCTCTTGTTCTAGGAGGACAACGCTCCTCACTGTACTGTAACTACGGAGCAGCATTGCTGACTTCGGACAGGAAGTGTGCTAGGAATACCGAGTGCCTCTCTTCATCTCCATAATATAGAGGGAGTTGTTCTGTACTTCATAGAGGAAAACTGGGATGGGCTGATTACCCTGTCTGACATAAAAATGTTACCTCTTTTTTTTACATATTTATTAGACCAAATGGAGCAAAAAAGAGCTCATCAAGGCCCAGCACAGCCTTCACAAGGAAAATATTTGCTTGGCTCCTCCTTGTACTGTACATGTGCACCATGGCCACATTCATTTATTTGGGACAGCTGTACTTCTCAGGGCAGCAGTACACCATGAACACAACCATCACATTGGGAATGGGGCCAGGGCACACACGAGCAGTACAAAGAGGAGCTGGCCAGAGATTTTATTTGCAAAAACAGAAACTTATGGATCGGTTGGAAGGGTAAATATGTTACCGGGTGGGCTGCACTCAGTGAGGTATGGGGAATAAATAACACACAACTTCACCAAAGGGAAACCAGCTGTTGATTTTCGGAAAGGAAGCTGAGATTAGATGTATAACAGGCAACTAAGATTTCTGCTTCTCCTTATACAGAATCCTATTAATTCCATTAATAAGGGAGCACATACACATGTTGTTGACCGTTCACCAAGCTCAATTACTATCACATGGGAGAGGGTAGTACAGAGCAATATGCAAATACCAACTTTTAGGAAGTCAATGTTTGAATATGAGCTTTAGAGTGAATGAAGTTCTGAAACATAGAGCACAATAGTGTGGCCTGCTACACATTGGGGTTGATTTACTAAAAATGGAGAGTGCAAAATCTGTCACGGCTGTGCATGGTAGCCAATCAGCTTCTAACTTCTGCTTGTTCAATTAAGCTTTCACAAAAAAAACTAAAATCTGAAAACTGATGAACTATCATGGACAGCTGCACCAGATTGCCCACTCTCCAGTTTTAGACCCCTTTCACACTGAAGCGGTTTTCAGGCACTTTAGTGCTAAAAATAGCACCTGAAAACCACCGGAAAACTGCCTCCCATTCATTTGAATGGGTGCTTTCACACTGCGGCGGTGCGCAGTCCTGCAAGCAGCATCTTTGGGGCATTTTTGGAGCGCTTCAAAAATGCACCTGCCCATTGAAATGAATGGGCATTGCTTCCAAACGCCTTAAAAGAGATTTGAAAGCTTTGCAAAGCGGTCTTTTTTCGTATTTTTCGTTGTCAGCTGACCTTAAAAAAAGCTCCCCGCTAGCGCCCGAAAAGCACCGCTAAAACACAGCTAAAGCACCGCAAAAACAACCGGCACTTTAGAGGCTCTTTGAGCAGCGCTTCAGTGTGAGAGGGGTCTTAGTAAATCAACCCTGATGTTTTTTGTAAAAGTTCTGCAGGCACGAGCCCCATTCACGCTTGGGCTGAGCCTCCATGGTCATCTCTCTGTCTTTTTCATGACTGTCTGTACACATTTCTGGCTAGAGCATTTTTTTAAATACATTTTTAGCCAATGAAAGGCTAGTTATATGGCAAGAAACCAATCAAAAAATGCAGGATATGTTTAGTAAAGCCTATTGGGGCCAAAATGCGTGACTCTGCCCCAGAAGAAGCTCACATACTTTTTCAAGCGTTGAGCTTCAAGCGACACTATAGGGTTTATTTACTAAAGCTTGAGAGTGCAAAATCAGGCTCACTTCTGCATGGAAACCAATCAGCTTCTAACCTCAGCTTGTTCAATTAAGCTTTGGCAATAAAACCTGGAAGCCGATTGGCTTCTATGCAGAAGTGACCTTGATTTTGCATCCTCCAGCTTTAGTAAATAAGCCCCTATGTTACAAGATAAATTGGCATCATTGAATATAATCCTGGTGCTGAGCGTTGAAGCAATTCCAGTGTAGATTCAAACTACTTTTCAAATCGCTCAGATGCATGGGGGGACTTGACATTTAAGTGTTATATCCACCAATCAACAACCCAATCAGCATTAGCACAGTAAACCCAGGAAGTAAGATGGCTCCAATTTTCACACATTAGCACCGAAAAGACTATTGATTTTCTGGGAAACGATAGGGTAAGGCTGGACAATGGTTTACAGTATTTCCCAATACGATCGTTTTTTGTGCATGCAGACAAAAAGTGCACTTTAAAGGTGAGAACAGACATGCATAGTGATCATACAAAAGGTTTATCAATACAGAGACCTTGAAGCAAGGCCTGTGAGATCTGCATGCAGCTGTTTCACGAAACAAGTCATGCTACTCATGAAGGTTTCTATCCATAGCATAGAAGAGATGAGTGACTAATGCATAAAGCAAGTCTGCCGGCATATGATGTGTCAAGGTGACTCATTAAAGAAGAACAGTTACAGCTTACTTAAAACTGAGAAATCCTCTTTCCCCGTGGGATATACCACTAAGTGTTTGTGTGTAAGGTGGGAGGGGGGAATTCTTGAGCTAATGCTTCCACTTAATGTCTCACATTTCAGACTTGTCCAAAAGCAAAGATATCTGTGCTGCTTATAGTAAAGTTGCTTCCTTTTTGACTGAATCCTCCAGCAGGGTACAAAATGGCAGAATGATGGCTACCATAGCTCCCAACTGTCCCTGATTTGAAGCAATGTCCCTCTTTCCTCCTCATTTGCTCCTCATTTTGGTCTGATCTATATAGTTGTATATAAAATTCACTTTTTATCTTTTAAAAAGTGTTTCCTAGTGCTAAACCTTTCATCCAAATTCTAAATTGCTGCATTTGTAAAAAGCGTTAAAGCATAAAAGCCAATATAAAGGAATAGTAGTGGTTAAAAAAAAGCACTTGTGGGTTTAAATAACCTTTTTTTGTTAATTCTCCTTGAAGCGGTGTGACAAGGGGCGTGCCCTATGCCTACATACGTTTGCTAGTAGGTGTCCCTCATTCCCATCTCAAAATGTTGGGAGGTATGCTGGTACAAATGCTTCTCTCATCATCTAGGCTAAACAATAAACAGCTGCGCCCAATGTACAAAAAATTGGCCTTCATTTATGAAAATTTTGACACAACATCTGTGCATCAGGTGCAAAATTTCATGAATAATTTTCCAGGCCAAAAGTATGTAGAATTTGCTTAAGCCCCATACACACGGTCGTAAAATCCGACCACCAAATCCATCGGATTTGGTCCGACGGATTTAGTCCGACACTGGTGTTGCATACACTCGGTCGGACAAAGTTGTCGTAAAATCCGATCATTCTGAACGTGGTGACGTTTGTTGCGTACGACGGGACTACGTAGAGGCCAATAGCTTTGGTCTTGTAATGTGCTCTGAGCATGCGTGGCACTTTGTCCGTCTGAATTCGCTACACACGATCGGAATTGGTGTGATCGGACTTTGTTGTCGGAAAATTTTTAGAGCAGGAGATACAACTTTGTCCGTCGGACAATCCGATGGAAAATGTCTGATGTTGCCTACACACGGTCGGAATTTCCGACAACATTGTCCGATAGGAAACATTGGAAAATCCGACCGTGTGTATGGGGCTTAATACTGATACAACCCCACTAATAAGCTGTTGTCTAGACATTTTATTATACATTTTTAATAATCCAATGGGACTGTAAATTGATATAATCCTTTGGACTTGTAGCTCTCCCCAGGCCAGGAAATCTTCAACCAACACTATTAGACAATAAGAGCGCACCAGCCTTACTAACCTCATTAAGTAAATGCTTCTTATACTCACATTAGGTGATTAAAACCAACTGCAGGATTCATTCAGCCACCCTCTGTTTTCAACTCAATAATGCATGGGCAAAAATGTCAGCTTTGAGTAAGAAGGTTTTTTCCTGCACTGAGTCAACTACCTCAACGGTGGCTGAGCAAGTCCTATGGTTGGTCATCTGTATCCGGTGTGCTCAGATGAATGCCAAGTTTGATATGCTTTGATTTGAAACACCTTTGTGAGTATAAAAAGCAAAGTTTTTATTGAACATTTTGCACAAGGCTGGTATGCTCTTTTTTCATCTTAAATTTCCCAGGCCAGTTTTAACTTGGCTAAATACCGCTGGGCCACACCAGAAATTCTTATCACAGACATCAATAAATAAGGTCCCTTTGCATTACGAATTTTTCAAATTGCTTTAAGTTAGGGGGAAAAAAGGGGAGGGGGGATTTTCTTGGTAATGTCAACAGACATAAACCAATTTTATTAAATCACTAATTATTTATTGAAGATACAAAATTTAAGAACAATCAAGAAGCAAATAATCATACATAGAAAAAATTGATAAAACAATCTAGTGGCCCTCTGGACGGCTGTACTACATCCCAAATACTGGGGGCACTTCTACCTAGGAGGTTAATCCAGGGAGGATGCACATATATATTCAGTCAAATTCGACATGTCTCGCGCTTTTCTGCTTCCTCAGGAGAACATTGTGGAGGGAACAGAATACTATAATAACAAAAGCATATAGTATGACAAGACACTAACTTAATAATATTATATACACTTGCCACCTTTTTGCTTGCGGTGCAGTCAACCAAGATACACCAACAGGTATTTAAAACAGGTTATAAGTGCATAACTTATCTTTAAATAGGAATCTTCCCTTTTATGGTGACTGATAAATTCATACACGTCTATATTTGCTCTATTTTAATAGGGTTCTCACATTGTTATCCGACCCCAGTATGCCTCCTTGGCGTCCTCCCATTTTCTCACCGTGACATATACAAAAACTTCAACAGTTGGAGCAATTTGCGGCATACCTCCATCCTTTGGATGCCCGGCTCCCCTCCTTGTTGATGGGTATCTGTTTCCTGTTAAACAATATCTCTCAGGATAACATATGGTGAAGAAGCTTCTCCTCCCAGCCGCTGTTTTTAAATCAACCTGGAATGCTCTTGTATACGGTCTTTCGATTCACTGCGAGTCCCTTTTCCATTATATTTAAATTTATGTTAATACAATTTTTCCTTTTTCTTTTTTTGCAACTGTTACTATATGTATAGGTACTTGTATCCTGACATACTATTTTACTATTATATTTTTCTATACAATAGGAATGTTGTCATACTCTCACCCCTGAAGAAGGAGGGAATTACCAATCTCCGAAACGCGTCGGGTGTAGATAACCTCTATGATATACATTCACATTCTGTACCTTGCAATTCAAGTACTATTTGAAAATTCCAGTTTTTCTTTTATTTTTATATATATTTTTATGTATGTTAATACTTTATATATCAATCTTTTGTAATAAACGTTTTTTCAATATATACTATCTAGTTCTCAATTTGGGGTAAAAAGTTTTTCATGCCTTAAAAGTCCAACCCATAGGGGATCCTCCCTCTTTTTTCCCTTTTTGCTTGCTGGAACTCTGACCAAGTGGAAGTGGACTGTGGTGAGTTAAAAACCAGAGTTGAAAACAGGAGATTATCACAGGAGTCCTCAAACCTCCTGCTCAGGGTTCCACGAAACGGGGATAGCACTTTAGCCAGCCGAGTGCTGTGTGGAGGGGACACCTATTTTTTTCACATCAAGGGATCGGATGATCCACATCAAGGGATTGGATGAACACACCGTCCAGTGTTGAAGGTTTACCCCCATACATAACTTTATGAACTCTATCATTTGAGATCCTACGGATCTGGTAAGCAGCCACCTGGTCTGTTATTACTTCTCTGGCTGATGTTTTCTTGATTGATCTAATTTGTGGTGCTTCCGTGTGAAGAAAGAGAATGAACCTTTTGCTACCTTTTGCCACTTTGCCATTTTTTGTTACATTGAAAAGGATTCTTGGCTACTTTGCTACATTATTCTTAACATCCCATTTCATATGATCTATGAACATTGGGATTTGCTACGGACTGTAATTTAAGCTGTGGTTTAAGATCACATTGATAACTAATTAATTAATTAATTTATTGATTGATTTATTCATTTACTTATTTTACTTATTTTTTCTACCAAGTAATTTATTATATTGGCAGTGTGTCACTCCAGTCATTGGAAATAATTTATTATATTAGTAGTGTGTCACTCCAATCATTTTTAGGTGAACCATGATTTTTCACTTATTTAACACATTTAAGTTGCGCAATTGAAGTTTCTTTACACAATAACTTAATAATGTAAAATAATACATACAATTACTACACAACGATGCAAAAATGCAAGGAACTGCAACATATACCTATATCATTTGTACATGAGATAGTGAGAGGATACTCAACCCCACAGCTGGGTATGGTCAAGCGAGAGCCAGGCAAATGGCCCATAGGCTATCGTCACAAGGCGGACATGGGATTTCAACTTTTCTTTTTTATGACTATTTGCTTCTTGATGGTTCTTAACCACTTCTGGACCACACAGATATACTTTGGCAGGGCGGCCCTCGTGCCACGAAATCACGTACCTGTACGTGATCTAGTGCACTGGGTCTGGGGTACGCGCCACCGGTGACCCAATTGGACACAGCTGGAGCCAATCAGTGGGTCTGGCAGACCCGATGTTCACCGGAACCTCGCAATTGTTCTGAGGGGAGGCAGAAAGGCGTGAACAAGTGCTAAGCAATAATACGGATCTCTGTCTTCCCCCAGTCAAAACCCGAGTGCTTTCACACTGGAGCGGTGCGCTTGCAGGACGGTAAAAAAAAAGGCCTGCAAGCAGCATCTTTGTAGCACTGTATGAGCGGTGTATACACAGCTCCTAAAGCGCCCCCCTGTCCATTGAAATCAATGGGCAGTGCCGCCGAACCGCTTTTCGGCCACTAGCTGGGGTTAAAAGCGACCCGCTAGCGACCGAATAACGACGCTAAAACTATGGTAAAGCACCGCTAAAAATGGCGGCGCTTTACTGCCGACGCCCCCAATGCCTCAGTGTGAAAGCACTCTTAATATCATATTTGTCCGCTGCAATGTCGTAATCCTGCTAAAAATTTCTGATCGCCGCCATTACTAGTAAAAACAATAAAAATTCCATAAATATATCCCATAGTTTGTAGACGCTTTAACATTTGCGCAAACCAATCAATATACGCTTATTGGGATTTTTTTTATCTTCCGGGGCTAAAGGTTAAATTTTATATCTTCAATAAATAATCAATCTTTTCCCCTTTCCCTGAACAAATATAACATATACAATTTTTTGAAAGCTTGAACATCAGATCAGGCAAATAGCTAAACACATTGAAACACATATTGTAAATGGGAGCTGTTTTATCTGAAAATATTTTGTAGTTCTGTCCATGCAGTCATGAGATTTTCACAGCCCTGCCACACCACAGAGCCAGGTTGGTGACCAAACGTTATACTACTGCACCACAGCCAGTCACCTCTCTGCCCCCCAGCCTCTGCTTGGTCAGTATTGGTACATAAGCACAGTAATAAGTCACCCTCTGTTTCTTCTGCTCTCTCCTGCTGAGAAAATGTTCCTTTCCAGCTCATTTGCACTGCAGCACAACCAACTGGCTCCCAGTACTATCTCTTCTGCTCTAAATCTAAATGTTGATGTACATGGTTTTGCAAGAAGCTGATATCTTGTCAAACTATGATACTTGCCCATTCAGTGCTCTCTGGAGCACTAGACTGTGGAGGGGGCGGGAGTGGCTGGCTCAGGCTTTCAGTGGAGTGCTGAAAGGCTGAGCCAGCTGCCAGTCAGGCATCTGGGTGGATCCCGACATTATTGTTGGGATCCCTGCAGAGCCTGGACCGGCTCTGTGGCATCAGCCAACAGCAGGCTTTAGCTGTAGTCAGCTGAATCTGGGTCACCTGAGTGCAGAAAGAGGTGCACTTCTGTGACCCACATGAGAAATATGGCTTCTCTTTTAATGAACATATAAGCAGAACTAATTTGTGTCATTTATATCTGTCCAGAGATCCGCTTTAAAGCCCAAATCTGTGTTTTAGGAAAAGCAGTGGGTTCAGCTAGGGGAATGTTTTTAAATTACAGCTGTCCCTTAAAACCAGGAAGAAGTGTGTAACACAACAAATGTCTGTGCTATATTTTAGCATAGCATGCCACATAAAAAAAAAAAAAACGTATTACATTTTACAATCCATGGTAATTTTTCTATCTGATCCAAGTCTGTGTAAAGCTCCAGAGCTGAGAGTTTGCCGATTTCCCCGCCCACGGTAGGTGCTGTACTCGGTGATCACATAATGGAAGCCTGGAGCAGGGCCCAGTTATCTTGGCATCTAGTGCACATGATTCAACAATCTGCTCTTCTGGCTCTTCAGCCGTAGCGAAACAATTCTCACGTCTCCTATTTTGCCTGTGACGTACTACATGTGGTATTACTGCAATGTAAACTAGTTACTAGCTTTTTAAAAAGAGATCTGTGTGGTGCAGCTAGCTACTACAGTAGAGAGTGTAGTTTTTTTTGAAGGAGGTTATACAATAGAATGTTAGAAGGCTTGTTTACAACGATCTACTATAAGAGCTACTACACACTTAAATGCTGCTTTTAAAACCCCTGCTTTTAACGCAAACTGTTAGACAGGTTTATTTGGATGTCTGTGAGCTGGTCGGTAAGCAAGCATGGTCCTTTTCCCTTGGATTTGTCCTTGGCCTTGTTTTTACCTTATGCCGCCCTCCCAATGCTGCTCACTGGGATGGCCAGTTGTAGATGGGGGCAGTGGCGCATGTTTTTGTTTCTACTACACACTTAAAGCTGACCTGGCATGTTTTTTAGCTGCATGCTCATATTTTTAACATGTACTCTACCTTTTGCCACTACATATACCTTATTTGTTCCTTTTTACTTTGAGAAGCATACAGACACATCTCCTCTTGGAGAGAGCAGTCACCTTAGCCTACATATTATGTCCTGTGTGATTGGTCACCTCACCAACCCTTAGGCCTCACGCACACTGGTTTATTGTAAACACTGTTCCTTCTGACAGGAGAAAATCAGTGTTACAATCTCACCACAAGCGAGTTAAGCAGCGTTTGTTTACATATTTATTTCATTGGCTGGGATTTTAATTTATTCTGAGTATAAAAATTTATCAATTCTGAAGTGCTAAATGCGCCTAGCGCTTAGGCTTGTTTGGACGCGTTCAGTGTTTTTATACCCAAAAGCTCCTTTGATGAATGCGATTCTTCTGCGTTTAGGAGAAGAAGCTTTGGCTGCCTTTAAACTCAGCTGCTCCTAAACTACTCTAAAAGGCTATGTGTTCATGGACCTATAGGCTTTTATTGAGATGTGTTTAGGGGCTTAGGCAAAAAAAATGCCAAAAGCCCCAAAAACACCAGTTTAGGAGCAGCAGTGTGCATGAGGCCTTATGATTCTATGATTTAAATCAGGCAGCCCTAAATTCACCATGTGAATCAGGTGATGCCAAGCTCCAGATGCTTATGTGATTGAATCTACCTCTCCTTGGCCAGCATCTCCCTGCTTGGCCCTGCTCTGCCCAACCACCATCTACTATTCAGAAACTAAGAATGTTGGTAGCTGCAAGGAATCAATAGAGCGAGTCCTTTGTAAAATAATGCTGCTTGGGTCGATGCTGCAGAGAAGGCACGGGAGTTCTCCTGTCACCTCCCATACAGCTGCCCATGCTTCTGAACTCATACATCTATCCCTATGTCTGCACCCATAAATCTTCCCATACGTCTGCATCAATACATCCGCCCATACGTCTGCACCAATACATCCGCCCATACATCTGCTCCAATACATCCATACATTTGACTCCACTCATAAACTCACCCAAACTCTTGCACTCTTGTAGTCTGGCAGTCTGGCAGGGCCCACCTACATGTACAGGAAAAATGCAAAATCCACCAGCATACTATCAAGCTAGTCAACACTAAACTAAATGTTGTGCGAAACCCTGCCACAGTAAGGACACTGGGTTTGCACGTGTGCAGCATGTGGACTGTTTTTACATTTTTTTTCTGGATTTTGATAGTCCTGGATTGGGCTTCATAGTTTGGAGATTTTAAAGTGTCTTGGGAGAGAAGAAATCTCCACTCCAGTGTATGGGTTTTGTGGAAAACCAGCACGGTGTGTGTCAATGTGCACACAGCCCTTATAATGATGGACTGGTGATCGCTCAGGGCAGACGCTGCCATTTGAAGACAAAGCCCTGTCAGGAGACCTGTTTTTTTCCTATCAGAGTCTGCATCCTTTGCGTGAGGGACTTCTGCCTAAAGGACTGGGAAGGTTGGGGGAGCTACCCAGGTCCGGGAGACCAAGAGAGGGTCTGGAAGGCTGAGAAGGCTGGGTGGCTAGTGGGTCTAGGGGGCTGGAGGAAGTCTGAAAGTCTCTGAAAGAGTGAGCAAACTGGAGGGGGCTGGAGAGCCCTGTTTGGACGCCAGGAGTGGGCCCGTGCAGTGAGGTACTGCAACTAAGGCTAAGAGAGCCTGAGGAACCTTTGGTCAGGGAGACATTTGCTAACAGTAGCAAAGCTGCTGAATGTAGCTAGGTGGGCTAGCATTTTTCGTTACCTGTTGTTGCTTTGTGAAGCTGAAGCCCCTGCGTGGGAAACATTGTAAAGACTTTATTTTTAAATAAAAGTGGGTTGCTGAGCCCTTGAATATAGTTCCTGTCTGGCACAGACTCACGTATCTACCATTAAACGAAATATCCCTCTTAATGCAATTTATATAAACTGTTTCAACACTTAAGTTGAAGAGGTTTCGGTTGCATACATTGGCGAATACATATAGGGCCACAACGATGCATCAAGACATCTCTGCTAAGTGTGTGGTCCCTTACTATAAATACTCTGTTTAGAGGAATAAAGCCATGAATTGAGAGGTAGACTCACGTTTTTTAAGGAATCCTTCACACCAGCAGCCATGCTGAACACACTACCACTGGTATGCGCTGGTAGAAATAGTGATGATGTGCTGATTCGGGTGTGGTTTCATTTTTTTTTTCTTGTTTTTGTTAGTTTTGCATTAGTGGCAATTTATTAAAGCAGAACTAAAGGGATCAATAACCACCTTTCAAACAGTCCCTCGCTGGCATCTTCTCTTGTGTGCTGGTTTTCGGTCATCTTTATTGCAATCACAGGAGCATTCTAGCACACAGGGACTGGACACCTGCATTCTAGCACACAGGGACCACTGCAAGTTCTACTGGCCACAATGTTGTGCGATACGGTGTCGCACCACACTGTGGTGAAAAAAAGTACTGCATGTCATACTTTTTTGCAGCACACACCATTAGTGATGGTATGAAATTACCTGATAATGAATAAGGCTTTTCACCTTGTCTTGTGTTGTCCATACACATGGTGTGAACGAGCCAACAAAAGGTATCTATATAGGCTAACTATACATGTATTTACAAATGTGCAACAATGCAACAAAAACCTCTGTTGTTAATTTATTTATTTTTACAGTTTAATCTGGCATTTGGTATTGGATAGCTGGATGGTGTTCTGGGGAATTTTTTTATTACAGAGTGTACTTCCCCCTCTCATGTGCACCTTTCCTGTGCAAGTTATAACTTGATCTGAGCATCTGCAGTTCTTTGCTATGTGTGTAGAAGTCAGATAGGGAGCCCTGCAGATTCTGCCCACAGTCTGGGGATACATTTTTTGGAAAGCCTGTGATAATGTGACAAGCATCGGAAGTGTGTATAGCTCCACAATGAAGCTAGGTATCAAAAAATAAAAAATAAAAAATAAAAACACACACATTATGAGCATGGGGACTTTTATACTTTAATTAAGGTTTCCTGGAGAACAGACGTAAAGTGTTTGTAAAGCACATCCCTCTCTAGTGTGTACCTGTCTTCATTAAGAGCACTAAGTGTCATTTCTGTCTGCTGCTTCATTCCTCTGCTATCAGCATGCATCACTTCTGACAGGTTTTCCTGACACCAAGAGAAATAAGGTGACACAGGAGGAATCTCAAGCTGATTAAAAGCTTCAGCTCTGTTCCTGTGTGCTGTGTGAAGGGGGGTGTGTCCATTCCCTCCAATCAGCTGTCAGAGCTCTCCTCGCTGAGCCCTGCACAGTGTAATTTCAGTTCTCTGCCCCTCTTTTTCTGACAGCTCAGACACACTTTATAAATGCTGGACTTTGAACAGTTGTAGAGAATAGAAGACTGCTAATAAACAGGTACAACTTATGTAGGAGGATTTGTTTCATCTTTGTGTATCACCTGAGGCCAGTCACTTCACTGGGTGTATGTAAGGGTTTACAACCACGTTAAAGAGGAGTTCCAGGCTTTTTTTCATTTATTAAAAGTCAGGAGCTACAAAAAGTGTAGCTCCTGACTTAACAAACAGAAACACCTGTCCTGCAGTCCAGCGATGCGGCCGCACAGAGCCTCGCTCCTCTCCCCCTTCTCTCCACGGTGCCTCCAATGAAACTGTGGGCACAGTGGTGGACAGGCAGTCTTCTGGGGAGCTGTGATGTGTCCCAGAAGATTGTCGAGAGGGAGGGGCCGCCTAGGGTGAGAGGAGAAGTTGCCTAGGCGGCCCATAGTCGGAAGTAGGAAGTGGGACAGGAAGTCCCACTCAAAACATGTCACCCCCCCCATCAAAAAAATGACATGCCAAATGTGGCATATAAGGGGGGCGAGGAGTGCTTAAAGCGGAAGTTCCACTTTTGGGTTGCAATGGTCTTTTGAACTGCACTAGAAGTAGTACTGAATACTATGTGAAGAGCAACTCCTATACAAATGTGAGATAACAGTAGAGGCAGAACGGAAACTTGTTCTGAGAGAACTTTCAGAGGCTACAATGACCGACCTTTCTGTCTGAAGCCATCACCTGCCTGGCTGTCATGCTAAACTAATGACTTTAAAGTGTACCTGTACCCAGATTACAGACAATAAACTGTTTGCATATTTACTATTGTGAAGCATTTCATTTTTAAGAACCTGTTCACATCATAAGGGCTCATACACATGGCCATAAGGGCGACATACATAGTCCAGAGAGTTCCCAAAAACGTTCCCAGGACCCGCAGCTGCTGCATACAGCCACCCATAGACATCAAGCGACATCAGCCGGTTCAAAAAATAAAAATAAACGTCTGACTTCGTGCCCGTGTGTACGGCAGGTGGTCCCACAGAAGCCGGCCATTCGGCATGTTGGAAGACCAGCCGCTGACTGGCTCCTGATCAGTGCTCTCATGGCCAGTATTCTGGCAGGGGGGGGGTGTCGTCCCCCTGTCAGAACACAATAGCTGAGCAGGGGCGATCACTGTTCCAACATTGTATTATTACTACAGCGGCTCCGACCTGAGCTGATAGTGTGTAAAAGGCTTTAACCTATTGCTATATGTAACCCTATATTTTCTTCCAAACCATAAATCGAACGTATTCCCTAAGGTTGACCTGTAACCCTGAACACTAAACAGTTAACTTATCAGTAGAAGGGGAGTGCATGCTGACAGCTCTGTTGCTAAATTATCTTGGGGAAAAAGATTACTGTGCAAACAAAGTTTTCTAATGGAGAGTTAGAAGCAGCACTTGCGACCAATCAGATTTCCTTAATGCACACGTGCCGACACCAAACACACTGACAGGTGAACAAAGCAAAGTGAAGACCTCATCAATGCACTGATGCTACTTCACTGTGCTCTCGCAGGCTGGAGGTAGGTTATCACTTATCTGTTGCTTAACTGCTAAAGGGATGGTCAGAAATACAAACATTTTGTCAGGTAAATACATATTTCAGTGGTGTATTAACCAGTTTTCCTAGACTTTAGCTTTATGAATATATCAGCTGTGCATTATCTGGGTCTCCAGACTCTTCTTTTGGCTGACATTGTCTGCACTTATATTGACACCCAACCTAAAATACCCACTTTCTACAAACAATTAAGCCTAGGCAATCTCTTGAGATGCAAAAAAGATTTTGGAAATCGATAACATATCTAAATAGTGAATGATGAAAAATGTAGTGCTAAACAAATATGGTGGTTCACCACGCATGCACATAATAAATGGGTGGTGGGAAATCGATCATACAAAAAATTTAAAGGAATGGAAAGGTGAAAAAATCCAATAAATGTAAAGGTCCTAGAAAGGACCGATGTAAGTCCACCACCAGATAGTGGCTAGTCAGGGATGGATTACACTAGCACTGTCCGGCATGTAGAGCATCAGGGATGGTACATCTTCAACCAAAAGGGGAAGTATATCTACTCTTACCGGAACAGGTGGACTCGAATGTCAGACAATGAGTCATTAAGGCAAGGGTGCCGAGATCGGCAAATCAACAGAACTCCAAGGAACCCAGGACCTCCAAACACGTCAACTAGGGATGTGCAGGTAACCGTCAGACCTGAACTTGGATGTGGGGAACACCAAGGCTGGAATTCAGGCATTGAAGGCCAGACTGGATGGCAAAAGAGCCTCCTGTCCTGACTAGCCACATTTATTGGATTTTTTCACATTTCCATTCCTTAAATTTTTTTGTATGATCGATTCCCACCACCCATTTATTATGTGCATACAGCCATATTTGTTTATCCTTTAGCGCTACATTTTTCATCATTCACTATTTAGCATCTTTGTCACATTGTTTATGTAGCAGCTTTCCACTTTTCATTTACTTGAGTTAGCGCAGTAACATTTCCCATTTACACTTTGCTCACAGATCTGCTTAGCATGTTGGAAATACTGATAAAGATGAGAAAATATCAGAACCTGCCTGGCCAATAACCTAATTACAATATTGTATGATCATATAATCCAACATGATACTTTTACTGCCACCATAAAAACTGTGTAGCTGTAAATGTAAAACACTGCTATATAATTATTCAGACACTACTGAATAAGAAATTTCCACTTCAAGGTAACAGTTTCACATTACTTGTTCCTCTCTCCTACTGCTAATACTTACATAAATTGTTTCAACTTTCAGCATTTAGGATCTTTGCTTATTTTTTCCTATGCCAGCTCCTGAACGTCAACATTGTACTGCAGTTGTCTTGTAGTTCATTCTAATTAGAAAGACAGCTATGAAGTACATTGCCACATCAGTACAGTCCATGTGACAAATCTTTCCATGGCATATTACACAAGTAAGCTAGGTCATTCTTCAGTGGCTCATGATACTGCCATTTGATGTAGACAGTTCATGCTTGTTCAATGTAAACTCATAAAAGGGACCTGAAGTTCCCTTAGTGTTAGCTAAACTCACTTAAAGATTACAGATAGTGATCTAATATTCACTTAAAGATTACAGATGGTGAACCAAGTTAATTCCCTTATAAAAAAAACAAAAAAAACTAGTTAAAGTGAAACATGAGTTTTATTGAGAGTGGAAAATATGTACCCTTCAGTTCATCTACATACATTATAAGACGTGACAGTGCCAGGTCCTGCCACAATTTAAGGCTAGGGAAAAATTGACACAGGGTTCGTACTAATGCAGAGTGCGGGGCTCCAGAATGTTGTGACTGAGTATTCCGTTTTCTCTGGGTTTGGAGCTTGAAGGCTTTAAAACGTCTTGGGTGGGACAAAACCTTCAATCCTGTGTCCAGGTTTTACTGGAGACCTGCAGGTGGTGTGGGGGTGCATGTGTACATACTCAGAAGCTAGGTCTGGCCATAGCTCAGTGCTTCAGCCAAGAGGAAGATGTGTTCCCATTAGGGGAGAGTTGTGTGCGCCTGTTTGGAGAGGGAGTGAGGGATCTATTTAGGAGGCAACATTTCATGTTGGAGAGGTTCCTTGCCCAAAGGACTGGGAGAGTTGGGACAGCTGAGCCAAGTCTGGGAGACTGAGAAAGCTGAGGCGACTTGGTGAGTCCAGGGGACTGAGAAAGTCTGTGAGCCTCAGTGGAATGAGAGAGCCCGGGGTGCCAGAAGATCCCATATTACGGGGCCAGAGTGGGTCTGTGCAACTGGAAGCTGCAACTGTAGGATGAGGGGGGGTGCTCAGGATATGGTCTGTGGGACAAGTGAGCAGAGTAGCGGAGCTGCTAAAGAGTGAGCCAGGTGGCTTTGCATTATCGTTATTTGTGTGGGCAACCCGATGTTTTACTTTTACTTGACTTATTACTGTTAATGTTTGCCAAAGGATCTTCAAAGTGGCCAGTTGAAGTTGTTCTAAAGGCTAAAGGTTTTTTTTTTTTATTTTTTTAAATTGTATTTTTATTTAGAATAAAGATCAAAAATACATGTACAACAGTGAGAACAGAGGGGTAATAACAACATGGATGAGAGTAGAGGTGATTGTAAAATAACGTACATTACAATAAATCTTGCATGTTTCATGTTACAAACTTCAAAGCAATCTAGGTATGCTTGCAGTGTTACCAGCAGACATCTTCAAATTTTAAAGTGCAAAAGAGTTGGGTTGAATAATAAGAAGGGGGTTAGGAAGGAGGAAGGGAAAGCAAGGGAAAAAAAGAAAAAGAGAATGGGGAGGATGGATCCAGTGAGAGTGCTGTACAATCAATAGACATAGGGCATATGCAAAGAAAAAAAAAAGTAATTCACTGGGTGTAGTAAAGGCAAATTTTCCAGGGTGCCCATAACTGAGGGAGGGGCACTCTGTCGAATTTTCATTAAAGTGCATGGACAGGGGGAGAGGGGTTTTGGGGGGTACCATGGAGACCTTGGGTAGGCTGGCCAGCGTTTCTAAGCTAACAGCTTAAAAGGCGTATATAAGGTAGGGAAAAATTGTATGTTTAGGGGATCAAGGGGATGGCATTTGGATTGCAGTCTGAGTGGTCCCATAAGTCCCAGATTTTTGAGAATTGCGGGAGCATGTCATTAACTACTGCGGTGAGGCGTTCCATTCTATGGATTTGATCCAATATTTGCAGTGTCTGCGGGAGATCTGGTGGCTAAAGGTTTTTTACCTACATGCAGGGGCCGTGCTGGTGGTGCTGTCGGTTCTTTGGTTAACAGTAACGGTGTCCGCCAGCGGGTGTCTCCTAGCAGTCTGGAGCTGTCAAAGGTTTCACCTGCTGGTGGCACTGTTAGATCTATGAGCCACAGTACTGGTGTCCACCAGCGGGTGTCTCCTGGCAGTGTGGAGACGACATCATCTCCTGCGATCAGGCATCACCTGAGGCAAGTTGCAGGAGATATGTACTTATACCCGGCAAGCACTCACACACTTGCCTTGGTATTGTTCTTGAGCCCTGACCTGTACATGTGATCCTCTGAACCTGAACCTGTTCCTGCCCCTCCTGTGATCCTGTTATCCTGTACCCCTGCCCTGCAGCCTGATCCTGTCCACCTTCTCCCTGTCCTGTCTTGCTCCTTGCCCCCATCTGTTGGATCTGCCGTGTATGACCCTGGCCACAATTACTATTTGGGTATTCCTTATCTGCTGTAAATATATTTAGCTTAGACTGTTATTATTTGTGGGTCACTGGTTGGTTGATTGCTGTACACTGTTTGGTATTGGAGGTGCATTTAATCTGTATTCACTTATCTTTAATAAACGACATTATTCACTTTACATGTGTTTGGTTCCCTCTGTTGCAGTCCACACAGTTCTGGCCACACCTGTTCATGACAGGCCGAGCTGCAGCTCTGTGTGTAAATGGACATGCAGAGCCTGCTTGGGTGCCCCTATTTCAAGCTGCTTGCTCTGGGGGCACATGGCAGGAGGAAGGGGCTAGGATCACAGGCGGGGGACCTGAGAAAAGAAGTATTGGGGCTGCTCTGTGCAAAACCACTGCACAGAGCAGGTAAGTATATCTTTATAGTTAAAAAAGAAAAAAAATTGCCTTTAATATTACTGCCCCTTTCACACGGGTGCCTCCGTTCTGTGGGATCTGCTTGCTCAGCGGGGGATCACTCCACTGGTCCCTGCTTACTAAGCAGAGCGGAGATGGACAGAGTCCCGCTCTCCTCTATAGGGAGATTGGATGAAAATGTACCGCTTGTCCGTTTTCATCCAATCCACCAGATGGATGGAAAATAGGAACTTCATCCTTCTGGTTTTGGGGGAGAGGATCGGATAGCAACGGGTGTCAGTGGACATGTCACTGTTGACATCCGTCACTCCATAGAGGTGAATGGAGTGTCTGATCAGGTCCACCTAACAAACTGACAGGCAGACCTAATCAGACAACCCGTGTGAAAGGGGCCTAAGGAAGGTTGGGCTTTGTATACGGATGCTCCAGATGAATAAAGTCCAGGCACATCTAGCAGAGTGGAGGCCTGGGAAAAAAAACCTGAACATCCTAGGAGACATTCTGATTCCTTGGAATCCTAGAGGACATGTTGAGTCTTTGGCCAGGCAAGTTTTGGGCTGGTTTAACTGCATTGCTGCTCACAAAACTCTTATGAATAGAAAAATGGTAGAAAATGACCATTGACACTTAGGCAATGATAACAGGCACCATTTTATTTCACTTCCATTTATCAGAAGATAGAAGGATGGATTCAAGGCTTGGGTATTCAATTCTAAGATTTTCCTTTTCGCCACCATATTTTTGGTAAAATCTGAGACAGAAAGGTCAAAGGTATCTTATAAAATATGTTAGCTTGAAGATCAACAGTTTTCACCAGTGCTGTCCTGATGAGCAAGAAATGGTGCATACAAAAGCAAGTGATTAAATACTTCCCTTCTACCTCTCTTGTCGCATATTCACCCAACAGCAGTGGGGTCAGGATATTCATGAATGTATGGAAAACTATCGTTCTAAAGGCCCCCCTTCTCTGCCCTACAACTTTAACCCCCATTTATTGTCTCTTGTTAGAAAACAGAGACACCTCTGAAAACTTCTGTGTATAAAGCCTAAAAATGCCCATAAGCTCATCCTTGGCCTGCAAACATTTCTGAAGAACTTAGAACATTTCATTATTATTTCACAACCTGCACTTGTTCCCTGCTAAAAATCTGACACAGGAAAGACCACAATCCGAGACAGTGTCATTTCCTGCTATTAGGGTTAAAAAAAGAAAGACAAATTTAACTCTAGAAGGAAAGTGGTAATTAAAAGACATTCCCTGTGATGTGTTTAGAAGGTATCATGTAATTCACACTTCCAGCCATGCGAAATATGCAAGGGGAAAAGTTCAGGCTTTGCTGACCTTGTAGACGCATAGGGAATTGGACTGTGTACTGCATGTCCTAGTTTTTACTGTGCCAGTTAGAAGGGAAAGAAGTGTGAAGTCTTCTGAAATACTTCAATGTTTTTTTTCACCAGACAACATAAAATACTTTACACCAAGGATCTCATACAAGAGCAGTCTGGCAAAAAAACAAAACAAAAAAATAAATAAATCAAGTTTAAAATGGTTCTAAACTCCAACAGTTTTTGTTTTACCTTATTGCATTATCTGCATTATCTTAAAAAAAAACTGCCCACTACCTAATCTACCTACCCCCATCCCTAAACACTTACCTGACCGAGTCACCTATACATTGGACAGTGGTCCCAGCTGCAGCACCGCTCCCCTCACTTCCTGCTTTCACAAGAGACACTGAGAGCAGCGGGAGCCATAGGCTACTTCTGCCGTCAGTCAAACATCTGAGAGGAGGGAGCATGGGCATGGCTTATACAGTTATCACTGTATAAGCAACAGTGTAAAAAAAAAGCAGTACAGTGGCACTATGGTGAAATGGATGAAAGGTGAAGTGAAGACAGGATGTAAAAAAAAAAAAAAATTGAATAAAAAAATAATTTACATGTTTTTTTTTTGTTTTTTTTTACATACTGTCACCAGTCAGTATTCCCAATCATGGTCACACCAGTCACATATAATAATGCTGTACTGCCACTGGTGACAGTATGTAAAAAAATACATTTTGGAAAAAAAAAAAAAGCACATTTTAATTTCATTTCATTTTCCAAAACAATTTGACAAAAATTACAACTTCAAAAAATTACTTTCCAAAAAGGGGCCATTGGGGATTTAGGGTAAGGGGGGGGGGGGGGTATTTGTGCTTTCCTTTCATTTTGGGGCCTCAAGAAATGAGATAGGCCATCTGTACATCGGGATTGATTCATTTTCAAATATACAGTATATACCATAGTTTGTAGACACTATAACTTCCACACAAACTAATTAATATACACTAATTAATATACACTCGTCATGTTTTCTCCCAGTACAGAACAGCCGTTCATTGAGGTAATCTCTGTGCACTATCCTGCAATCAGCACACATTATTTTTTGGGCTCAATGTCCATCAAGATTCAATTTAGGGCATTTTGGGGCATGCTACATTATGAATACTTTGCATACCATAAGTGTCAGTGTGTCAGACTTAAAGTTAAATGGAGCCTCTAATGGTAGATTTCCATGGTCATTGCTATACCTTAAAGCGGACCTTCAGTCATTTTTTTCAACTTTCCATCTATTAAATCTTCTGCCCTTGTCGTTTTAAATTTGGATAGCAAAATATTTTTTTTCCTGCCAGTAAATACCTTATACAGCCCACTTCCATAGTTGCCAACATTGTAAAAAAATGTGTAGGGACACTTTTTTGGCTGTAGGCAGAGTCTTATAATTACAGGCAGGGCATGCGTTTGTAGGTGTGACATAGCAAAAACAGAAAAATGTGCAGCGCCAAAAAATGGGCGTGGCTTGAGTGGAAATAGCGGGCATGGCTTATATGGGCATGGCTTAAATGGGGGTGTGGTTAGAGTCTGAAATGAATGCGAGATGGAGAAAGAAAGGAGAAAAGAGGGAGGGAGGGAGAGAGAAAGAAGGAGGGAAGGAAAGAGAATGAAGGAAAGAGGGATGGAGGGACAGCAGGCCCAGATCCTACACCACAATAGAAATGTGTATTCCAGAGTTTAACAAATCAGCAGATAAAGATTCTCCAAACACCTGGTGTTAGCGCTTCAATCATCCCGGAGTTCTGACGAGAAAGGTCCCCCCATAGGATAGTGTCCACCCTGTACTGCGCAGGCGCAGCTCTTGCGCAGTACGGAGGACAAAGGAGACGCCAAAAGTCTCTGAACATGAACAGTTGTTCATGAGCTGTACCCAGCGCATGTGCAATTAATACTACTTTGTGCCACACGCTCCCGATACTCGTGCAACTCTGCAAGGGGTGGGTGTAAGGGCGGATGCATACAGAAGATGGCCAGAGCTCATACGATGGTGGTGGATTTCTCAAAAGGGCGGATGCCATCTTCTGTATGCATCCGCCCCTACACCCGCCCCTTGCAGAGTTGTACGAGCATCGGGAGCGTGTGGCACAATGTAGTGTTAATTGCACATGCGCCGTGTACAGCTCATGAACAGCTGTTCATTTTCGGAGACTTTCGGCGTCTCCTTTGTCCTCCATACTATGCAAGTGCTGTGCCTGCGCAGTACAGGGAGGACACTATCTGATGGGGGACAGTTCTCGACAGGACAACGGCACCATGGTTGTTGTGGTGCCAGGATGTTTGAAGCACATTATTACTGATATTACATTGTAATATAGAAACTCACCATAATCCAGAATCCGTGGGACCACTGAGTGTATCACCTGCCACATCGCCTGCCACCAGATGCCATCAGGTGCCCCCAGCAGAGTCAGTCTTTTCATCAGGTGCCCCCAGCAGAGTCTGTCCTTACATCAGGTGCCCCCAGCAGAGTCCCTCCTTACATCAGGTGTCCCCAGCGGTGCCCCTCCTTACATCAGGTGTCCCCAGCAGAGCCCCCCTTACATCAGATGTTGCAGCAGCTCCGTTTCTATTGTAGCCACCCAGCCGTGTTCCACTTCTTCTGGTCTTCTTAAAAATGGCGCCCAGGGTAGTACTCTAGCGGCGGCAGCGAAAAATCGTGAAAAAAATTATTTCTCTGGACATTTCCTGGGAAACGATAAAATCAGGAAAAGAGTCTAAATCCCAGGAATGCCCCGGGAAATTTGGGACAGTTGGTAAGTATGCACTTCCTGTTTCTTGTCTGATAAAAAGCTGAGGCTTATGACATCATGCACAGCTCTCTCTCTCACTCTTGAGAGAGTTTTCCAGCAAGAGAGGGGGGTGAATCATAAGAGGGCCAATGAAAGCTGCAGAGCTGGAGGTGTGCCTCTGTGTGTCTGTGTAAATCCAGTAAAACTGAAGAGGCAGCAGCTTCAGCTGCCCACAGTGAAAATGGCTGCAGCCAGACTTAGTGGAGGGAGATTTCTGCAGCATATTTGGCAAGTACAGAATCACAGTATATATAAAAAAATATGCAAAGTGATTGGAGGGAAGCTTCAGAATGGCAAAGATGTTTTTATTACAAATTATGTGAGCCAGACTGCAGTTCCTCTTTAAGGAGAATTATAACAGATCTACACATTATATCATGCCATGTATTCTATTTCAGTTAACATAAACATTTCTCAGCTTTACCTATGTGCATTTCACAGTGAAGAAAATCAATGGAAGGTGGCCAGGAAACCAAAAGCACTCAGTTTTATTATGATGCATGAATTATTCAAATCAAAAATCACAGGAAAGCTCTAGTATTATGTACAATTACATGGTTCAAAAGGGATGATCAAGCAAGCTTGCTTTTATCCCAGCTCATATCCCACTTAGGAGTTTTACTGAAGAGCAGCTTATAGAAATGGATGAACCACATTTTCATAAAAGCTTGAACATATGTGTCTAATTGTATTTATTTATAGTACCAGAAAGTGCGAAACAGACACAAGTCATACCACCCAACTTTTTGAGATGGGAAAAAAATGACACCTATTGCAAAAGTATGTAGGCATAGGACACGCCCCTTGCAACTCCCCCTTAAGGGCCGGTTCACACTGCTGCGATGCAGGAACCCTTCGAATCCACAGCGGGTTCCCACATCGCATGTCTCCCGGCGGCAGTTCACACTGCCCTATGCGAACTGCTGGGAGTGCCAGTTAAAAGTTAATGACAACCCAAAATCAGTTTGCATATTGCGGTGCAACCTGCAAACTCGGACACCCATGCGATCCGATTCTGGAGCAGACCAAAAAAAGGGTCCTGTGGGAGTTTGGTCCATATACGATGCAAATTTAGCCATACTATCTGTAAGGCTGAAATCTCATTCGCACAGAGATCGCTTGTGATTTGTACTGCAGTCACATCGCACCAGTGGGAGCTAACCCTTGAAGAAAATTAACCACCCGCGATCGTCCAGAGGAGAGTCAGAACAGCAGTCTGTGAGGGAGGAGGATGGAGATCTTGTGTTTCTAAGCAGAAACACGGATCTCTGTGTTCCTCCAGTTACAGCATTCCCCCCACAGTTATAATGCACTCCCTAGAAGCACAATTAACCCTTTGATTGCCTCTGATGTTAACCCCTTCCCTGCCAGTGTCATTAGTACAGTTACATTGCATATTATTTAGCACTGATCACTGTATTAGTGTCACTGGTCCACAAAAAGTATCAAAAGTGTCAGATAGGTGTCCGATTTGTCCACTTCAATGTTGCAGCCCCGCTAAAAATCGCTGATCGCCGCAATTACTAGTAAAAATAAATAAATAAGAATTTCATAAAAATATCCCCTAGTTTGTAGACGCTATAACTTTTGTGCAAACCAATCAATATACGCTTATTGGGATTTTTTTTTTTACCAAAAATATGTAGCAGAATACATACTGTATTGACCTAAACTGATGATTAGATTTTTTACATTTGTTTTATTGGGTGTGTTTTATAGCATAATAATAATAATTACTAGATATTCCATTGTGAAGTCCCACTGATAAATTATACACAAAGTAAGGCTCACAGATTTCCAGTAGGTGGCAAGCCCAGGCTGGTATTGGGCATCTCTGACAATTACTACAGTAGATAAACTGATATATCAGAGTTTACCTTTGCATTTATGCGACTTCCTGCTGCTGGCTAAGAATCAGCAAATTCTGTTTTAACACCACAGCAATAAAAGTCACTGGGTTTAACAATTAGTTTGCCTTTACAAAAAAATCTAAAATCCCCATTTTGAAAGCTTACATGCAAGTTATTGGCCATAAAAAGGGTATGAGGGCCGGTTACTGCCCTGGGGGACATGTACCAATGAAAAAAAATTTTTTTTTTTGGAGCAGTGGTTTTAATGATACTTAAACAATAAAAGTGAAAAATTCCTTTAAAATTCCTTTAAAGCGTAATTCCAGTTTTGTTGAGAAAAAAAAATCCCATCTGGGTGATCTATGTACATTGCAAAGATTACAACAACCTTTGTTGCAGATTCCTACCTGTTGTTATTCTGAAGAAATCCCTGTTTGTTCCTCTGTGCTTCTGTGGTGAGTGGTTCTAATGGGAGTGGTTTCATAATTATCTGTCAGCTGTGCACTTGCACAGCACTAATGAGGAAATCTGCTGGGCCTGCATCCCTTTAGACATGTTCCTACAGGGAGTGTCTCACCAAAAATGAAATTTTTGTTGCAGGGGATGCCTGAAATCTGACTTGTATCTCAGGCAGACTTCTGGGAAAATTGGTGAGACAATCACACAAGCAGGAAATGTTTCTGGGGGGTGGTCAGTACACAATTTGTGTACAGAACAACTCCAGGTAGCTATATTGCACTGAATTTACAGAATATTACAGTGGCTGCAGATTGAAAAGTAAAGGCAATTTTTAATAACATTCAATTACAATATGACTTGTGTCGCAATTGTATACGCTATATTACAAAAGTACAGTTACCCTTTAAATATAGTGCCTGGGGGGGGGGCCCTTAGTCTGCCTGTAAGTTGCACTTCTGTACCCTGTATAAAACCTGCTGCAGCAAAACTGACATTTATAAAGAAAAGAAAATGGCATTTAAATAGATTTTTCCTGCAAGCTCTCTTTAGTTGGACAAGCTGGAATTTAGACGCTGGGCATGTGAGTGCCAGGGAGTGTATTTTTTTTTTTTCAATGCAGCAGCTGTGACAGAGAAATTTACCTGCTATACTCTACAGCTGGTGGTGTGCTGCTGGCAGACATGTTGCAAGTACCTGTGACAACACCCTTTGCTATACCATCATCCCTGTCAGTGGAGGCTGCTGAGAGGTCATGAGATATAGCGGGGTAGACAAGAGGGTGAGGAGGAGAAGAATTGTGTCCCTTGTGTGTGGCTTTCAGGTGCTCTTGCCAACAGGCTGAGTGGTGAGAGGTTAAATGTCTTGTCAAGCATGTGGTACCCAAATGGCGGGTGTTTTTGCTACGCTTGATCTGATTGTGGCAGAGATTGCAAATTGCAACAGTGCGATCGACTGCACATGTGCTAAAAAAGGCCCAAACAGATGAGCTGTGGGAAGTGGGCCGGGAGATAACAGCTCCACAATCTGATGGAATAGGGTGGCTGCTCTCTACTCTTCCATGATGACTTTCTCTGGAGGACATCCTGCCTGGTTGGGGTTGTGCCTCACCCTCACTTTCCTCCTTTGCTCTATCTGGCACCCAAGTCGTGTCAGTGACTTTATCATCATCCCCTCCATCCTCATCATTACCACTGAAGCCAACTTGGCAATACGCTGCGGCAGGGGGAACATAACTGCCAATTTGCTGTTTATCAGTGTTCTCCCCTCTCCGTAGGCTCATGTTACTTCCTTCCTCTACCACAGAACCAACATCAGAAACTAGTAATGTCTGTGCATCCTCAAGAAGCAAGTGGCTGATGCGGTGTTCAAATAATTCAGCTGACTCCTCCATGCATAATGCTGGGGCTGTGGCAGGAGTAGCTGTGGGCAAGGAGGCAGAATAAGCCACTCTGGCAGCTGTAGTGGACTGTGCACTACAGGGTCATAGAGGATGAGGAGGATGAGGATGATTTAGTAAGCCAGTACACCACCTCCTCTGCATGCTGTGGCTGGATAGCACGGACAACATCACTAAACAGAGACAAATGTGTCCTGCCTGAGGGCAGACCACGTCCACCTTTGCCTGTGGACACAGACGCTGCTGGCCTTCTCATAGTGGCATGGGAATGTCTGCCTTTCCTTGTTGGCCTCACAGACATGATGGTGGGGGGGGGGGGGGGGGTTAACACCCAAATTTAATAGAAACTGGGAAATGTGTGATTGGATGCACTTTACTGAATGAAAAGTGGTGTTTGGTGCACTTTAAATTTTTAAATTGAGGACTGAGGCTGTGAGAAATGTAAAAAATAAATAAATAAAAAAGGGGGGGGCAGTGTTGCAGATGTACAGCTGCAGAATGGCTTGGCTGGGCGAAACAACGTTATGCAACGTCGCTTCGCCCTGTGGCCACTAGTGCCCGGTGGTCGCGATCTGCTCCTGCGTGCCTGTCAAACTAGGACAAGTGGCTCTGCCCGTATAGCCGCAGCATCACATTCACTTCCATAGGCTGCCTGCCTGCAGCTCTGGCTGGTTCCAGGTACAAAAATAAATGTTTAATTTACACAGTATGGGTCTCTGTGCGAATGAAGCCTTCAGGGGTGTTTGGCTAAGCCATTATAAAAGGTTGGGTTCCCGGGAGCCAATTTGACAATGGGGGTTATTTACGAAAGGCAAATCCACTTTTGCACTACAAGTGCACTTGGAAGTGCAGTCGCTCTAAATCTAAGGGGTAGATCTGAAATGACTGGAAGCTCTGCTGATTTTATCATCCAATCATGTGCAAGCTAAAATGCTGTTTATTTATTTTCCTTGCATGTCCCCCGCGGATCTACAGCGACTGCACTTTCAACTGCACTCTCAGTGCACTTTCAAGTGCACTTGTAGTGCAAAGTGGATTTGCCTTTAGTAAATAACCCCACTGTGTTTTGCATAGGGACACATTTGTGCAGGGCTTGTAGACACTGGTCTCTTTAAGTTAATGTAAACCCTTACTGAATGTCCTGTAGGGAGCAAAATGCTATTTATCTTGGGAGAGAAGCGTTTTCATCTCTCAATTCTACTGATGTCCAGCAGCTTCTTTACAGCTTGTCCCTGTGCACACACACTACACTTATAAATGGCTGCATTTGTTTTTTTCTCATTGTAATTGTTCTTGGCTGCAATTGATTTTTCACAGCCTGTCCCTGTCGCATGCTCACCGCTGATAACAGGCTACATGTGTTTTTTAACACAGCATATCTCCTATTGTTTACTGGCTGCAATTTTATTTTTGTAAAAGAGACCTTTTCATATGGGAACAGCACTGAAATGTGCCTGTGCAATGTGGAAAAAAAAAAAAAAAAAAAACTTTTAATTTCCTTTGGGAAAACATGATAATGGGTGCTTTAGGTAGGAGATTGTGGGAGAAAGGGCAGAGCATTGCCATCCCATAACACAAAGTGCCCAAACAAGAAAATTTATATCAGTGTCACCAACAATATTCATAAAAGCTAGCTATTACAATAAAAATAAGCTTTCCCAGTGATATTATCATGTAGCGCTTATATGACAATGTAGTGGCTGGGTTTACATCTACAACCTATGTTCTTTGAATTGCAGCGCTGGGTACATTTTATGTGTACAGGACGAACATCTGCCCACAATGACTAATTGATAGCTAAATCTTCAACTGTTAACACCTATGCTACTTTTATTTTTAAATTCATTTGCGATCCTTTACCTTTTCGTTTTTTATGCTTTAGGGCTCATCACACTAGGTGCATTGGGACTGCCATGTCCTATCCCAGCCCAAGACAAGGCAAAAAGCCTTGTTCCCTATGAGTTCAGTCCACGCTGTGTTTCAGTGGTGTGTGCTGAATAAACGTATTGCAACAATATTGAGAGAATAGAACTTATAGAACTGTCAACTAGTGACACTTCGATAAAGCTCTTTAAAAAAAAGTAAACAATGTGGTGGCCAATTTTAAATTGATGTGTCATCCGTGGTCCGTTATTTTTTGTAGTAAAACACCTGCCGGTACTCATTGTCTCTAGTACGTTTTGGATCATTTTCTGTCATTAAAAACATCCTGCCACTGTTCAATTTTTTTGAAAGTAAAAACAAACAGTCTTATTTTTCTTCTGTAAGGCTAGGTTTACACTGCTGCGAATTCTATTGCGAATTTGAGCCGCTGCAAAGTCATTTTAATAACATAGTTTTCCGTGAGTGCCGTTCACATCAATGCGTTGCAAATCTAAGCTGCGTAAAAAAAGGGTCCTGTCCAAGTTTGATCCATGTGCGATGCGAATTCAGCTCCATAGACTGCAAAATTTGCAGTAGAATCACAAAAACACATAAAGAATTTGCAATGCAAATTCGAAAAGCAATCGGATAAAAATTGCGCTAAATTTGCACCGCAGCAGTGCTAACCTAGCCTAAACCACTTTTTTCTAAATTATAGAGGTTTTAGGGTTTATATAGTTTCATAGTTAGTAAGGTTGAATAAAGACACCAGTCCACCCAGTTCAACCTGAGTGAGTGTCTACAATTGTCCCTATCCCTGTACATTGCACACTCACATTGGTCCCTACTCTCAAGGAGCCCACAATCCAAGGTCCCCATTCATATACTATGGCCAATTTTTGGACAGAAGCCAATTAACCTACCTGCATGTCTTTGGATTGTGGGAGGAAACCGGAGTACCCGGAGGAAACCCACGCAGGCACAGGGAGAACATGCAAACTCCAGGCAGGTAGGGTCGTGGTTGGGATTCGAACCAGCGACCCTTCTTACTGCTAGGTGAGAGTGCTAACCACTACATCACTGTGCCGCCCTACACCACTGTGCCGCCCTACACCACTGTGCCGCCCTACACCACTGTGCGGCAACAGTTTGCATAGTGCTTTACAATATAAAAGGAGACAGTTCGATTAAAATACAGCTCAATACAGAAGGATTAGAAGGGCCCTGGTCATGGAGCTTGCAATCTAAAAAGGGAGGGGGAGGTGATACAAAAGGTAAAGAGCTGATGGAACTGGTCAACATACAGTTTTTAGGTGGAGGTAGGGTAGGCTTCTCTGAATAAATGAGTTTCTGGGATCACCGAAAGACAGAGAGGGTAGGAGATAACTAGACACATTGGGGTAGGGAGTTCCAGAGGATGAGGGAGGTTCTGCAGAAGACCAGTAAGTAAGCATTAGAGGAGGTGGTGAGGGAGCTAGAAAGAAGGGTGTCTTGGAGGAACCAGAGAGGATGATATGGCGATAAATTGAAATGAGGTTGGTGATGTAGTTCAGGGCAGTGTTATGGACGTTTTTTTAAGTTATAGTTAGTATTTTGAATTTCATAGGCTAAGCTTAGACATATTTTTGGTCCTGTCTGACAGGTAACCATGGCTCCCTCCATAAAAAGAGTATAGGAGTGAGCATAGCCACACAGGGACAGAAAGTTTGTTACTGGCAGGATCACCAAAAGAAAGCTTTAAAAAAAAGATGCACTTGTTTGCAAAGCTGGTCTGCCCAAAGATCTGCTTCTTCACACACTCATTTGTTAGCACTGCCATGATGATAGGCAACTGTTCAGATGGGTACAAAGAGGTATAGAGGTTTTACTGTAAACCGAAAACCTAAAAACTCTGATTTATGGTAAACTCTGGTATCTGATTTACAAATGGTGACCACCTTCCGAAAACACAGCTCTGAAAGATGCAGAAACTTGGGTGGGGAGGGTTTTGAAGACGGATATACCGGTACATCCAAGTTCCCATTATTCAGGGCTTTTTTTTAGGCCATTCCTGATCATACTTCTGTGCAACCATTACCTTTCAAGAATAGTTCATTTATGATTTTTACTGCAGTTCATTTTCAGTCAATAAGTGCATACAGTATAGATGTGGGAAGGGACAGATGTTAGGAGGGCTTTGCATCCCAGTAACATACCTTAAAGTCCATGTCATAATGTGTTTGATGTCATAATGTAGAGAATAAGATTTCCTTTCATTTGAGCCCAGTCTTGCCACACAGATTTACTCCAGCCCTGAGAAATCCTCTTTTATTGTTCAGTTAGAAAGATCTTGACAAAGTGCTGAAAACTTTGTCAAAAACGCCCCCTTGCTGTGAGTGACAAGTGATTTACATATCTCATGCACTAGCCTGAGACAGGCACATCCTGTGTAATTATAAAAAGTGAGAAATCCACCCCTCCCCCACATAACAAAGCCTAGTGATGAAAAGGAATGTTATCTGTGATCAGGTGACCTCAGACACACACGCTGCACTATAACAATCATCAGATCACTGGATGTTCTACTTTGCCCAACTCTGACTACATACATCTCCCCTATATTCTTCTTGCTATTCACTCGAGAATACATTTTCTTTCACTCTGGTCTGTGGATCTGTGGTCTGTGCCTGTCTCAGGCTAGTGCATGAGATATGTAAATCACCTGTCACTCACAGCAAGGGAGCGTGTTTGACAAAGTTTTCAGCACTTTGTCAAGATCTTTCTAACTGAACAATAAGGCCCCTTTCACACTGGGGCATTTTTCAGGCGGTACAGCGCTAAAAATAGCGCCTGTATACCGCCTGAAAAAATCCGGCCCCTTTAACTCCAGTGTGAAAGCCGGCGGGCTTTCACACTGGAGCGGTGCGCTAGCAGGACGGTCAAAAAAGTCCTGCTAGCAGCATCTTTGGAGCGGTATAGGAGCGGTGTGTTCACCGCTCCTATACCGCTCCTTCCCATCGATTAGAATGGGACACCGTGGTGATACCGCGGCAATACCGCCGCAAAGCGCCGCTACGGTGGCGCTCTGCGGGGGGTCTTTAACCCTTTTTCGTCCGCTTGCGGGGGGTATAACCGCACCGCGAGCTGCCGAATACCGCGGCTAAAACGACGGTAAAGCAGCGCTAAATATAGCGCTGCTTTACCGTCACCGCGGCTCCCCGCCCCAGTGTGAAAGGGGCCTAAAAGAGGATTTCTCAGGGCTGGAGTAAATCTGTGTGGCAAGACTGGGCTCAAATGAAAGAAAATCCTATTCTCTACATTATCTCTATCTCTAAGTGGGTTTACATCCACTTTAAGAAAACTTCCAAATTTTCAATATAATACTGTATGTGGGGCAAGAGAATTACTGGTCTTTTGGAGACTAGAACAGCTGGTTAGCATTATATGTACAAAATAATGCATTAGAATTACATGTCTGCACAAAGAGGTGACAGGAATGACAGCATAAAAACACATATATATTATATATAGCTGACCACTTCCTTTAAGGCATTGCTGACACTGTGCCATTTTAAACTACATTTAATTGAATACATCATTCATACATCATTCCTGATTACCTTAGGAAACCATTGTTTGATGTCTTGGAATTTCTACAACAGTGAAGGTTCTAGCTTTCCTCTAGAATCTGCTGACTTACTTTAACTGGCATGTTTTTTTCTAGCAATAGCCAAATGAAAGCCAATGTCTGAAATTTATTACCTCTTTACTAAATTGAATCTCCCTAATGCCCTGTTTAAGAACTGGCTCATCATCAATGTATATAGAAAAAAGTATTTGCAGTATACTGTGGAGTCCTCTGCTCTATCTGTGGAACTTGCCATATGACTCTTCCTAGTCTGGTTCTTTGCTATTTGTTCCACTGACCCCAGCCACCACTGTGTTCGCATGTTCGCTAGAACTTTTTGCCTGTTCGAGGTGTTCTGGTGTGAACCGAGCCGGAGGGTGTTCAGCCCATCCCTAATAGGGGAATTGATTAGCCATGACACAACAAACTACAGCCAAAACATATGAGCCCATGATTACAAGGCAAGACAAATAACAAAAATCTTTGAATATGTAGAACTCCTTAATATAAATTAGAATTTTATGCAGTATATATATGCCTGTGAAAAAATCTTAATGGTACCTGGTCAAGGTCAATCTCATGAGTGTTGATGTCTCCCAAGCTTGCCACCTGCCCACACACAGGTGGGCAGGTTAGACAAAATGTGCCTCAGACTATTTTTATGTTTTTTGTTTGAAGGATGCTTAACTAATGCAGGGAGCATTACAACTAAACTGCCAATGCCAGATAAACATAGCTCCATCCTCGGATTCCAGCCAAGAGGAAATACCCAGTGTGTAAGCAACAATTACAGACTAGTACTCAAGCAGCTTCACCCCACTCATCTATTAGTCACACATGAGATGTAGATTATTTGAGTCCCAAAGGAAAACATTTCACCCATGACACCCATACAATAGAAAGCGAACACTGGACATTTTTATTTATTATTATTATTCACACAAAAGCATCAATATATTGACGAGCCATCTATTCAGATCTGCTACTCTAATTTGCCCTTCATGTGTGTTTCAACAAGCAGATATTGCTGACAGCCATCTCCATGCCCTGTTCTAGTCTGAGAATGGGCAAACTTTTCCAACTAGTCCAGCTGACCACAATCTGATGATTGTCCTTTGCATCCACTGCGTCTTCTGCCTGTAGCTAAAATTTTTGCCGAAAGAAGCAATAGAAAATATTAGGGCAGCTGTGGTCCGAACACTGTAGATAACATTTCCACTGCCACACTGTCGCACCCATGAAGTGTGTACATTAGATGCTTTTAGACCCATTTTTTTTTTTGCAGGGTGCCTGGTTGGGCTCAGAGCCTCCTTCGAAGCAGCTGAAGCTTAATTTTTTTTGTTGGGGGGGTGGCAAACAAACAACAGCCGCTAGCTCCGCACTTACTGAATCCAGGTCACGGGCGACTTCTCCTTCCTGACAATCCAGTCTTAGGACCTTGGCCAGGAGGAGAAGCAGGAAAACATCAGAAAATGTTGATTCGCTAGTGGGTGACTAGCCCACTAGCGAATGTGGGTCACAAGTGGGTGAGCCCAACTTTTTTTAAGTCAATTAGAGCCTTAGGCTTTGCATCCACTGCGTTTTTGTATACAGTCTTCGGCCTGCAGCTGAATTTCTCACCACAAGAGGCCATAATAAACATTAGGGCAGCTGTGGTTCGAACACTGTAGATAACATTTCCACTGCTGCACTGCCACACCCATGAAGTGTGTACATTAGATGCTTTTGGGCCCATTTTTTGCAGGGTGCCTGGTCGAGGTTTAGAGCCTCCTTCTAAGCACCTAAAAGCAGTGGTGGCTGGTGCTTAATTTTTTTTGGGGGGGAACAAACACCCGCTAGCACCGCACTTACCACATCCAGGTCACGGACTTCTTTGGTGGCTTCTCATCCATGCCAATCCCGTTTTAGGACCTGCTTCCTGTCCTGATTGGCTGGGAGGAGAAGCAGGAAGACATCAGAAAATGTTGATTCGCTAATGTCAAAGTGTAAAGTGGGTGAGCCCAACCTTTTTGAAGTCAATTAGAGCCTCAGGCTCTAATCATAAGCTTAAAAATAAATAAAACAAACTCATTGAAACCTATACGTCTGGCTCCGCGCACAGAGATTAAGTGTCCACGCATAGAGATTGAAAGGGGGGGGGGGGTTTGCCCCTGCGCCCCTTATGGACCGGCCGCCTCTGCCTAAAAGCTGCCAAAAAAGGCCATGGTGTGAGGGAGAGCTCTTTAGACCAAAAAACATTCACTTATAAAAAGTTTCCACAATAGACAAATCTGTAAATCTTGTTTACCAATTAACTGTTTAAAAGTCTTACCTTAGATGGGCTGCGAGGGGATGACTTCCTGTCAACCTAAAACGCCAAAGAAATAAAACAACTGTAAGAAAGCCTGAAATCTCGTAACTGCTGCACAATTATTTTAAAGTAACACAACAAATGTCCTTAGGCTCCAAAATAAACCATACATTGTACATATACACGAATAGTTCTGCAATATATTTTCCTGAAATTGTTTCTTGCCTGGTTTTTCTGCCTCCTTGCAACAACCCCTGTGAGCTCTTGAACCTCTCTTTTTTTCACTCACTTCCATTTGTTTGGAACAAACAGTGCACATTAGTTGCGGTCACATGCACTGCATTATGCTCGCTACAAATCCCATAGTCCATATCAGGAGAAAGCAGGAGAGGGTGGCTATGTTCCTACATACAGACCATGGCGACAGAAAGTAGTCACCCTCTAAAGCCCACGTGCGGACTTTACGTCGGAAAAATCTTGTATGTTTTTTCTGACGGAATTCCACTCAAGCTTAGCTTGCATACACACGGTCACATAAAAGCTCTCGGAACTTTCGACCGCCAAGAATACAGTGACGTACAACGCTATGACGAGCCAAGAAAAGGAAATTCAATGCTTCCGAGCATGCGTCAAATTGTTTCCGAGCATGCGTTGGATATTTGTGCGTCGGAATTGCTACAGGCGAACGCATTTTCGGATAGGAACTTTTTCCGACCAAAAAATAGAGAACCTGCTCTCATCGGTCTTTTGCTGGCCAAATTTCCGATCGCGTGTACGGGGCATCACAGGAAGTCAGATCACAGCAGCAAAAAAAAATTTAAATAGTTCAGTGTCGCTAAGTTTCGAAGTTAAGTGATATTTGATGTTTATATGTACCAACTCACTAATGCAGTGTGAGATATAGTTTCACTTTTTCCCAATACATACTGGCATCATTCAACCCATTAGACTGTGGACACGTTGTGTGAACCTGTCCCTAAGAGGTATGTCACCAAGGTGCCTTGATTGATCATGTCAGCACCACTATATGCACTGAGAACTGCCAGGTCAAGGGAAATAAGGATTCCTGGGTCATGTGACTGGCCTAAAAATATCTGGAGTTTGGCTTTAATTCTAAAGTGACACTAAACTCTGGTTTAAAAGAATATATATTTTTATATAAAGATTAATAATGTATTTTATTTGGTATTTCTATCTCAAAATGTGATATTTGGGGAGTTTGGATCGCTAGGTGGCTGTGTTTGTACAAGAAAAGGCATTATTTTCCAAGGAGCAAATGCAAAACTGCTTTTCTAGACCATAAAACAAAACAGTTCATAAACTGGTACAAAAACAAAGATTAGGCTTACTATCAGGATAAACCTGTCCCACAACAGGGTTTAAAGTCCCCATCTGCTCCAGGGCTCCAGAAAAAAGCCACAGGAGTCCAGCAACGTTTCAGCAAATAAACAGCCCACATGCTTCCCACAACTATGAGCTGCTCCACTCCACACCTCATGGACACCTGCTGGCTGCTTCCTGCCCTTTTCTGCCCTCTCTTGCAGGTGAGTTAACGATTAGAGGACCATGGGTTGGAGGCTCTTTCCCACCCAAGAACTCTCTGAACCTCTGAATTCTGGGTCGCATTTCAGGACCTAATAATTCTAGGAAAACTGTAAATCAGTTTCCCCTCTCTACCCTGGATAACCCTGAAACTCCTCCTGCTGCATAGGTGAGAATCCCTGAGTACTCCAACTGCTTCTTTTCGTGATATGACTTCCTGTCAGAGGGTGGCTATTATGGTTTCCACCCGTCTGGGATCCACCCAGACAGTCTGGCTTTTCAATTAGGTGTCTGGGTTTCAGACTGCCTGAAACCCAGATACATTATGCAAACCGGACTGTGACTTCCCAAGTAACCGAGTACCACAGCTACCAAGTGTATAGGTGGGGCACAGGGACCGGGTGGTAGAGAGGGCTCAATCTACTCCTCCTCCTCCCATCCCCAACCCTCAAATGTTAAGCCCAGCAGCCAGCAGATACATCATGGATGGATGCCTCACCCTCTATCCTCGGCTGAGTGAGCTCACCATTCACTGTCTGTGACTGAAGTCTCCCCCCTCCCTTTTCTCTCCTGCCTCCGAGCAAGTGAGTACACTAAGGTAAGGTAGACTCAGATGTAAGGGGTGCCCTGCGGACTCTGATGTAAGGAGGGTTTTGGGAACTCTGATTTATGGGGGAATGCTGCCAACTCTGATGTAAGTGGGGGCTTTGGTGAGGAGAAACCCCCTTACATCAGAGTTCACTTTTACACTAGAGTCCTCAGCGTTCCCCTTTTTAAAAAAAAAAACTGCTGTGCGACACTAAAGCGTTCAGGTTTAGCTTGAAGTAAAGGTGGCAACCCTAGTGGCTATGTTCATTCTCCAAGGTTCATCTTTAACTGGGAACTTAGCCACCCTCTCTTGTGACTATGGATGCTAGAATATGGACTATGGTATTTGTAGTGTGCATAGGACAGTGCACATGACCATAACTAATGTGCACTGCTCATTTCAAACAAACAGAAGTGAGGGGGACAAAAGTTTTGGGATCTCACGAAGGATGTTACAAGGAGGCAGAAAACATAGTAAGAATGATTTAATTGAAAATTAATTACTGTGCCATTAAGAGTGGTTTATGGTTAATTTTTGCAAAATAAGGAGCTCGCTTAGAATCACTTTTACATATTTTAAAGCTAAACTTTAGGAATCATATTTTTTGCATACATTAGGCCAGCTTGGCTCATTGTAAGTATGCCTATCTGAGATCTCGAGGGTTGTTGGGGATGCTGTAAATCAATGAAGTAGTCCGTGCTACATACAGTAATAGCTGGGATCTCCCAAGGTTTGTGCACACTGAACACAGAGGGTTGCTGACTTTGCACCTTCAGCATTCAGGCTGGGTCCACACTTGAGAACGCAGCGGCTCTCAGCCGGAGTCCAGTGCGTCTCCATTCACCGGTTCAGGTCCGATTTTAGCCTGAATTTTGGGCTCAATTCAGACCTGAAACAGACCAAAAAAAGCACAGGACTCCTGTGCAATTCGCACCGGAGCCACTGCAGAGATGTGAAAACCAGCTCCATAGAGAGCAGGTAACAATCTCCTGCTATGTGAATTGGATGCGGGGAAATCTGCATTCAATTTGCAATAGTGTGAACCCAGCCGCAGAGAATGTCCTGTATTTTTTCAGTGAATGCAATTGAACAAGTTGGAAATCATGATGTCACTGCCCCTCCTCACCACCTCATGTGGCATATTATTTGGCACCCAGGGCTGCTCTAGATAAAAAAGTTATTTTCAATATTTTTAATGAAAATAAACAAATATTAACATTGGCAAGAATTAGAAGTTTGGGTCAGGGTGATGTCATTAATTGCCAACTAAATAGATTATAGGGCAAGCTTTCAAAACATGCAGGTCTCTTCTTTGGGCAATATCGAAGCCACTCTAGGTCCAATCCAAATGTCTACTTTTGCTAATGGCTAACATGGTACAACACTTTGCTACTGTATTAATGGACAAAACATAGTGTTTCTTCACATGGTAGTATATGGAAAAGTGTCCACTTGGTGGTCAGTGAAGACCTCCCTTACTTTGGTGGTCAGTAGAGAAGGGCCCCTTAGATTGGTTGCAGTGGTGTCGCAAAGGGGGGCGGGGGGTGCGGGCCGCACCCGGGTGACACCCGTGAGTAGCAGCACCACTAACACCGCCCACTGCCATGATCTGCGCCTCTCGGGTCTCGCGATGTGTCCCTCAGCGGAGCGGACTGAAGCCCCCTCCTCTCCGTTTTCACACAGGAGGCGGAGGAACCCGGAGGGACACAAAATGCTGTGTGTACCCGCCCACGCTGTTCTGAGGTCCGTACACTTTACTACCATATATGTAGATGGACATTTGTAGGGGGCATTATCTATGGGTGGGGAGAGGGGTGTCTATACTGATGGGGGGGGGTCTGCACTGAGGGGGGGGACTGTCTACACTGATGGGGGGGTCTGCACTGAGGGGGGGAGTGTTTACTGATGGGGGGTTTGCATTAAGAGGGGGGATTCTATACTGAGGGGAGGTGTCTATACTGATGAGGGGGGTCTGCACTAAGAGGAGGGATTCTATACTGATGGGCTGATGAGGGGGGTCTGCACTGAGGGGGGTGTCTATACTGATGGGGATCTGCACTGAGGGGGGGAGTGTCCATACCGAAGGGGGGTCTTCACTGAGGGGGGAAGTGTATACTGATGGGTGTCTGCACTAAGAGGGGGGGTGTCTATACTGATGGGGGGTGTGGAAGGGGGGGTGGGGGGGGGGGGGGGGTGGGGGTCTGCACTGAGGGGAGTGTCTATACTGATGGGGGTCTGCACTAAGAGGGGGTGTCTGTACTGAGGGAGGAGGGTCTGTACTGAGGGGGGAGGTCTATACTGATGGGGGGGTCTGCATTAAGAGGGGGGATTCTATACTGATGGGGGGGTCTGCACTCAGAGGGGTCTATACTGACGGAGGAGGGGTCTGTACTGAGGGGGAAGGTCTTTACTGATGAAGGGGGATCTGTACTGAGGGGGGTGTATATACTGATGGAGAGGGTGTCTGTACTGAGGGAGGGGGTCAGTACTTAGTTGGGGGTCTATACTGAGGAAAGGGGGGTCTGTACTGAGGGGGAGATCTATACTGACTGAAGGGGGTCTGTACTGAGGGGGAGGTCTATACTGACGGAGGGGGTCTGTACTGAGGGGGAGGTCTATACTGACGGAAGGGGTCTGTACCGAGGGGGAGGTCTATACTGAGGGAGAGGGGTCTGTACTGAGGGGGGAGGTCTATATAGATGGAAGGGGTATGTACTGGAGGGAGGGGGTCTGTACTTAGTGGGGGGTCTATATTGATGGAGGGGGGTCTGTACTTAGTTGGGGGGTCTATACTGAGGAAGGGGGTCTGTACTTAGTGGGGGGTCTATACTGAGTAAGGGGGTATGTACTTAGTGAGGGGGCTCTATACTGAGAGAATGGGGTCTGTACTGAGGGGGGGACTATAGTTGGTGGAGGGGGGGTGACACCAATTTTTTCGGCACTGGGTGACACCAATCCTAGTGACACCACTGATTGGTTGTCAGTGAAAAAGGGACCATCCTGCATTGGTGTTCATTGGGTGAGAGACCCCCTTACACTAGTGGCCAGTGGGAAGAATGTCCCTGTGGTGGCCAGAAGACTACATTCCTTACAGATAGATAAAAAGTGATGACCATGTCAATGGTCACTTCGAAAAGAGGCACAAAACAACTTACTTCTCAAGGAATCCCTAGCAAACTCTGGAAGAACCCTAGGGCACCACAGAAGCCTGGTTGAGAAAGGCTGCTCTACTGTGTACGCCATTGTTAAACTAAATGAGACACATGAAATCAAACACAGCCAATATGTTTGAACTATAATGAAAACATGCTTGTGTTACGAGTAAATGTGCTATTCACCATGCACATAAACTATATAATATAAAAAAAAAATATTATTATCAAGTTTTTCTACATTAACACATTTAAAAAATTGACATCAACGACATCATGTTTGTGTATATATATATATATATATATATATATATATATATATATATATATATATATATATATATATATATATATATATACATACATATACACTGTATGCATCTTTACAACCACTTCAGGGGAAGAGAAATGATTCTCTAGCGTCAATAACTTAAATTGAAAAGGCATAAACATGCAGAAACTCTCTTGAGTGCTGAAAATGACTGCAGTTGGTTCTACAACGGAAGGCAAACAGAAATTTTAGGGTAATTTTGAGGCTAATGAAAAAATATAAATCAAGTTAATAGTCAAGTTTGGTGCAGCTAAACATTTATGATTACTCCTTTAATCCACATACATTATGTTTCCTTGTAAACTTGTTTTACCATGTAGACCCCTCAGATACTCATTATCAACATCTGGCATTTTTTTAATTAATATTGATCCACACCACTCCTGCCCAACTCCTCTGCTGCAGTATCAGATACAGCCAACATGCTGTATAAATTCCTGATATCACTGTATTGCTGTTCTGGCACTGTGTCCCATATATTCAATAGATGCTTAATTTAAGTAACTGTATAGTAATTAAATGCCTTTGCATGCTCCAGCCAAGAGTTAGCAATCTGGCTCTGAAAAACAAAAATGTCAAAATCTCTTAAAAAATAAATTAACCACAGGGTAGAAACTTTTATTGATGGAGCATAATGTACCTACATAAAACGCCACAAAGCTCAATAGAACTGCATGTATCAAATGGATTGCTCAGACTGCATATACTGGATTTAAGTCATAGTGAGGGTTTTGGAGACACAATTTTCAGTGATTAAAGTATATGTAAACCCTTACCTTTAAAATAGAAATAAAATGCTAAATATTTATGTGTATAAACACACACAATTGTCAAAAGTATTGGTACGCCCACCTTTACATGCTCATTAACTTTGATAGCATCCCAGTTTTATGCTGGCCATACACGCACCAAATTTTGGCCGTTTTTTTAAAGATCGTTCGACAATCATGCAGTGAACACAACTTTACCGACGATTTCGACCGTGGGCCAGGCTAATGTCGAAGGATTTATTAAATACCTTTAAGGAAGCCGTTTTCTCTGGTTCTCTGGTTCTCTCCCTCCTTCCATGACAGAAGCAACCATTGTGGTGATACCCAAAAAAGACAAAGATCCTTTATACCCAGACTCGTATAGACCAATATCACTGCTTACCAGTGATGTAAAGATTTTTGCTAATAGATGAAAAATTTCTAAAATAATACACCCAGATCAAACGGGCTTTATGCCTAATCTCTCCACTGCAATTAACATTAGGCGTACTTTCTTAAATATTAAGATTTCAACTGATGCAATTAATAATAGAGCTCTTCTTTCACTTGGTGCTATCAAAGCATTTGACAGTATTGAGTGGGATTATATGTGGGAATTTTTATAAAAATTTGGGTTTGGAGATGTTTTTTGGTACCTGGGTCAAATTGCCGTATACTTCTCCAAAGGCCTCGGTCCGGATCAATGGTGTGCAGTCCTCTCTCTTTCCACTTTATCGTGGAACGAGACAGGGCTGCCCTCTGTCACCACCTCTATTTGCGGTCACAATAGAGCCATTGGTGACTTTGTTAAGACAGACCTCAGAAGTGCATGGCTTTTATAGGGAAATGCATGAGGAGAAGGTAGCTCTTTACGCTGACAATATACTTCTTTTTCTCTCTGATGCATACACATCCCTCTCCTCTGCAATGTCTCATATTGCAGAGTTTGGTAAGTTTTGAACTGGGACAAATCTGTACTGCTTCCAGGGCATACAACCGCTTTAATTGTTTATATTTCTGAAGACCAATAAACAAGGCTGTGGCCGGTATTAATCCAGTTTGGTGTGTCTAGTGTTCTTTGTAGGTTTGGTGTTTATGCCGCCTACCATCCCATGTTACGTCGCTTCTGTTTTCAACGCGAAACATGTCGTCATTTTCACACCTGCAAAGCTTGTCGTTTTTCCATATTTATGTCCAACCCCTGTACACTGTGGCTGTACTGAGTGATACTCACTTTTAGGGACCATATACCTCCATGAATGCAAAGAGCCCTTAAAGCAAGTACTACCCGATATAGCATGCAGACACATCCAGTCACAGCGTATTTCAGCTTTGACAGACTGCAGGCAGTGGGGTTGGACGCTGCACTTGTGCCTCCTGGGCACATAAAAACACCCCGACTGAACACACACGGGCTAAACACCCAGTGTTTAGGTGTCCTTATGTTAGTCCTAGCAGTGACGGTGTGATCATAAAAAAGGTAGTGATAGAGTCTACCTGACTTTAGTGGTAAAGTGCAGGCACCTTTGTAGTCTTCAAATCAGTCTTTGCTGTGGAACTTTTTAAGGCCCATGCTGTACACAGGGACTTCTCACCAACTCAAGATTAAATGTATGTAAACCCCAGCACTGAACATCTTTAATCTGATGGGGTTGGAAAGGGCAGGCATATCTGCATTTTTGACATGTGCTTGTGCCAATCAGATTGTTCTGCCCATATTGTCATAGTAATATGTGCTATGTGCTGTTACAGATTATACTGCAATGTTGGTTTGACATTGTTGCCATCTAGTGGCCAGAGTTAGTTATTATTTTGTCACTAGGAAAAGGAATTCCTTTACATTCAAGGCAGTAACCTTTAACCTGGAACTGGTATCTTCACAGTAAAGAGCAGTAACCTTTAACCTGGAACTGTATTTCCATGATGATGCAGGAGTTAGCAGCAAAGAAAGCTAACGTAGCACAAAAAGAAGCCATGATGATGCAGGAGTTAGCAGCAAAGAAGGCTACCATAGCACAAGAAGAAGCGGAATTAGAAGCAAAATTGCTCATCCTGAAGCGACAGACCGCTGCTGCAGCTGCTGAAGCTGAGGCTGCTGCCTACATGGGAACAAGTCGGTCAGGAAGTGAAAAATCATATAAAGACCCAGAGGTTCCAGAAAAACCTCTATCCTCTACAGATCGTACAAGTAAGTACATCCAGAACCTTACTGATGCGCATACAAAGGAACAGTCTCTTAAACCTGAAGCAAATCAATTCAGGCCGAGATCAACATCCCCCTGAGCAGGCCCAAACAACCACATGAGGTCAGCGGCTGCCAGCAAATCAAGAATGAAGCACCAGAAACCCCTAAGAACAAAAAACAAGTGTTCCCATCACCTCAACATATAGATTACATGGGCGAACAACAATGTGCAGTGGATGTCACCAAATATCTCATCCGCAAAGAGATGGTTAGCTCAGGCTTTCTCCAATTTGATGACTGTCCTGAAAACTATTGTGCATGGAAATCCTCCTTTCTGAATGCCACTGAAGGTCTGAACTTTTCACCAGCAGACATACTTAATTTGATGATAAAATGGCTTGGTACCGAGTCAGCAGAGCATGCTAAGAGGATGAGAAGAGCAAACCTGTTCAACCCTGCAGCAGGACTCAATATGACCTGGAAAAGACTAGAAGAAACGTATGGATCCCCTGAGGTAATAGAAGGAGCACTGTTGAAAAAACTTGAAGTCTTTCCCAAGGTGGGCTACAGAGACAACGTGCGGCTACAAGAACTAAGTGATCTTCTACTAGAGATAGAATATGCCAAAGAGGATGACTACTTGACAGGACTTTCATATCTAGATACAGCTAGAGGCACCAATCCCATAGTAGAGAAACTACCCTCAAATCTGCAAGACAAGTGGATGTCTGTGGGAGGTAAATTCAAAGAAAATTATGGTGTTGCTTTCCCCCTTTCTCTGTGTTTTTTTAGGTTTGTCCGACAGCAAGCGAAAATCCGAAGTGATCCCAGTTTCGCCTTCACCACCATCGGCAATCAATCACACAGACCTGAGAAACCTCACAGACCTCACGGTAGGACTTCTGTATCCACACACAAAACAGCTGTACCTTCAGAAGTCACAGACTATCAAAGCACCCACAAGGTACACACCATAGAAAACCCTGATAGACATTGCCCAATACACAAAAAACCACATCCACTAAAGAAATGCAAAGGCTTTAGAAGCAAACCCATTGCAGAGCGGATGTCCTTCCTTAAACAGAACGGCATCTGTTTTAAGTGTTGCGGATCCACTTATCACGTTGCCAAAGACTGCAAGATACAAGTAGAATGTACAGAATGTGGCAGTGAGAGACATATTGCAGCTTTGCACCCAGGCCCTGCTCCTGTCCCACTAGAGACTGTAGAACCCGGGAAAGATCAGGGCAGGGAGCAACAAGAGACCCCACTCTCCTCAGTGCTGTCTAATTGCACTAAAGTATGTGGACAAGGCAAGAGTGCACGTTCATGCTCTAAAATCTGTTTAGTGACTGTGTATCCCACTGGCAAGAGAGAAAGAGCAGTGAAAATGTATGCAGTGCTAGATGAACAGAGCAACAGATCCCTTGCAAAGCCAGAATTCTTTGATATCTTTAATCTTAAGGCAAGTGCAGTTCCATACACTCTAAAGACATGTGCGGGGACAATTGAAACCACAGGGAGAAGAGCTTCTGACTTTACCATTGAATCCTCCAATAAGAAAGTGCAGTTCCCACTTCCTACCCTAATAGAATGTGGCATGATACCTGACGACAAAACTGAGATTTCCTCTCCAGAAGTAGCCCATCACCACCCTCACCTCCGCTCAATTACACACCTTATCCCAGCTATTGAGCCAGATGTTTCTATCCTTCTACTACTTGGGAGAGACATTCTGCAGGTACACAAGGTGCGCCAGCAAATCAATGGACCTTATAATGCCCCCTACGCACAGAGACTGGACCTGGGGTGGGTCATTGTAGGAGAAGTTTGCCTGGGGACAGTGCACCAGCCTGACAATATTACCACTTTGAGGACGTCTGTGTTAACAAATGGACGCGCATCCCTTCTCAGTCCCTGTCACAACAGCTTCGTTGTCAAGGAAAGCTTTGGCAGGTCAACCCAACACTGTGACCCTTCTACACTATATGGTAAGGAAGAAGTCAATTCCAACATTGAGACAGACAATCTAGGGATTACAGTGTTCCATAAAACTAAAGATGACGATAAACAGGCCCTCTCTATAGAAGATCAAACCTTCTTGCAGATTATGGATAAAGAGGCTTACCAAGATGACAATCACAGTTGGGTAGCCCCTCTTCCCTTTCGCACACCAAGACGTGTTTTGCCTAGTAACAGGGAGCAAGCCATGAAGCGTTTGCATTCACTCAGCAAAACTCTGCAGAGAAAGCCAGAAGTGAAAAGAGATTTCACTGAATTCATTAAAGGGATGCTAGACAATGATCACGCTGAAGTTGCAGGACCACTTGAAGCAGACAGGGAACACTGGTATCTACCAATGTTCGGCGTTTACCATCCACACAAACTCAACCAAATAAGAATAGTTTTTGATTCCAGCGCAGAGTATAAAGGAGTCTCTTTAAATGACGTACTGTTGAGTGGCCCTGACCTAAACAATACTTTGCTAGGTGTTCTCATACGCTTCAGAAAAGAGCCCGTTGCCTTCACAGCAGATGTGCAACAAATGTTTTATTGCTTTCTTGTCAGAGAAGATCACAGAGACTTTCTACGTTTTCTCTGGTACAAAGACCATGACATAGACAAAGAAATTGTCGAGTACAGAATGAAAGTGCACGTATTTGGTAATAGCCCTTCTCCTGCTGTCGCTATATACTGCATGCAAAAGGCTGCCCAGAAAAATGCAGAGTGCTATGGACAAGAAGCCAAACATTTTGTATTGAGACATTTTTATGTAGATGATGGACTCGCTTCTACTAGCACACCTGAAGAGGCAATTTCCATCCTCAGTAAAGCAAAGCAAATGCTGGCAGAATCCAACCTGCGTCTTCATAAAATCGCTTCCAACAGCCAAAAAGTAATGGAAGCCTTCCCTGTAGCAGACAGGGCTAAAGACCTTAAAGATCTTTGCCTGGGTACAGACACCCTTCCCGTGCAGAAAAGCCTAGGCCTAAGTTGGGATCTAGAAACAGATAGTTTTGTTTTCAGAGTTTCCTCAGGAGAAAAGCCTTTTACACGTAGAGGCATTCTATCCACCGTAAATAGCCTTTATGATCCCCTAGGATTTGTATCACCTGTGACAATAAGAGGCAAGGTCTTAGTTCGAGAACTGTCATCTGGAAAAAGTGAATGGGATGCATTGCTTCCACAGGAGAGACTACGTGAGTGGGTTCAATGGACAGAATCTTTGCAAGCATTAGAGAACCTAAAGATAGACAGATGCTATGTGCCAAAGTCTTTATCATCAGCTTGCAGGAAAGAACTGTGTATCTTCTCAGACGCATCCACCACAGCTATAGGTGCAGTAGCCTACTTGAAAGTAATTAATTCTGAAAATGTGTGTCATGTTGGATTTGTCATGGGAAAGTCCAAATTAAGCCCTAAACCAGCCCACACGATTCCTCGTTTAGAGTTGTGTGCTGCTGTACTAGCAGTCGAAATGTCTGAGTTAATCTCAGATGAACTAGACACTGACTTTGATGCTGTGAGATTCTTCACTGATAGCAAGACTGTCCTAGGATACATTTGCAGCACCACTAGGAGGTTCCATCTGTATGTCTCCAACAGAGTAAATAGAATCAGGCAATCTTCACACCCAGACCAGTGGTTCTATGTATCTACAGAGCAAAACCCTGCAGATTATGCCACTAGACCTACTCAAGCAGCATGCCTTCAGAACTCTATATGGTTCTCAGGCCCATCCTTTCTGTACCAACCACACTGTGAGCAGATAGACACTGCTAATGCTTATCCACTCATAGAGCCCGAAGCTGACCCTGAAATCAGATCGGAAATTACGAGTTTCAGCACCAAAGCTTCTGAAGCCACACTTCACCCACATTGCTTTGATAGATTTTCTTGCTGGAAGATACTAGTTAAGACTCTAGCCAGACTCATCCATGTCGCTAAAACCTTCTGGAGAGAAACCAATAGCGATCAAGTCAGAAGGTGGGAAAATTTCCATGAACAGGTCAACCTAATAGAACTTGATCAGGCAAAGTCTGTCATAATTTCTTCTGTTCAAAACAAACATTTCCAGAAGGAAATTGACTGCATCAAAAAACAGAAGACATTCCCAAAACAAAGCCGTCTTAGGAAGCTAAGCCCCTTTCTAGACAAGAATGGGTTGTTGAGAGTAGGTGGACGTTTGTCTCTTGCTGAAATTTCCGAGGAAGAGAATCAGCCTGTCATCCTACCTTATGATCACCACATTGCAACACTGCTTGTTAGGTACTATCACGAACAAGTAGTTCACCAAGGGCGACACATCACAGAAGGTGCAATTAGATCCGTAGGTTTCTGGATTCTTGGTGGCAAACGCTTGGTATCAGCTGTTATACTACTTGAAGCCATGTCAACATCAAGCTTTATTAATGCCTTGAGGAGATTCTTCTCAATTCGTGGCCCAGCAAAACTGCTCCGTTCTGACAGAGGAACAAACTTTGTGGGAGCCTGCAAAGAACTTAACATTTGTGACAGCGAATCACAATTGCAAGACTTTCTCCAAGACAGAGGATATACATGGGTCTTTAATCCTCCACACTCCTCACATATGGGTGGTGTCTGGGAGAGACTTATAGGTATTGCCAGACGAATCTTGGACGCTATGTTGCTACAAACCAAACCTGCTCACTTGACCCATGAGACTTTAAGCACCTTTATGGCAGAGGTTTCTGCTATTATGAATGCAAGGCCCATAGTTCCTGTGTCCTCAGACCCAGATACACCTATGGTCCTTACCCCAGCAATGTTGTTGACTCAAAAGGTGAACTCTTTGTCTGCTCCATCTGGAACCATAAGTACAACACAAGTTCATGCAAAACAATGGAAGCAAGTACAATGCTTGGCAGACACCTTTTGGAAAAGATGGAAGAGAGAGTATCTGTCAAATTTGCAACGCCGCAGGAAATGGACTGAGGATCGCCCAAATGTAAAAGTGGGTGATGTTGTTTTGTTGAAGGACAGCCAAGAGGGCAGAAATGCGTGGCCCGTAGGACGTATTGTCAATGCTCTACCAAGCAGAGATGGCAAGGTCAGAAAGGTGGAGGTCAAGATTGTGAAAAATGAGACCACCAGAATTTATCTCAGACCTGTAACTGACATTATAGTTTTGATATCGGACTAGCTAGGATTCCATTTTCCTGTTTATATGTTTTTTTCTGCATAGCAGTGGTTATTTATGTAATGACATAATAAATTATGCCAGACAGGGAGTGTTCTGCCCATATTGTCATAGTAATATGTGCTATGTGCTGTTACAGATTATACTGCAATGTTGGTTTGACATTGTTGCCATCTAGTGGCCAGAGTTAGTTATTATTTTGTCACTAGGAAAAGGAATTCCTTTACATTCAAGGCAGTAACCTTTAACCTGGAACTGGTATCTTCACAGTAAAGAGCAGTAACCTTTAACCTGGAACTGTATTTCCTTCATTTTATGACTGCTCCATGATATAACAGACTGCAGACAGAAGAGCTCTCATCTATTCCTGGATTAATGGTGGAATTGTCTGTGAGTACACTCACTGATAGAGTGAAGCTGCTGTATAATGTTTTAATGTACTGACACATATGTTTTTTTTATGTTTATGTTGTAGTTTTACAAAGTTATTCGGAAAAAGAATACATACAGATTTGATGTCTCACGTTTCTTGACTTCTGAATTATTGTTAAGCTGTCTGACTAGTGTTATACAACAGTTCAATAACGCGAAGCAGAACACAGATTAACCCCTGCAGCACTGGGTAAGGGGGGGTAGAGGGAGTGAATCATGGCCATCAGGTGGGACATTTTACTCATCTGATCCTCCAAAGTACCAGTTGTAAGTCCTAATGCTTCTCACGTCCAGGATTGTACCTGGCTTCCTCATCTTCCCAGGCATCAAAGATTTCCTCATAGGCTTGCATGTGACAGATGAACAGTTCTGGGAAGAGGAGCAGATACATGCTTCATTCTTACTTTATCAAGCTGCATGAGGCTGCCCAACCCCAGATACTTACCAAAAAAAAAAAAAAAAGCAGTTTATATACAGTATATTGTTTTTGCTGCAATAGTCACCTTCACCATGGCCTTGTCCCTTAATGACTCACCACCCTGTGGTCCAGCGCCGACCCTCTTCCAGTTTGTATGACATTGGAGTTGGAGTTAGGCTGTAAAAGTACTGTCTGGGTGTGAAACAATGTTACTAAAATGTCAACTAAAGTAGGAAATGCCAAAGTTTAGACACTTCACTCTTTCATCAAAAGGGTGTGCTCATATAGTTGAAGACTAGGTGTGGAGGATGATAGTTAAGGGTGGTAGGATGTTTAAACAGTTTGAATTGAGAGATGGGTGAGGCAGACAGCACATAAAAGAACACATTTGTAAGTACATCAATAATGACATAAACAGTATATAAAATAGCCAACATCTCAGAAATAAAGACCTGGTAGATTAATAATTTTCTCCCTCCTACCAAAGAAGCTTTAAAATGGTAATTGAAAGGTTATTATGCCTAGAGCTTTGGCTTTTAGATGAACTGGTTAGAATTTTTGCCTTGAAGCCCTGAGTTACGAATTTCATTCCCAACCAGGACAATATTGGTATAGAGCACATATGTCAAATACAAGGCCGCGGGCCAACTCCATCCTGCAAGGCCTTGTCCTGTGGCCCTCGCACCCAGTTGTGCAGCCGGAACGTGGCGGAACTCTATTCCACCACCTCCGGCTCTCACCCAGGTAGGAGAGAGAGAGATGCGAGGAAGCTTTGAGGGCAGGTTGGGGTTGCACACTGTGCACAACGCACTCCTAAACTCTGCACATAGCACACCTCTGAACTTTGCACTCTGTATGTAATGTACTCTGTTCTTAGTGCACCCCTAAAACCTGCACTCTGTACATAATTGAATCCTGAACCTTGCACTCTGTATGTAGCACACTCCTGAACGTTACACTCTGTACGTTGTGCACACCTGAACTCTGCTCCCCAGATACAACCGGCCCTTTGAGGGAAACCATACTGGGGATGTGGCCCATGATGAAATTGAGTTTGACACCCCTGTGTGCTCATTTGGGTTTCTTCCTGGTGCTCCAGTTTCCACCCACAATACATAATATAATAAAATGTATTTGTAACAAAAACTGTTTAAAGGCAGGGAAGTAGGGAACAATTAGACTGTCCTGCTTGGACAAGAGTTATGGGAAGTCTAAAATATTACAATTGTCACCAGAACAACAGTAGAGGGGACATCTTCCAATGGGGACAACGGTTTAGGACTTTCCTTAAAGGGGTTGTAAACCCTCGAGCTTTTTCACCTTAATGTATTCTATGCATTAAGGTGAAAAAACGTTTCTCATGCTGCAGCCCCCCAGACCCCCCCCCCCCCCCATTTTACTTACCTGAGCGAGCCCTGTCTTTCTCGCTTCTGGGGACGAGCACACCAGCTATGGCTGTTATCTCGTGTCCTGATTGGATAGATTGATAGTAGCGCAGCCACTGGCTCCCGCTGCTGTGAATCAAATCCAATGACGCGGGACGCAAAAGCAGGACACAGGAGCACACACGCACAGGTATCCTGAAGGAAAGTGCTTTACTGACGGGGCACTCGATGCGGGGAGGAGCCACCAACGCCGCTGAGGGACTCCAGAAGAAGAGGGTCGGGGGCCACTGTGTGCAAAACCAACTGCACAGAGGTGGCAAGTATGACATGTTTGTTATTTTTTTTTAAAAAAGGGTTTAGTAACCCTTTAAATTTGGAGAGGTTTCAAGTCGCTTCCTGTTGACATAATGTCCATTCTTCCATTCTTCTATAGCTGCAGCAGTAGCATATCTCACTCTCTAGCTTAAAGTGTTTCTAAACCCACAACCGTAAAATCAGTCTGTATATGCAGTAAAGCTTGTTATACTCACTGTGGATCTTAAGGAGTTATTCCTCTACATTATGTAAAAAGGCTGTTTCATCCTGTCTTCTATGATCCTCCCCCTTTTACTCTCCCCAATCTTCTGATAGAACAGAGCCTTGAAGGCACTCTGCACATGCTCAATTTGGTGTGTATTGCTACAGAGTTTCTTTTTTCTTTTTTTGGGATGGTGCATGTGATAAGCACAGGGCCAATCAGCACTGTCCAGACAAAGGGTCAGGGGTCATGCAGCCTCATAGGACAGAGAATGAAATCTCCTCCTACAAGCTTTAACCAGTGCTTGGTCGGACACTGATAGAAGTCACAAAACTGCAATATACTGCTGATGAGAAAAGGTATTTAGCAGTTCATATGTACTCAAATATTTGCATATCCATGTTCTGTGTACTGTGGGAGACCAGATTTAGTGACTGCAGGCTCCTGGGTTTAGTAGCACTTTAAGAAGAGTAATCTCTGCCCAGAATAAAACTGAACAAGGTACTTTACAGGTGGGTGTGGGCTGTGGATGGATGTCTTATCTGTGAGTTATTTGACAGTTTCTCTATACTGCCTGGAATTACCCTTCAAAAGATTTATAAATACAGTAAATTGTCAGATAAGTAAGTCAATAAGAGTTAAATATTCCTGGAACTTGATCTGCATGGCTGGGACTTTCCATTGGGAACTTTAAGCATGAGATGCTAGCGTAAAGAAAACATTAATCTTCAAGGATGCGAAACGCATTATATTTGATATGCTTCCATGCTTACTCTGCTCTGGATAAAGAACAAATACCTTTACAGAACAGGTTAAGCTTGGTTACCATAAAATAATGAGAGGTTTCTCCTAAGCCAGCATTCTTTCTGATGTGTGAAACAGAAACCTGATAAATATCAGCCATGTAATTGAAATTCAAGCATGCTAGCCATCAGGAAAACACAGAGGTCCTAACAAGTCAGGGACACATACTCCCTGTAGATCCTACCACGATGCAAGAAGAAACAAAGGTGTTGGAACATACCCATGCTGGTGATATTCACAGTTTCCAATCTCTGTCCTATAATTGTTCCAAGCTACATAACTAACTGGTATTGCACGGTTCTCCACAAGTGACGAAAACCCCTTCCTTCAATAAACATTTTGATGTAAGATGGTAATGTGGTTGGGGGGAGTTGGTGGCATAGCAAAATAATACATTTTTTCATCTTGGGCTCTTCATGATGATGTTTGAGTCCAGAGACCATTTAGAACGGAAAGGATTTTTAAGAGTTAAATCCTGTTTCTAGGTAGATGTATAACCATATTTGATAAGCCACTCCCGATGGTCTCGATATATGCATACCTCCCAAATGTCCTGATTTCGAGGGACTGTTCCTGATTTGAAGCAATGTCCCTCTGTCCCTCATTCCTCCTCATTTGTCCCTCATTTTGGTCTGATCTATATAGATGTATATAAACTGCACTTTTTATCTATCAAAAAGTGTTTCCCAGCGCTAAACCTTTCATTTTATTTCTAAATTGCTGCATTTGTAGATTCCAAAAGCCAATATAAAGGAATAGTAGTGTTAAAAAAACACTTGTGGGTTTTAACCAATCTTATTTTTTTTTGTATAATTCTCCTTTAACCACTTTCCGACCGGCGCACGACGATGTACGTCCATTTTTTGAAGAGGGATATCTTGGTAACGGCAGCAGCTGCTGCCACAACCGAGGTATCCATCTCTTCAGGCGCCGGTCGGCTGTCCGATAATGGTGGTCATCGCAGCGGATTCGCAGCGAGATCACCGTTATCGGCGGCAGGAGAGGTGCCCCCCCCCTCCCGCCGCTCTCCCGCCGCTTACCGGAACCGTCGGAGGCGATCGGGTCCTTTCTCCTCCTGTGTCTAGAGATGAGTGACGCTAAGATGGCCGCCACTCATCTCTATACCATAGGAGGGCGGAAGCAACGTCAAAAACGTCACTTCCGCCCATACCTCTTAAAGAGGAATTTTCAAATGTCATTTTTTTAAATTACATTTTTTTTTTTTTTTTCATTGAAGTCCAAATATGAGATCTGAGGACTTTTTGACCCCAGATCTCATATTTAAGAGGACCTGTCATGCTTTTTTCTATTACAAGGAATGTTTACATTCCTTGTAATAGGAATAAAAGTGAGCCAATTAATTTTTTTTTTAAAAACAGTGTAAAAATAAATAAAATCAAGAAAAATAAATAAGAAAAACGAAAAAAAATTTTTTTTAAAGCGCCCCGTCCCGACGAGCTCGTGCGCAGAAGCGAACGCATACGTGAGTAGCGCCCGCATATGAAAACTGTGGTCAAACCACACATGTGAGGTATCGCCGCGATCGGTAGAGCGAGAGCAATAATTATAGCCGTAGACCTCCTCTGTAACGCAAAATATGCAACCTGTAGAATTTTTTAAACATCGCCTATGGAGATTTTTGAGGGTAAAAGTTTGATGCCATTCCACGAGCGGGCGCAATTTTGAAGCATGACATGTTAGGTATCAATTTACTCGGCGTAACATTATCTTTCACAATATATAAAAAAATTGGACTAAATTTACTGTTGTCTTATTTTTTTATTCAAAAAAGTGATTTTTTTCCAAAAAAAGTGCGCTTGCAAGACCGCTGCGCAAATACGGTGTAAAAAAAAGTATTGCAACGACCGCCATTTTATTCTCTAGGGTGTTTGAAAAAAAACAATATATAATGTTTGGGGGTTCTAAGTTTTTTTCTAGCAAAAAAAACTGTTTTAAACATGTAAACACCTAAAATCCAAAACGAGGCTGGTCTTAAAGTGGTTAAGAAGGTGCGCAAGGGGTGTGTCCTATGCCTGCATACTTTTGCTAATAGGTGTCCCTCATTCCCATCTCAGAAAGTTGGGAGGTATGTATATGGATGTACTCCTTATGCCGAACTCTATTCTCATAAAACAAAACAAGAATCACTAAAACAGAAAAATGTTGATGCATGTGAATTCCTCACAAAATAACCAAATGGTTCTTATGAAATAGAGAGACAACATTCTCCAGCCATGCCATAATCTTTCAGAATATTTATCACAATGCAATCATATGCAAGGGAAATTTATTGTGCAAATTATAGATGCAATTGGACACAAACCAGACTGCTTGGCAAAGTTTCTGCATTAGGTTTACAGACTATTTGTAACCTGTTATTATGTGTTTGTAATCCCTAGCAGTCAACCTAGACAGATTGCTGCGATCAATTAATCACTGGGGATGGGACAGATTTTCACTTTAAAAAAAAATGAAGAAATTGTCAGGGTCAGGTGTAGGATTGCCTTGCTGTGATACAGAATTGATACCTTACCCTTCCCCACCCACTACTATACTGCTACCTCACTATTTGTTATAATACAGTAAACTACAATCTACTTGCACTAAACTTTGAACATTATTGCTGCTCTGACATGCAGCATGCAATATTAACAAAAATAAATAAATTACACAAACACGCTTATGTACGGTTTCAAATCAATTGCAAAAATTAGGGTCATCGGGGCAAGGTTCACACTGCTGCATTGCTGCATTGTGGAAATCCACACAAAAACTACTATGAATCGTGGTACACTGCACCACAAAAAGTAGTGCATGCACCTTGTTTGATGCATTATGGTAAGTAGCAGGGCCAGATCTAGCCTATCTGATCTGGGGGTGCATTAAAAAAAGGTCAGGGGGCATAATGTCATGTGTGTGACTTACTAACAGTCTGTCATAACCTGGGAAACACTAGCATGTATTAGGCTGTCATTAGATTAGGGTGATTAAACGGAACCGGTGCCCCTTTACATTAGGGTCCCCTCTTACATCAGGTGTCCCCATCAAAGTGCCTACTTATATCAGGGACCCCATCAGAGTGCAACCTTATATCAGGGTCCCCATCAGATTGCTCCCTTACATCAGGTGTCCCCATCAGAGTGCCCCTTACATCAGTGCCCCCATCAGAGTGCCCCTTACATCAGTGCCCCCATCAAACTCTCCCCTTACATCAGTGCCCCCACCAGAGTCTCCTCTACATCAGTTGTTCCCATAAAAGTGCCTCCTTCTATCGGGGTCCCCATCAGAGTGCTCCCTTACATCAGGTGTCCCCATCAGAGCCCCCTCCCTTAAATCAATTATGCCCATCAGAGTGCCCCCTTACATCAGTGTCCTCATCAGAATGCCTCCCTACATCAAGTGTCCCCACCAGAGTGCCCCTTTACATCAGGTATCCCCACCAGAGCGCCCCTTTACATCAACTGCCTGCATGAGACTGGCTGATGGATTAGTAGATGCACTCTCATACACCTGGGGGCACAATTAAAATCTGGGGAGCACAGTTCACCCAGCACCCCCTAGACCTGACCCTGGTGAGTAGGCTTCATAAAAAGAATGCATGAATTAACGCACCACAACAGTGTGAAAACAGCCATGATGGCTTTAATATACAGCGGCTCTTGATCACAATCTTAAGCCTTGACGTACCCATAATACTATAACATCCCATAAATGCAATTAAAAAGTTTATTGATACCTAATGTAAGTTATATTAAGTGAACTAGCCCAGTTCTACTGGAGTTTAAAGAGGATTTCTAATTGGTTGTTAGCGGTTATTGTGCTTTGAACATCATCATCTCACAGGATAAAGAATTATTACACAAAAAGTTATTCCTTTTTATCAGGTGCAAGAGTGCCTGATGTAGAATTTACTAATGAAGGTATTACAAATGTGTGTAAGGAGACAGAGGCGCCATAGCCTGAGGGAAAGCTTGTCAGAATGAAGGCAGACATGCCATTTTCAGAGGAATGACTGAACATGTGCAGAGATGGAAAATACATTCCACATAATTAATCGAACATGCAGTCTTATACCATTCACAGCCATTTACAACTCTGGAAATGGAAGTAAAATGATCAAACCAGCTCAAACACTGTATTACTTAACCACTTCAGCCCCTGAAGGATTTACCCCCTTCCTGACCAAGCCCTTTTTTGCGATACGGCACTGCGTCGCTTTAACTGACAATTGCGCAGTCGTGCGACGTTGTACCCAAACAAAATTTACATCCTTCTATCCCCACAAATAGAGCTTTCTTTTGGTGGTATTTGATCACCTCTGTGGTTTTTTTTTTTGTGCTATAAACAAAAAAATTGCGACAATTTTGAAAAAAAAGCTATATTTTTTACTTTTTGCTATAATAAATATCTCCAAAAAATATATATATATATATAAAAAAAAAAAAAAAAAAAACTCTTCCTCAGTTCAGGCCAATATGTATTCTTCTACATATTTTTGGTATAAAAAAAAAAAATTGCAATAAGCGTATATTGATTGGTTTTTGGCACCAAAGTTACTGCGTCTACAAAATAGGGGATAGATTTATGGCATTTTTATTATTATAATTTTTTTTAGTAGTAATGGCGGAGATCTGCGATTTTTATCGTGACTGCGACATTGCGGCGGACAGATCGGACACTTATTTGAGACCATTGGCATTTATACAGCGATCAGTGCTATAAAAATGCACTGATTACTGTGTAAATGTCCTGGCAGGGTAGGGGTTAAAGAGGAGTAACCATTCTAAAAAAAAAAAAAAAAAAAAAAAATAGCTGCTGACTTTTAATAATCGGACACTTACCTGTTCCAGGGTCCAGCGATGTGATGGATCGAAGCCCCGCTCATCCCCCCCTCCGCTCAGCGGCACCGGCATTGTAACAGTGGGCACCCGGCTGTGGCTTCACAGCCGGACAACCACGGCGCAGTGCACCGTGATTGGCTGTGCAGTCATATGGGACCTGTCACATGTCCCAGATGATTGACAAGACTGAGGGGGCAGAGCTGAGTTCTTTCTGTGCCAAGGGTAAGTGATGTCACCAGCCCAGGCACTGAAGGAGGCAGACTACGAGGGACCCCCTAGCAACAGGCATTTAGAGGTAAGAAAATTATTTATTTATTTATTTTTAGGAACATTCCTGCATTTTTATTTTTTTTGTGTCTTTAAAACACTAGGGAGCGATCAAGGGGTTAACTGTGTTCCCTCAGTGTGTTCTAACTGTAGGGGGGATGGGCTCACTAGAACATGACAGATATCACTGCTCCCGATCACTGGGAGCAGTAGATACCTGTCATGTTGCTAGGCAGAACAAGGAAATGCCTTGTTTGCATAGTCATCTTCCCGTTCTTCCTCTCCGTGCCACGATCGCGGGCCACCGGTGGACATCGGTGCACGGTGGGCACGCGCCTGCTAGCCAGCGATGACGAAGTGATGTACGGGTACGTAATTTTTCACACCCGTGCCACTTTGCCGACGTATATCGGCGTGAGTCAGTCGGCAAGTGGTTAAAGCGTTTGTCAACCCAAAAAAAAAAAAATATTTATTTCCTGGTCCCAGCAGATTAAACAGGACAGTGCTTGTGCTGTGTAATCATCCCCCTCTAAACTGTAAAAAAAAAAACCTGAACCTTCCATTTCCTATATCCCCCTCTCTAAACTGACCACGAACATCATGGCTGCTGAGCCATGACTACCGTGGTCAAATTGCATCCCTCAGTCATACGCTGGCTGCCCTGCTCTCTGCTCTCCTCTCTCTCCCTCCTTCCTGCCTGTCAGCTAGTGTCTGTGTGTCTGTCTCTGCCCCCCGTCGCTAATAGCAAAATTAAAAGTTTGTAAATGCTCACTGCCATAGCCCACTACATTCATTTTTCAAAAAAACAAGTGTTGTAAATATCGATTCAGCGCTGTCTTCAGGCCGGTCACGTGACTCTTGTCTGGTTTCCAGGGTTACTGCAGGAGAGGCTGGGCGGCCATGTGATCTCCCTAGCTGACGTCAGAGGGAGATAACGGCCCCTCCTACAATATCCATGGATCGGAGCTGTACAGCGGCCACGAGTCATGTGACCAACCTGATGACAGCTCAAAATAGTTATTTACAGCGCTCGTTTTTACAAAATACTAATGCTCTGCCAGGCTCTAATAGAGGGTCTGGCAGAGTTTGTCTTATATGGGTTAACAAACCCTTTAAAGCTGAACTCAAGGCAAACATCACAACGCAACACATTGCCCACACCATTAAGGTTGTTGTGCAAATGGCCAAAAGGGGTTTTTGGCTGGAGTTCAGCTTTAACACTTTTGTGCCTAGAGGCCCAGGTCAAATTTAGCAATTTCTGCATGTGTCAGTTAACCTAACAATACCTTTATGACTAGTTTGCATACCTAAATAATAATAATAAGTATTTTATTAACAAAAATACCCTTTTTTTTATTATTTACGGCTAAATGCGCAATACACACACACACACACACACACAGTAGAAAAGAGTAGAAAGTACATCTTTGTAAATTGTGGTGCTCATAACAGGGATCAGTCCAAAAATTCCCTCAGTTCATATAAGAAATAGGTTGCAGCACAAAAATCCACTTTATTCAAAGAAACAAATTCGTTTTGATCCAGCAACTGCTCTTCATCAGGCCAAACAAGTAACAATGACATGACTTCATTGATATATTCTAAAATCTAACCGGAAATAAAAAGATTTCAAATTCATGAACACTATATAACCTCATTCAGGTATTTAACTTACAATTAAAAGTGGATGTAAAGTCTAAATGTTTTTACGTTCATGTATTCTCTGCATTAAAGAATATCTTACCCCAACATTTCATATTCCTGATAGGTGTCTGTGTTACAATGTATTTGCGTTAAACAGTATATAGTTCTCTTTTCATTGCTTCCTTTGTGTTAAATATCTGTTAATCTTGCCAGTCCCCCTGCTTTTCCATTTCAAACTGCCCACGCTAGGCATACATTTATCTTAGTGTGGTCAGTTTCCTGGCTGAACTGGGAGAACAACAAAACGAGAGAAAATTCCCAGCTAAACTCACCAACCAAATTAACCTGTCCAACAGTATGCATTAAAAACAGGGATTTAGTTAGCACACATTTGCAAATGCATACATAACCTCTCCACAGCACCCTGTGTAACGCTTGAAGTCCTAACCCTTCTAAAAAAAATTAGAGTACTCCACAATGGAAGCACATGCATTCTAATGCATAGATAAGGATCAGGTGGGTCTGGAGGTAGCCCAATCCTCCTTAAAGGCACAGGGGCACATTGGACACCCAGCACATAGCACAATGGCAGCAAAGGTGCCCAGTGTGTCCCCTGACAAAATTTACACCAGTAACAAAGAGATGGCCCCTGCCCCCACCTATAACTAGCCTTCACAACAAGGAGCACATGGAAGGGCAAACGCATGAAAGACATAACCAGAGAAAATTCCCAGCTCAACTCACCAACCAGCCTGCTTACCAACCAAATAACCTGTCCAACACTATGCGTTAAACACAACTCGGAGAACAGCCTGCCAGTCCTCCAATGGCCAAGACTTGTAATGACAATGCACAGCCATTTACTGGGTAGATCAGTGTATTGCTATTTCTCCACCTCCACCTCTCCAAGTCCAAGGCCCTTATGCAGCTGTGAACAGGGATTATGTGATCACTTATAAATAAAAAGTAAAAAAGAAAGATATTTATATATTTTTTTCTCAAACTGTTTGCCTTTCATTTTTGTTTTACACGGAATGGACATATATACAAAAGCCTGTGATATTGATAACATCTAACTGTGGCAAAAATAAACTAGAACTAGACAAGGGTGCACTTCCCTATGCATCAAAATCACACTTAACTTAACCTTTATTGTAAATCATAAAAAGGTATGTAAATGACCATAACAGGTATGAATCAACATTCTATCTCTATGTGGTAATATTAACATCTACCAAGTTTAAAATGGTGAAACTTCTCTTGATATATACATATAGACAATATGAGGGTTATAATCTCCTCCTACATTCAATATAATCATTCTCTTCACTCCTCCCAAGACCTCCTGCTTTCTAACTCCCTTGTCACCTTATCCCATGCTCACCTTCAGGACTTTTCCAGAGCCTCTCCCATCCTCTGAAAATGCTCTACCCCAATCTGTCCGACATTCTCCTACTTTGTCCACTTTCAGACAATCCCTGAAGACTCACCTCTTCAGAGAAGCTTATCTGGCCCCCACCTAACAACTGTACATTTATTTTCTCCATCAGCACATGCCCCCAGTTATTACCTCTTGTATCTCTTGTCCTTCCCTCTTAGATTGTAAGCTCTACCGAGAAGGGCCCTCTGATTCCTACTGTATTAAAGTATATTATTGTATTTGTACTGTCTACCCTCAAGTTGTAAAGCGCTGCGTAAACTGTTGGTGCTATATAAATCATGTATAATAATAATAATATAAAGGCTCCAGGCTGTGTAAGGGATATGTAAATTCTAGGTCTACTCACCAACACCAACTGATATCAATAGATGGGGGTATATCTATTGGCCACAAATAAAAATGAGATGAACAGAAAAAGAGAATGTATGCTAGTAAATACTATCTTAATGAAGATATTGGCTATCTGTCATCTGCCCTATGAAATTATCTATCACTCAGATATGTAATACGGGTAAACTCATGCTTGTGGACACAAATAACCACTAATGGACGAGCCCCATATATCACCATATCCACAAAAAAAACTTCTCTTAATCAAGACTGCATTGACACAAGGCATATCTCACCCCACAAAAAAGAAAAATGGAGGGAAGGGGGGGGAAGAATGTTTCAGGACAAAAATTATATCATGTGAACCTAAAATGAAAATAAAATCAGAAGGTGCTCCCAAAATCAAATCACCCAAACCTAACATGTTACACTCTTCAAATAGAGCTATGTCAGAGGTAAAAAATAAATAAAATAAAAAAGTGAAGAAAATGAGCAACCAAGGGTAGCTATCACATGATTTTTTTTTTTTTGTGGGGTGAGATATGCCTATAATATAATTTTAACAATCCTCAAATTAAAATGAGAGCCACAGACAAATATTATTCCACACAGAAGTGAAGCGTCATCTACCAGAAAAATAATAAATTACATAAAATTACATAAACCTATCTCTACATATATAAGTACCATAAAAAAAAAAAAAAAGACAATAGCAACATAAAAATATATACATTTTATTTACATGCATATCAAAATCATGATATATTCCTTTGGGATTCAGAGTAATAGGTAGGTAGGTGAATACACTTAACCACCAAATGTTTAAATTGGAGTTCACAAGTGCAGCTGAATCGCAACTGAATGTCCTATAGAGACAAAATGCCAGGCGAGTGCAAACACTATGCGTTCACGCTCCATTCACACTTTGCAGTACCAAATCGCGTGGTGATCGCTGCATAATGCACAACATGCACTTGGGTGCCAGTATCCCTTAATGGCACCTCAAACACGCTGCGATTCTGCCACCATGGTCGTGTGACGATTGTGGCAAACCGCTTCTTTAAATCGTGTGAAGCTTGTCGCTTGAAAAGGAGCAGGAGCTTATTTTTGGGGTGCAAACGCGCATACGGCAGTCCATTCAAGTGTAATCCAAATTTGGGCGAAAAAACATGCATAGGGAGGCCCATTCAAGTGAATAGGCTGGCACTATGTGACACGCAAAATTGCGTGCAAATCTCTCAAACAAAATCGCAAGTGGGAATGCTGATTCCCACTACGCAAAAGTGTGAATGCAGCCTCACCAAATGCTTTTGACTATTCTGGGTACTTCAAGATATGCATACATACGCTTTTTTCTATGTATGAATTCATTTACGGTTATTGTTAAATTGCATTTTTTTTTACATTTTAATTAATTTTTATATAACAGTTACATTATTAAACAGATGGCATTGCTGATGAACACTGCAGCTTAAAGATGGAAGTATTTGTAGGCTAAAGTCCGTGAAGTCACAAGCATGCATGTAATCACTGTATCAGTGTGATCACATAATTGGGAACCATTCTGGTTCCCGATCATCAACCCCAGCTGTCAGTGACTATGGATATGCATTTTTTTCAACCATGATTAGGCCTAGTCACTCAGAAGTAGATGCTAATTAAAGTAAAAATGCATTAAAAATATTTTATGCCAGGTTTTAATGCTGCCTGTGTTTCCCTTTGGGGAAATTTTACTTATTACCAGGCTTGGTAACAACATGCCATCTAGAATGCATGCGAAAGAAGTACAAATTCTTTGGCAGGTAAAAGAGTTCACATATATGCAATACCCTTGTGTATCAAGTTGGTTTTCTGGAGTTCAGCTTTCAGGTGACTGGATGCCAGTGAAAGCCATGCTTTGTATTTGCCCCCCAAACATGGCCACATGAACTTCTATTCAATTTTAACACATGCCCATGACAGTCAAGAGGGATGAGAATCCCAGAAAACAGTGCAAATAAGTATTCTTCTGAAATATTGAAGTTACGTTAGATACACCTGTCCGGTGTGGATGCAACTTCCTGTAGTTTTGGGCAAAGTTGAGACTTGCCTAGGGTGGACCAATGGCATGGTCAAGCAGGAAATTGGTGTGAAGTTTGGAAGTCAGAGCACATGTTTTAAGTTGGCAAGCCAAAAGGGGTGGTTGGTGCAATTTGATTACTAATTTGGATTTACTATAGTGGCTCCTGACAATGCCAATCACTTTCAGCACAACAAAGCAGTGGATTTCACAGTGAAGACATTGGCGGTGTATGATTTAGTAGGTCGTGGGGGCCCACATGACCACTTTGTTTTGACATATGTGCCTACTTTGCTAGGTACAATAAGGGGCTGGTGGCAAGTATAGTTAGTTGGGTCACAATTTGATTTGCCCCAGTTAGAGATTTAAGAGTAAGTTTGGAAGCGTTGTCAGGGGCCTGGGGCTACCAGGTTTACTAATATTTTCCTTTTTTTCAGGTTATGTTTTTTCGTAAATGGTATTAATTACGTTATTTGGATGGTATTATTTATGGTTTATATGAAATTATAAATATTGTATTTACTTGATTGATATCCAACTCTTTATCTTGTAACGCTGTGGCCTACAGTATATCATATCTGATTAAAATGTCTGTCATCAAGCAGCAGCGTGTAGTGTGGTTTCAGATGGGGGAGCCCTACCATTGGTCATGCTGTGTTGTCACAGTTTAGCCACTGGAACTTTTTCTCCTAATGTAGGTCACTAAAAAATAAAAAAAAAATAAAAAAAAAATGTCCTTACATTTTTAGAAACCTTAAATTTACTTGCAACTCACACTTTCAAATTTCCTGCCGATAGGTAACCTCTCAATCGAGGTTACCTATTATTAATAAAGATTCCATGGCGTGTCAGTAGCGGTTTTCTTTGTTTTGCTTTCCTTCACCTACAGAAGTGTGAGATTGAGCTCACAACTCTAATCTTCACCCCTGGGTGGAATTTTCATTCTGTCGGTTCAGGGATGACAACTAAGCTTAGGTGAGATAATGATCCAGTCCAGTTTTTTTGAGTCATTTTCTCTTTTTATCATCTAATACTATTAATCCTCAAGCACCAGACAAAAATGGTCACTAATACTAAAATTCTCTTGTGAGTTGACTTTGCATACTGCAGAATAAATAATTCTGCTGCTTCAGGTCTCAATTTTTTTCTTTCAATATGTTTTATATTATATGCAATATAAACATACAAAAATTGCAGCAAGCAGTACAACGAAAGAACAATATGTCAAGGTTAGGGTAATCAAGTATGGTTCAATAGACATTATGAGAGACATTCTAGCGAAGGCTAATAGGGTGGTGTGATAGCATATTACATTTGCTGTTATGCTCAGTCAGCTGGTATTCCTACTATTGGGAAGATATTTGCATGTAAAGAAGACTAAACGATATCTAGCTTGGCAGAGGAAAAATGTCTATCATAATATAGAACTTTATCAGGCAATTATTTAAGAGGGTCCATAAGATATATGGTCCTTGAGTACGTTGTATCTTGCTCAAAACTGAGAGCCTTACAGGATAGTGAGAGGGTAAGAGAATAGAGAATAGTAAAGTAGGGAGGAAGAGGGAAGAAGAGGAGGAAAAGGGATGTTCCCGTCTTGCCAGCCCCGAGGGTTCCCAACCGCTACAATAGGACATGTGGCCCATGGTTCCCAAACAGACTCGAATTTTGCCACAGTATCTTTCAATGAGCTTACCATTTTCTCTTGAGCCATTATCCAGGATATTTTTCTTTTGGCTGCAATGAGGGATACACTATGTTGTTTCAATGCTTTAGCTATGGCCAATTTGGTTCCCAGTAGGATGTAGAAAATCAGTGATTGGGTAGCTTTGGTTACATCAGGTATCCAATCATTGAGTAAGGCAATGGAGGGATCTTTAGGGATGTGGCAACCTGTTACTTTGCGTATCATGTAGACATTTTGTTCCAGAAACCCCAAATTTTTGGGCATTCCCACCAAATGTGGATCATGGAGCCATATGTATCGCAATTTCTAAAACATACGGGCGAGGCGGAAGGGAACATCGTTGCCAACCTCGCTGGAACGAGGTATGACCTGGTTATCAGTTTGAGGTTTGCTTTGATCAGAGCTGTGTTGCATATGTTTTTGTAGGACCGTAAAAAGTTCCTGTGCCACTTGTCCGCACTCCAGTCCATCTGGGTCTCTTTTACCCAGGTCAGCATATAGGGGAGCTTGGAGTTGTCTGAGGCTAATGACAGGTAAATTACTGAAATGCCCCCCTCTGCTCAGTGCCCTGGGCACACCATTGTTGGTAGGTTGTTGTGGAAATGGGAGATTTGTAGGTATCTATGTTGTTCAGATTTGGGCATCTCCAACTTACTTTTGCAGTAGCTAAGTGATTGCAGGCCATGGGGAGTTAGATAGTGTCCCATCCGGTATAATACTTTATTCAACTACCAGCTAAAGGCTTTGATGTCCATTCCCGGTGGGAATTTGGGGTTATGAAAAATATGTACTAGCGGTGTCATGTCTGATGTCAGGGATGGGTGGTTTTTCAGGCTGTCCCAGTGGGAGAGGGAGTGCGAGAGTACTGGGGACATAATCGGTGGGCAATCTTTTGCTGGGCACCAGAGGAGCAGGTTGCAATTTTAAACCAGCATTTCAACACTGGCTTTGAAAGGATGGAAACAACTTTAAAGGGCAGGCGGTTCTAACTTTTTCTTGTCTATAAAGATGTTGGGCTCTCCAGTGCCTCTGATGGCACATGCATGATGCTAGATTCCATCCCTGCAAAACAATCTTCTTTAAAAATGTCTTCCTGTGTGTGCAAAAAAGACTTGCAATTCTGGGTTCTGAAGTGCTGCTTCCTCGAAACTCCTGAGTAGGGGAGTGCACAGCCTGTAATACAAACAGATGGCAATCATCCTAACCTATAACTTGCCTTTGCAGCAAGGCGCACATGGAAGGCCGACATATGTCAAAAAACAACAAACAAAAATTCCCCAATCTCTTTCCAGCCAGTCTGCAACAAACCAAATTGTCCTATATAATACTTCACATTAAAGTGCATTAAATGCAGGGCTCAGCCACGCACCCCGGCGCTGCTATTAATCTATCCAATCAAGAGCCAGGAACCCGTGGCAAGAGGGACGGCGGGAATGCGCCAACGGAAATTCGGGGCTCAGGTAAGTAAAACGGGGGGGTGGTGAGTGTTTTTTCACCACGAGCCTTTACATCCCCTTTAAGGCTGATTTTACACTGCAGCCGCCCAAGCATTAGCGGTAAAGCGCCGCTCGTTTACCTCTGTTATAGCGGGGCTTTGGCGCTGCTAATCGGGCGGTAGCGTGTGCTTTTAACCCCCAAGGGGTTAATAAGGAGTTAAAAGCGCCCATGTTGCGGCCCTTCCGAAAGCAGTTTTCAGCCGCTTCGGAAGTGCTGCCCATTTATTCCAATGGGCAGGGGCGGTCTGCTAGCGCTGTATACACCGCTCCTAAACCCCCAAAGATGCTGCTTGCAGGTTTTTTTCTAACGTCCTGCAAGCGCACCGTCCCAGTGTGAGAGCACTCGGCTTTCACACTGGGGTAGCAGGAGAGGCAATTTTCAGCTTTACTGGTGCAATTTGTAGAGCTAAAACACCTGAAAACTGCCCCAGTGTGAAAGCTATCTAAAAGAAGCAGTTTATTTTGCACACATTTGCAAATATATGCATAAGCTGCAGAGGCCACGTCACGGCAACCCAGTATGCTGTAGTCCTACCTCTATAATTTTGAGGGTCCCCAAAGTTGGAGCACATATATAATAATGGACAGATTAAGGTCAGGTATGCCTGGAGGGAGCCCACCCCTCATTAAAATGTACAGGGACACACTGGACACCCAGCAATAGCACAATGGCAGCAAAGGTATCCAGTGCATCCCCTCACCAATACAAAACAGATGGCAACCACCCTAACCTATAACTAGCTTTTGCAGCAAGGAGCACACGAGAAAAAATGTTTTAACATGAACTGTTAAAGCAGGGTTAATTGGGTTTGTTGCAGACTGGCTGGTGAGAGCACAGCCTGATTGCATCAAACCAATCCTGTACTAGGGACACTGCAGCTTTGATCTGCACATATAATTATTTGCTTGGAGGAGCAGAGAAATGGATTATTGTCCTATGGATGCAGTGTCTCCAGTATAACCCTGTAAAGGGAAGAAGAAGCAACCACAGCAAACAGCAATGATGAAGTGCTAAACGCAATGATGATGAAGTGATAAGTGCTGAAGTCTGCAGCACTATAGGCATTTTAATTGTAAAGGTTTTATTTTCACTTTAAATGTGGGAAAGGGGGCTGTGTACCCAATTTCCTTTGTTCAGCAAACAAAATGCACTCACTGCCAGGGAGGACTGTGATGCCTGGAGATGGGCACTAGAGCCCATTCACACCTGCCTGCCCTGGTGTGCTGCATTAACACGCATCATGTCACATGTTAACGTGAATTATATTTAATAATATATTAAATTATATTAATTATATTAATATATAATTACATTATATGCAATTTTGTTAAAATGGACTGCCAACGCTTAAAGTGGTGTTTCCCCCCCCCCCCCCCCCCCCCCCCCAAAAAAAATGCTCAAAATTCCTAAAAATTTTTATAATTATAACTCACCTCTAAATGCCTGTTGCTAGGGGGTCCCTCGTAGTCTGTCTCCTTCGGTGCCTGGGCCGGTGACATCACTTCCCCTTGGCGCGTGAAGGGCCAATCACGCCGAGTGCCAAGCGGATGGGGGGACAGGCGGAGCTTCGACCCCCCCCCCCGCATCGCTGGACCCCGGGACAGGTAAGTGTCCGATTATTAAAAGTTATTAAAAGTTTTTTTTTATGGATACTCCTCTTTAAGAGGTGCCCAAAGCGGAGAGATAGATGGAAAACAATTTTCACTCCAGGTAATCAGAGGTAGTCATGTATTCATTGAAAAAAATACAAGGCTTCTCCTGAATGGCAGAGATGCAGTATGGTCGACTCTCTATATATCCAGCAGCACAAGTGTCTTGTACTGATGCTGGAACACAGTGCCACTTACTGTATGTACCACAAGCTACTTACAGTATATATTAGAGCCTTAGCATCCAGTCTGTTCCAGCATGCAAATACTTCATTTGTTCCAAGCTGGCCCAAACAAATTATTTCAGGTAGTAATAAACACCAAGGGAAACATTTGTTGTATTGCAGCTTACCAATTCTTAGATGTGATAGCTGCATGCATGTTGTTTTTTAGGCCTCTTCAACACTGGGTGTTTTTACAGCTGCTGTTTTGAGCGTCAGGCATTTTTTTTTCTACCGCTAGTAAACTCCTCAGCATTATATCCTATGTGTCCGTGCAGACACAGGTTTTTATCAGTGTTTTTTGGCAGGGGCGTTTTCAGGCTGGAAAAAAACTCCAGAACTACTGCATTTAAAGAGGAGTTTGTTTAGCTGGAAAAATCACGCTAATGCTGAACAATGCTAAAAAAAAAAAAAAAAAAAGTGATAAAATGTGGTTAGCGAGCGTTTATGAGCATTTTTGAGCCTCAAGCTTTGGTGGGAGTATAGTTTTGCTAAGAAACGCTAAAAAAGCCAAACGCTAAAAAACGTGGCAAAACACTACTGCAAACATGCTGCAAAACTCATTCTACAGTTACAGCTTTCTACAGCTAACTCTTTTTAAATAGAGTTTTTAAATGTTTTTATAACATCCAGTGTGCATGTGGCCATAGGATTTGTTTCCACTATTTTTACCTGGTGATCTGGCCAGGAAGTCTGTTGTTTTTCAACAGAACAACTGTCCTATATACACATTAGTGGTCTAGGGTGCCTTATGTCCAATCAAATCTCCTGGATATGTCACCTAGTCACGACACATGTCACTGCTCGCTCAGAGATGGTACATTTAATTAATACTGTATTTTATGTATGGTCTTCCTAGTTTTTCCAGAAGTAGTCTACAAAATGTGTTGAAAACTCAGAACAGCTCTGAAAAATCTATGCAATACCTATGAATTACTTTTTTCTGTGACTCTAGGGTAGGTGATACTGATAGTATTATAGGAATCTGTATCAGTAGCTTCTCTTTTATTATTAGTTTTAAAACATTTTAACTGTATTTTTTTTAAAAAGTAGGTCTTTAACTACTTCCCACCCGTATAACTGTACATATACGGCCGGGTGGGAGCCGTCTACTTCTGATAGGACCTTCCGGGACGTCCTTCAGAAGTAGAGGGATCGCGCGCGCGTGCCCGCGCAGCGGCGCGATACCGATGCGGCCGTGTCACCCGGACACGGCGCAACTCGGATCGGCAGGAGGGCTCGGTGATTGCCCCTCCTGATCACATGATGGCCGTGTCGAATCACAGCCGTCATGTGATGTAAGCAAACAGCCGGTTGCTAGGCAATCGGCTCTCCTCTCCTCACATGGAAGTCGTCGGTGAGGAGAGGAGAGCGGATCGCTGCAGCCGGCTGGTGATCAGTGAGTATTAGCTGTTTTTTTACAGCTTTTTACTCACTGATCACCAGTCTAGTGTCCCCACAGTGTAAACACACATGTCCCCACACATGTCCCCAAAACACACATGTCCCCAAAACACACATGTCCCCAAATAATAAAAACACATGTCCCCAAATAATAAAAACACATGTCCCTCACATATGTCCCAGTAAAATAACATGTGCCAATGATTATCTGCACACATATGTCCGTGATCACCTGCACACATATGTACATGATCATTTGCGTACATATGTCCGTGATCACGCAAACCAATTATTATACACTTAACGGAATTTTTTTTACTAAAAACATGTAGCAGAATACATTTTGGCTTAAATTGATGACAAAATTTGATTTTATTGGATTTCTTTTAAAAAAGAAAGGAGAAAATATAGTTTTTTTTCAAAATCTCCGCTATGTTTTTGCTTATATCGCAAAAAATAAAAAACGGAGTCGCGAATAAATACCACCAAACTAAAGCTCTATTTGTGCGAACAAAATGATAAAAAAATTCATTTGGTTACAGCATTGCATGACCGCGCAATTGTCACTGAAAGTGCGAGAGCACTGAAAGCTGAAAATTGGTCTGGGAAGGAAGGGGGCGAAAGTGCACAGTATTGTAGTGGTTAAAAAGGCACAATATCTGATGTCTTATGTAAAATGTAAAGTTCCATTTAGGCTCATTATTTTCTAGGTATTTTATTCAACTTCTGCCCCAAAGACATCCGATAGTCAGGACCAACAAGGATACAGACAGGGATAAACTTGATAGAGGTTTTAACCCTTCTCTAATGTATCCAAAATGGTGAAAAAAAAAAAACACTGCACAGTTCTAAAAGAACAATGCTATAATCAGATAAAAACACTTTTAGCTATAAAGTGATATAAAACGAATAAAGTGTTCCTGCACATCATTGATCTCTGTTTCTTGTTACCACATAAAGATTGTCTCTGAAATGCACAGAAAACTAAGAAGGGTGTGGGATCGGAAACATCACGGTGTGGAAATGTAGTTTACCCGAATGGTCTCTGAACACTAAAGTCATTAATGCAGTTATTAATTCATTTTGCTGAGTGCAACAAAATCACACAATACATTACCATTGGTATGTTTTTAGTCCTCTCAGCTAAAACTCCATTGCTGCATTTTTCCCTCATCTAGACAGGAATCAGTACTAGTGGTGATAGTGGTATATGCTGTATAAGAACTTTCATTTTCCAAAAGCTCAGATTGCATGGTTGTGACTACGTAAGAAAACAATAGGAATATACTATGATGATGTCAGACATACACCTATTCATGGAAGTAGGATCACTGGAATGAGAGGTTTGTGTGACCCTAGCCTTAGGATTTATATTTAAGAGGTAGGGCTATATTTAAAGAATAGCGAGCTCCAAAAACAAACATGTAATATATTGCAGATTACTGTACCCTAGATATGGTGGCTCTTTAGTCTTCATTTTGTAGAAGAAAGATGAATCGTCAGATGAACCTTGTAAAGAACTTGTTTATTTCCAGCCAACGGTGAGCTGCGTGTAAGCCTTTTTTAGTTTAACTTCATAACTTCCTACTTCCTGTTCCCACCCCCAAGTCCTCAACCTCTATGTAAATCTGCAGCTTATACATAGGCAGCGGCAGTACAGTATGATTCAGGTACCTGTAGGAGGTGACGGCAGTTCCTTACATAGGTCTTACCATCAGAATAGACAACATATCTGTTTGGTTGGCAGCCCTTTCCATGAACCGTGGCCAGTTTATCAAACCCATGGGTTGTCTCCATCCTTACCAACTAACTGCCCAGGCTCCAGAGGAGAAAGGCGTCTGGTCAATTTGTCATGGCTTATCTTCCCTTTTTGCCTGAATGTGTAAATAAAGCAGCCTGAACATCAGTCCTGGTTCGTCGTGATAGTAAACGTTGTGTCGGAGAAGGCATGCCATCCCTAGGTGTGTTGCGGAAGTTGAGTAGGGCTGCATAAATGTCAGAGCCATCACGTGCACAATTCTCTAGGAGATGCTTGGCCAACCTTACACTACACTCTGCAAGACCATTGGATCTAGGGCAACTGGGCCTGCTAGTGACGTGCTGAAAATTCCATTGGTGAGCAAAGTTCTTGAATTCTCTACTGATGTTGCATTTTAAGTCATCAGTTGATAGGGAATTCCATGTGTAGAGAATATCCACTTTAATGTCCTGATCACTGCGTTACTGGAAATGTTTGGGAGGACATCAAATTCCCACCATCCAGAATACAAATCTACCAAGACCAGGCAATCCTTGTTTGACCACTCAAATATGTCAGCTGCTGTGATAGGCCGTGGGCTCAAATGATAGGAAATCTTATACTCTACATTATGACATCACTTTACAACCACTTTAATTCTGTGCACATTTTGTTGTTTAGTGCCATTAGATTGTGTCATCCACCCACCTCTATTTGGAGGCTTGGACCTACAACATTTTGAAAAATTATTCCATTTGCTGCATGAGTTACACCTTTTGTTAAAAGCGAGACACTTGTTACACTCAGTAGCGTGTTCACTACCACAGTTGCTGCATTGCCTTTTGTTCTGTTGAACCACAAACACTTCAGCCTCTCTTTATACTTCCTTAGTAGCCCTTTCTGAATGTTCAAACAACATACATATTCAGATGGCTGTTTCCAGTGTCAAATCGTTCTCCCTTAAAACAACTGAGCATTAACTGCATCATTGCAGATACCACATACAATCCTGTCACGTATCAGTTCATCTGTTAGTGCACCAAAATCAAATTAGCCAGCTATCTCAGTGTGGCTACATAGGATTGTATTCCTTCACCAGGTTAAATGCATGTCTGTCTATTAACACATTACGTTGTGATAGATTTTGTGGAAGAAAGAGGAATCATCAGATGAACCTTTATTTCCAGCCAACAGTGAGCTGCGTGTAAACCTTTTTTAGTTTAATTTCATAACTTCCTACTTCCTGTTCCCACCCCCCAGGTCCTCAGACCTCTATGTAAACCTGCATCACATACATATTTTACTCTTTTTCGGGCCTTTTTTTCACCACATTCTGTCCTAGGGTGACAGCACTTACCGCACTATATGTATGGATGAGCATTGTTCTCTCCCCCTCCTCTATTTAAAGCGGAAGTAAACCCATCGATTTAACAGTTTAAAAAAAAAAAAGGCATGCCAACTGCACATTGGCTGTGCTCTCAACCAAACAGTCAAACCATCCAATGGCTGGTGTCATAACGGATCACATGTGCAGCACTGTGGCAGTTGAAGATTAAACAGAGGCAAAGATGGCAGCTTCCTTGGCTGAAAACGATAGGGGGGTTTACTTCCACTTTAACAGGCCAAAAGGAGACAAAATAAGAGATGCTCATTGTTTAAGTACAACTAATGGCAAAAGATTTTTGGTTTTGTTTTGGATAGAGGGGAGATGGATTAGAACACCTGTCAGTTTTTTTTACTGTCTGTGTCCCCGTTAAGAAAATTCACCCTCTCCATTTGTCCTCTTTACCATTATCCTTGTGAAAGCAAAAGAAAAGCCCACATTTTCGGTTGTCCCCAGAAATGTAATAGAGGGAAAATCGTCCAGTGGGGGCACTAGTTTGGGTAATCTTAATTTGCAGTGATGTCCACTTACTTCCTGTTTGGCTATGGGACAGGAAGTGTGGGTAAAATCTTCCCAATAGGACAAAGATGACAAAAATATACCTTGCAGGGGTTATAACCATTCCTTACTATATCCAAAATGAAAAAAAAAAAAGGTTTTGCCTATATTTCTTCTAAAGTTTATGTACGCTTTAACTAGTTCAGCTCTTTGGACATTAATAGAACATCCAAAGAGTTAGGCCCTGTTCACACTCAAGATTTTGTGTGGGCGATTCTCTCGCAAATCTGGGTATCACACATAGGGTAGCCTATTCACTTGAATGGACTGTCCTATGTGGATTTGTTGTGGCAAAGGAGCTCAGAGACCAAATTTTGGCTCTGAGCCAGGCGCGATTTAACATCTTCAATTCTCACTCATTCTGTTGTGCAGCAAAATGGCACCCACGCATTGTGCGTTTTTGCCATATATCCTAATCACCCAAGTGTGAATGGGGCTCAATGGGTTGGGCACAAGTGCTTGTTTTTCTCAGCAAGCTCCTGACTGTAAAGTGAAAGTGCTTCAGTGGCCGTATGTCAGGTCACCTGAAGCCAGGTGACAGATGCATGCCGTTGGGGTCAGGAGTGCACCGCTAAGATAGTGGACCTTACGGCTGACTGCCGTGGATGGGGCTTTGGTGCTCAGGAAAGCAGGTCCTCTGGAGTACCGACACGGATTACTCTGGGACCTAGAGCATGAGATTCCCCAGGGCGCGGAGTCTAAGAGCCAGCAGGTGTTCACCAGAGCCCCTAGTGGTGGGGATGGACTTCACTGCAACTGGCTCCAGGTCGCGGCCCCCCAGGGTCTCCCAGCTCATGATCACAGTAGGCTACTGAGCAGACCGGGACAACAAGGGATAGTCAGAAAACGCCAAAGGTCAGGGTATGAAGCAGACAAGGATAGTCAAAGAACAAGCCAAGGACAGCAAACAGAATCAGACATAGAGCCCATGGCAAGAAGCACACAGGAAGCAAAACACACAATATTGATCAGCGAGGCTGGCTTGCAGTGCACAGGTTAATATAGTGTTCCCAATTAGAGGCTGGGGTGGAGCCATGCTTGAGGAAAGATTACTTAAGCAGACAGGTGTGAGAGTGCAGGCCCAATGGCTGATACAAAACCAGAGGTAAGCAGACAGGGCATGAAAGAATTACTGCAGATTCCTGACACTGTATAGTCGCTGGAGTACTTGTTTAAACTGAGGAAATATGGGTTTATGAGATTTGCAAATCATTGCATTCTGCTTTTATGTCGATTTTACACAGCATCCCAACTTTTTTAGAAATAGGGTTGTACCTGTCACCTGCTCAATACTATCACATGAGGGTTTAAAAAAAAAAAAAGGAATACATTTATTTTGTAGCAGACAAATGTGGAATGTCAAACACAAAAAGTAAAGTGATTCTAATGTCTCACTTCCTTTGAGACCAGGAAGTGAGAGGAGGGAGCCCCTACAGATAGGTACAGTGCTGGATCGAGTGAGATAAGTATAAGGTGAAGAGGGGGCAATACTGCTATCTGAACAATTAACCTTAACCACTTTCTGACCGTGCTATAGCCAAAAGATAGCTACAGCACAGTCCTCTAGGGAGGGGGTCAATAGACGTCCTCCCAGAACTCGACCTCCCGTGCGCCTCCTGCGGCGCACATTAGGCGTGATCTGTGACCCCTTTGTCCTTTGGACACAGCTGTTCCCAGATTAGGGTAAAGGTTTAATCACAGCTGCCCTTTGCCATGTAATTAGCTGCGTCCAATCACAGCTGATTACTTGCAAACAGACTTGCTGGTTATCTGCATTCCTTTCCTCCCAAAATGTGTCTATGAGAGGAAAGGAAAGCCATTAACCGGCAAGCCTGTTAGGACATTGTTTTCACTGATAATTAGGGCACTTATCATCAGTGCCCTGATTATCAGTGCCTCAGTGCAGCCCCATCAGTGCCGCCTGTCAGTGCCGCCTATCAGTGCCATCTGTCAGTGCCCATCAATGCTGCCTCAACAGTGCCTATCAGTCTATCAGTGCAGCCTCATCAGCACATATCCGTGAAGAAGAAAACATACTTATTTTATATCAAAATTTTCGATCTTTCTTCTTTTGTTTAGCAAAAAATTAACAACCCAGTGGCAATTAAATGCCCCCAAAAGAAATCTCTGTCTCATAAAATGATAGAAATTTTATATGGGTACAGTGTTGCATGATTGAGTAATTGTCATTAAAAGTGTTAAAGTACTGAAAACTAAAGACTGGCCTGGTCAGGAAGGGGGTAAAAGTGCCAGGTAGGCAAGTGGTTAATGCAGGGAATGCAAGAAAGGTAAAAAATGTTTAGGCTTTAAAACCACTTTAAGTCAACCAGCCCTATTAATGTAAAACTCCACTTTCGCTAAAATTGAACTTGTCCCCTCCTGATCAATTATAAACTTTGCACAAGTTTAGAAAACTTTATTGCTGGTTCACCCACCTTTGTTCTTTTGCACCCGATACATTGATCCAAGTCACCACCTACTTTGTGTGTGCTGACTAGGAGCCATGTACCTACAACAGTTACCTGATCAGTTTTAGTTTTATATAATAAGGCTAAGTTTACACTTGCAGACCTTACAATGTTATGTTGCCTCCTGAAGGCTTGCTTTAACCCTGTAAAGCCCACACCACTGCACCGCAAGCGTGTGCATTGCATGTAGTTGTGGGCAGCCCTGTTCACTTGAATGGATTTGGTGGCTGTCAAACACAACGGGAAGTATAATTTTTTTCCTGTGTACAACCCAATTTGGCCGCCTTTTCAGCTTAAAGTGGTAATAAACCCAAACGCAAACAGTTATTATATTGCAGCTTACCAATTATTAGAAGCGATGGCTGCATTTGTTTGCTTTTTTAGGCTTTTTTTTTTTCATCTAGTGATCTGGAAGGTAAGTCTGTTGTTTTTCAAAAGAGCAAGTGCTCTTCTGGATGTATCCATTTACAGGGATGAGGGATGAGACAATCCATTTAACACTGGCAGGGGTGCTTAGAATGATCATCTTTTATTTATTCATGTAAAACCTTTATCCCAAAAGAAAAAACAGATTGCTAGAACTGATTATAAAGGCTTTAAATTTGTTAGGGTTTTTAAATCTGCTAGTGCTAGTCTAACACTCCCTTGTCCCATGCTGACATTACTGCTGTCTGTTGTGCTCCCTGTGCTCATTCATCCAGAGTGGGGGCACTCTAATACAGGAGGTGTGTTACTGGCCAGATCACCAGGTAAAAACAAAGGCAAAAAAAGTAAAGAAAGCTGATGCAGCCACCATATCTAATGATTGGTAAGCTGCAATATATTACATTTTTGGTTTTGTGTTTGGGTTTAATACGTCTTAAGGCTCGGTTTCCACTATTGCAACCCTAAAGTCGTATGATTTTTTTGCTGCGACTTGAAGCAATGCCTGTGTATTCTTGAGGTCTATGGACATTAAGTCGCATCAAAGTGGGACCAAAGTAGTGCAGGGACTACTTTGAAGTCGCACAGATATGAACGGTACTCATTGGAAATCATGGGGTACGACTTGTCATGCAACTTTTCAGTCCCAAGTCGCCTGAAAAGTCGCACTAGTGGAAACCGAGCCCTAAGGTTGACAGTAAAAATGCAGCTCAATTGCCTATTTTTGCCGTCTTCCAACTGCAAGTGTAAATGAGCCCAACTAGAGAACAACTAGTTGGAAAAACAGAAAGGCCAATTGCATAAGCATGAAATTCGATTTCTGGACGAGTTCTGCAAACAAGCTTCTATGCAAATACTCCCAGCCCTGTGTGCTTTGTAATCAAGTCTTTTCTTCAGTAAGACATGTCTCCGGTTTCTTCGCCAAGCGTGTTAAGGTAAATCTGAGCATAAACCATAAGAGAGTGCAGCCCCTAACAAATTATAGGACAGGTTTTACCTAATCACACATTGCCTGAAAGACTAGACTGAAATCTGATTACATAGCAATTAAAAATCAGAGTAACTACTCCTATAAATTGGCAGAGTGCGTTCATAAGCAGTAATAAATTGTTTCTCAGTTGAAGCTATGGAGTTTTACACACTACATGATGTAACAAGGTGAGTTGGCATTGTCACCTTAGGACGGGAAGTGTTTTACTGGCAGAATCACCAGGTGAAATAGGAGAAAAAAAAAAAAAAATAAGGAAACCTCATTTAAGAACTGGTAAGATGCAATATAATCATTTTTTTTTAGACCTAAGATACGCATTAAAGGAAGCTTGTCTCAAGAAAACTATTCAGGCTTCCATTTCAGATGCTGTAAACTGGACCTGAACCTAAAAAGCATTCTATGCATGAAGGTAAATAACCTTCTGTGCTTAGCAGTCCCCTCAGCCTCATCTCAACTCACTGATGTGCACAAGAGCAGTGGCTCTCCTGGGTCTCTTCCTCCTCATTGGCTGAGACTGCAGCGGGAGCCATTGGTTCCTGCTACTGTCAATCACAGCCAGTGAGCCAATGGGGAGGGGGCGTAGGGCCAAGCCATGCTCTGCCTGGAATTCTTCCTAAAAATAGCAGTGTCTTGAGCCCCATGTCTGTAAATCTGCAGTGTGAGATCATTCAAGGGACAGTGTGAGATCAGCTATGGGACTGTGCCTCTGACTGCTAGTCTCGCAGGATGTGGAGAAGGAATGAGCTTATTTTTTGTCCAAACTTGGGTTAAGATTAAAACTGGAAGGAAGCGGCCACTCCCACCCATGGCTGCCCAATGAATGGCCATATTTGGTGATTAATGTCACAAGCAGCCAGGGCAACTGCAGCAAGGGCACTCCCCACCACCACAACTACGTGTCAGGGCAGTCCCCACCCCACAGTTGCATGTACACCAAGGGGCAAGGATTCTTCTGACATTGTTGACCTAATCTGTCACAAGTATCCCTGCCCGTTTGTGTACGTGCAGCTGTGGAGTGGGAAAAAGCTCTGGCCAAAGTTCGGCTCACAACACAATGCCTCTGTTGCACTGAAATCCCAACCAGCGTTGTCAGACCTTTCTGCTGGACTGCAGATTCTTCCTCGTTATTCCCTAGCAAAAAAAAAACACTTCTGCCTTGACTACCAAGAGCCTGCTTAGCCACTGTGTATAAGCAGCTAGACATTCTTTCACCTGGGGCAAAGACTCAGTTTGGTGCCCCCCCTCCACCGAGAGGTTCCCCATTCATACACTCCCAGCCCCCTGCCCAGAGAGGGAAGCGTAATAAATAGGTAGATATACCGAAGGATGGTAATAATAATAAAAGAAGTGTTGGTAATAGTGATTTCAAGCCTCACTTCTGTAGCGGATTAGGACAGGCACCACCAGGGAAGAAGTGGGCCAAGAAGCTGGTCTTTATTAAGGCCTGCTTCTGTGTGATCTTCTTTCTTCCCAGCAGCGCCCCTCTCAATCAGCTGTGGGGGCAAAGCTTGAAATCTCCACATAAAGTGCTGCTGCTTTCTTCTGGCATGGCGGCTAGGGCTGACACCTATTCTTCAAGCCAATCCCGAACACTTTAGCGGCACACAACAATTTAAATTTTTTTCTGTAGTATACATTACAGGATTGTAAAAGACCTAGGACACCTTTGGGTGCCCCAAGGAGAGCAGCAATGTGGCATGCAGCGAAGAGTGTGTGTGGCCAAATTGTGTTAAAAGTTGAAGGGGCTTAAAGGGACATGGTTGTATAAAACAAAAGCATTCTTGTACCTAAAAAATATACTAAGATTACTAAAACAAATGTCACTGTAAAAATATGAACCTTTCCTACCTTATAAGATGGACATGGGTAGTGTATAGTGGACTTCAGGAGAGGCCTGCACATTGTATACTACATATATTGTAAGAAGGACCTAGGGTATTGCGTAGAGCACATCAGGGGAGGCCTGCACATTCTATGCTGGATATAGGAAGGACCCGGATATTGTATAGTGGGCATCAGGAGAGAGCTGCACTTTGTATACTGTATCTTAGAAGGATGTAGGTATTGTATTGTGAATATCAGAAGATGCCTGCTATTGTATACTGGACATAATGAGGCACTGGGTATTGTAAAATTGGCCATAGGGAGAGGCCTGTGGTATAATAGGTATAAGGGTCTATATATTGTATAGTGGACATCCAAGGAGATCTGCATATTGAATACTGGATTTATTAAAGGCCTGCATATTGTATTGTGGACATAAGGCCCACATATAGTATATTCCATTTGGGAATGACCTGTGCATTGTGTAATGGACTGGACATCAGGAGAGGCCTGCACGTGGTATGCTGGATATAAAAAGGACCTGAGTATTGTATAAAGAATATCAGGAGAAGCCTATACCTTACATTAATTAAATACATAAAGCACCCATAGACCTTTGAGTTTTTAGAAGCAGAAATGCACTGTTGGATGCAAGTGTCTACTTCTTCCTCTTCTACCATTAATGCGGGTTTTCATTATACAAAGAACAAACATCAGATAGTTTATAGTGCAAGTGATTAGGCAGGAGAAAGCACAAACTTGCAATATACATGATCAAAATTCTGTGCCTTGTGTTATGTGTGTGCAACAGCCTGGGTTCACCATTACCAAAAACAAGATTAAAATCTTATGCCGTGCACACACGGTCGGAATTTCCGCCAGAAAAAGTCAGATGGGAGCTCTTCATCGGACATTCTGACTGTGTGTATGCTCCGGACTTTTTCTGCCGGCATTTCCGACAGACTTTTATATATAGAACATGTTCTAAATCTTTCCGTCGGAAATGCCGACGGAGCTTAGTCCGTTCCGACCGTGTTTACAGGACATTATTTCAGATATTAAAAGAAAAGTACGCTTTTCAATGACCAAAAAAAAATAATTAAAAAAACGGAACTTCACTCTAAAAAGGAAGTTCTGCCTTAAAACCTCCATCCCCCCTCCTCTCCCACTTTTGGAGGCGTTTTGTTTTGGGGATTGGTGGTGTGGGTAACTAGTTTTAGCAGGTACCCGCTCCCACTTCCATTCTGACTGCCTAGGCGATTAGAGCAGAAGTTCTCCCTCCCTACCCTCCCTGCCCACAACCTTCTGGGAAAAAGGGCAACTCGCTTAAGTGCAGCGGGAAGCCAGTTGTGAAGCTGCACTGAGTCGCAGCCGGTTTCCCTTAGTAAACAAGCCGGGACCCAAAGACCGGCAAATAACTGGTCTGGGTGAGGATGGCACTGGATCCCTGGACAGGTAGGTGTCCTTTTATAAAAATTCAGCAGCAACAGTATTTGTCGCTGCTGATTTTTTTTGTTAAGACGGAAGATCCTCTTTAAAACACTGATCCCCCTGACTGCTACTAGCCACACCGAATATCATATTTCCAGCATGCCAAAATCCTGGCTGATTCAACTAGCCTCCCTGACAGAATAGCCATGGTATGGTGTTATTTATTACACACATCAGAATATTTGTGACCCACAGTACATTATTTTATAGCGGCTCAGCTGGATGTCACAGGAAGTAGTTATTACTTAACACCTTCTATAAATAAGTTGGCCTTCGGGAGCTACTTGTCTCACAGTTCGGAAAGGATAATTAATATGTGTCTGTCCTCCTGGCTTTCTAATGCCATTCTGCTTGAATGCCAATTAGAACATTTATTAGAATTTTCCAGCACAGTTAATAGTAATAATCACAAGGCTGAGTAACAAAGTCATCACTTCAAGCACACAGAACCAGTGGCGGAACTACCGCCATAGCGACCCACGCATTTGCTACGGGGCCCGCAGCCTAGTAGGGCCCCATCCTAGTTGACAATAAATAGGACTTTTTACCTGCCGCCGCCGCCGCCGCCGCTGCTGCCGCTAGAGGTCCGCGGCCGGCAGAGATTTTGTCTCCGCCGGCCGCCATTTTGCCGAAGACCACAGGAGTTAGACAGGGAGCCTGCCTAGCTACAGTAGAAATAGAGCTGTGGCGCCGCCCACCCTCCGCCCCTGGTCTGTCTGTCATCCAAGGGGTGGGGAGTGGGCGGTGCGGCAGCTCAATTTCCATTGTAGCCGGCCGGCTCCGCCTCTATTTTGTTCCCCCCTGGGAGACACTGCAGTTGGGATATAGAAGGGCTCCAATCGGGCCAATGGGGGGTAGGGGGGCACCTGAAATGTAAGGAGGCACTCCGCTGGCTGGGGACACCTGAGATGTAAGGAAGCACTCCGCTGGCTGGGGACACCTGAGATGTAAGGAGGCACGCCGCTGGCTGGGGACACCTAAGATGTAAGGAGGCACTCCGCTGGCTGGGGACCTGAGATGTAAGGAGGCACTCCGCTGGCTGGGGACACCTGAGATGTAAGGAGGCACTACGCTGGCTGGGGACACCTGAGATGTAAGGAGGCACTCCGCTGGCTGGGGACACCTGAGATGTAAGGAGGCACTCCGCTGGCTGGGGACACCTGAGATGTAAGGAGGCACTCCGCTGGCTGGGGACACCTGAGATGTAAGGAGGCACTCCGCTGGCTGGGGACACCTGAGATGTAAGGAGGCACTCCGCTGGCTGGGGACACCTGAGATGTAAGGAGGCACTCCGCTGGCTGGGGACACCTGAGATGTAAGGAGGAACTCTGCTGGCTGGGGACCTGAGATGTAAGGAGGCACTCCGATGGCTGGCAGAACGCTCGAGCGCACCTGTGAAGGGACATCGTTTTCGGCACATGAGGAGGCTCTGGAGTCTGGACAAGAGGTAGGGAGTGGGAGTCAGAGTGTCATCTGTTTTGCACAGTTCAATTTTTTTTTTTTTGGGGGGGGGGGGGGGGGGGGGGGGGGGGGGGGGGGGGGGGCCCCAAACAACATTTTGCTATGGGGCCCTGTGATTTCTAGTTACGCCCCTGCACAGAACCGTTTGGGTCAGGATCTAACAAGCGGTCACACACAGTACATTTCTCATGATGGAACCAATTCAGATAATTCAGCAGATGTCTGTCACATTTCCAGGAAATTTAGGGAAAGTTAAAAGGCCTGTTATAACATATCAATGTAAAGATAATGAGCCTACACACAGTTATAATGATCTCAACATTGCCAGGATCACTACATAAATGAACAGTGTGCAAGCACTGGAAGGTTAACTTTTGTATTAAAAGTGAAAAAGACCTCTATCATACATACATATGTATATGTCTATATACATATGTATCTATCATACATACATATTATACATACATACATATGTAAGAGAAGACTTTAATATACATAGTAGGTGAGGTTGAAAAAAGACACAAGTCCATCAAGTCCAACCTATACCTTCAACCTTTTAAAATAAGGCGGGCACATTAAAGTCTGTGTGCAGCCAAGACTTATGCCTCGTACACTCAATCGGACTTACCGACAACAAAACCGTGGAATTTTGTTTGAAGGTTGTTAGCTCCAACTTGTCTTGCATACACACAGTCACTCAAATGTTGGCCAACAATTACGAACGTAGTGACGTACAAGATGTACGGCGAGCCGAGAAAAAGGAAATTCAATAGTCATGTGATATCTCCATTACGGACGCTAGTTTTACAAGACCGAGCACTTTCAGCTCATACTTGATTCCAAGCATGCGTGAACTTTTGTGCGACGGACTTGTTTTGTTGGTGGAAAATTTAAGAACCTGCTAGCCAACATTTGTTGGCGGAATGTCCAACAGAAAATGTTCGATGGAGCATACACACGGTCGGACTTTCCGCCAACAAGCTCACATCCGGAAAGTCCGACCGTGAGTACGCGGCATTAGTCTAGTTTTAAATAGAGCAGGGAAGAATTCAAACCCTATCACCTAACATTTTGATGTATGTAGCCTATTGGGCAAATTTACTTTTACTTCCTGTCTTGACTATGGAACTGGAAGCTGGCCATAGATGGATCAATGTTTGGCCAGTTCCTGCTGAAACTTGTTGATTTACAAAAGTCAATTTAAAAATTCACTGGGCTGACTGGTAAAATTATCATATCTGATAATTATGTTTGGGTAATTAAGCAGCTGCAGGTGCTGTGACTGCCTGGACACAAAAGCCACATGAATAGGGCAATATACTGCTTTTCACTCATTCAGCCCGCAGGTTGTTTTGGTGGATAGATAGATATCAGTTTAAAAAAAAAAAGTGAAGTTCAATTGGGCGTCAACATGAACCTGTAACTAGGACAGCAATTTGTGTCCTAGGCCGGCCATAGACGTTTGAATGAAGGTTTCTGCTGAACCAGCCGAGATTCGAACCATTAATGGGAAGGCTGAATGTACTTAGTTGATCGATTGATAAACTTGAGTATGACCAGCCTGCCGGATTCACTTGCGAAGACAATGGCCGGCAGGAGGGATTCCAGCATCAGCACTGTCTGTGCTGATGGGGGAATCAAGCAAATTTCTTTCCTGCAACCCGGTTGCAGAAAAAAAATTCTCCCGTGTATTTCCGGCCTTAGCCAGGCCTTCCCTGTCCTGCATTACCCTAATGTTTCCTTCCCTCCTGTGTGACCCAACCTTCATACTTCCCACCCCCACCCCCCCCCTTCTTTTTCTCTCTTCTTCTCCTTCCCGTTCCTTTCCTACATCTCTCATCTTCGTTCTCTTTATTCTTTTCTCTGCTTTTGTACAACCTTTAGAGGCATAAGGTATAATGGTACATAGTAGCATTTTGTTTCCATGACCTGCTATTCTTCTAAACCAATTTTTCTGAAGGTTTAGTCGACTTTCGGTATCAATTTGTCTAGTCTACGGTTTTGTACATACACCTGTCAAATGAAGTGACTTGTATTTGTATTTACACTTTGCCTCTTTAAATAAAAAACAATTTGAATAAAATGAACCTGTAAGGATAGAACCGAGATACCAATTATCTTATTTTTAAAGGCACAAGCTCCCAGGATGCCCTTATTTGCTTTGCCTGGATTGGGTATTGATTGTATGTCTGTATTTACCTTTACAAAAATCTCCCAGCCAGACACTTTTTTGGGAAGAAATAAATGGGTTGAGTTGCATTTCTCAGCTGATTGCTTTTTTTTTTTAATGTGAGATGAGATAAGACAACAACAGGGATGTCCAATAGCAACCCCACACCTCATATTTGGCTTATTCAATGACTGTGGAAAGTATTCATGCCTGGATTTACGTCTGTCATCTAAAGCCTTAATATAGTTGAGACCCAATACCAAAAGGAGGAGGAGCGTTTGAAGAATGAATAAACCTCATCAGCAGCTAAGCATTGCAGTGTAACTGTAAAGATTTCAGGGGGCAACCTATAGCAGCTAAGTCTTGGAAGCTCGCAGTCAGTAGAGTCATAGGCTAACCCCCCTTCAGTCCATCATGAATGCTACTGCCAGACTCATCCACCTTACCAACCGTTCAGTGTCTGCTACTCCTCTGTTAACCCCTTAATTGTCTTCCACTCACCCAAAGAATTCAATTCAAAATACTAACAATAACTTGCAAAGCCATCCACAACTCGACCCCCAGCTACATCACTAACCTAGTTTCAAAATACCAACAAAATCAATCTCTACATACCTCCCAAGACCTCCTGTTCTCTAGTTTCTTTGTCACCTCCAGGACTTGTCCCCAGCCTCTCTCCCTTCCTCTGGAATTCCCTACCTCAATCTGTCCAACTATATCCTACTCTGCTTGCTTTTAGACGATCTATGAAAACCCTTCTCTACAGAGAAGACTATTCTGCTCCCGCCTAACTGTACATTTATTTTCTCCATCAGATAGTCCCCACAGTTATTACCTTTTGTATCACTTGACCCTCCCTCTTAGATTGTAAGCTCTAATGAGCAGGGCCCTCTGATTCCTCCTGTATTGACTTATATTGTAACTGTACTGTCTGCCCTCATGTTGTAAAGTGCTGTGCAAACTGTTGGCGCTATTTAAATCCTGTAGAATATTAATAATAGAGAAACTGTAGTCAAAGAGAGGTTTGATATAAGAAAATTATTGTTAATATGTATCTCATATCATTCATGAACTACTTCAAGAAACTAAACATTGTGGCTTTAAAATGGCATTTAAAGTCTCTAATACTCCAGGAATATTGAAAATCTGGAGTCGGGTTAAAAACATCTGGCGTGTGCAAGACAATCAAAGGCTTTTTCCCCAACTAGACGTATTCTGTAGAAAAGTGTGGAAGAGGATTCCTAAAACAAGAATTAAGACAATGGAACTGAAAGGTGTGATTTATGACAAAAGATATATTCGTACATAACTTGTAGGGGGGCTGGACTTTAGCTCAAAGCATATTTTAAATTTGTTTTTTTAATCTGCTAAATTCAGTAAATAAATGGTAATTAAACTTCTGAACATAACTATATATCATACGCTTGGGAGCACTTGCTTTTGCCTCTAATTCTTTTACAACTAACCACTGGAATGGGGGTCTGCCAACAGTCATCCACTAATACAGCATAGAGGTGGAATCATTACATGATCCACGGTGAGCTTATTTTAGAATGGGAATGTAAAAAAGCAACCTCAGTAAGGACAACTACAAATGGTTACATAAGCTTAGTAGCTTATATTACTAAAAAAACTCTTAAAGTAGAACTATAGGCAAAACTTGTTTAATTTTGGATAGAGCAAGGGAGGGTTATAACCCCTGTCAGATTTTATTTTGACAGCTGTATCCCTTTTGTGGAGACTTTCATTCACTTCCTGTCCCATAGCCAAACAGGAAGTGGGAGGAAATCTCTGCAGATTAAGGGATTTCCTTGGGGACTCCCAGGTCACCAGAATTAGTGTCCCCATTGGAAGGTTTCCCGTCTATTACTTTTCTGGGCACAACCCAAAATTTGGGATTTTCTTTTTACTTTCACTTTCAATGACAATGGTAAACAGGACAAATAGAGAGAGTAAAACTCCCTAACGGAGGCACAGACAGCAATAACAAAAAGGTATAGATGTTCTAATCCCTCTCCACTCTTTCCAAAACATTTAAAAAAGTTTTGCCTTTAGTTATACTTTAAGTGCTTAAGCTTAAATACCATGGTAAACATAAGTATTCTTTCTTAGGAAAATGATTACATAACACTGCACAAACAATTAAAGCGGTTCTGCACTGTCTGTAGTGTTTTTTTTTTAGTGCAATGCAAAGGATTAGGAGATGTAATTTAAATACTCACGTGTTCCATTTTTCTAACTCACTGCTGCCGGTTTTCGTCATATAAAAGAAGTTATAAAAATCTTTTCTGCTGGGTGCCATCTTGCCTGTGGGCATGTGAAACCACACAGGCACTTCAGATGGCCCAGCATGCACCGCCGTTACTGCGCCGATCTCGCGCGTGCGCAGTAACGTCAAAGTGTAGCTCACGTTCGCCGAAATCTCGCGAGATTTCGGCCACATCTGCCGAAATCTTTCGGCGGATGTCCACACTGACTCCTGGGATCAATGACACAAGATCCCAGGAGACAGTGCGGCGTGACGAGGATCGACGCAGAGACCCCGCCCACCGCCGAAGAGACAGAGGAAAGAACGTCAGCAATTACAAGGTAAGTGAAAAAAAAAAAAAACACACTTCATTTAGTACTCTTTGCCTGATTTGGAAGGCAAAGAGATTTACTAAATGAAGTGTGTGCAGAACCGCTTTAAGAGATATGTGTTCATCGATTATAGTAATCAAACACTTCCCTTTGAATTATTTGACTATGGCACCGATATTTCAGCACACATTTTCCCCCATGGATAGTTTGGCATATTAAAAACAAGTACGAGAACTTCAAGCCGTTGTAAAGGCTTAATTATTTTTTCTAAAATAACAAACATGTTATACTTACATGCTCTGTTCAATGGTAATGCACAGAGCAGCCCATGACCTCCTCGGCCTTGTCCGCTCCTCTTCTGCGTCTACCCTCATAGCACACTGGAGGGGATTGGTTCCTCTATATCAGGGGTCTCAAACTGGCGGTATATGCTGTCCCTGCCACCCCTCCTATTCAGATTCACCTTCTTTCTGCTGCCCCCCCCCCCTCATCGTTCCCCCGCACCTCTGCTGGCTCCCCCCCTCTAACACAAATAACGGTTGCACATGTTACATTACTGTATAAATTGTAGTCTGTTCTTAACAAGATGTTGTACTGTTTGATATTTGTTAATTGGTTGTTTTTGGTGCCTAAAAAATCCCATTCAAGAATGTTTCCAAATCTACCACTAATAACATATCTCCCTAAAAAACTAATAACTTTATTATATTACAAAATTATGAAGTATATTATAATTCAAACCCACCCCATAAGAAAAAATAAATAAATCACAACATTGTCATTAAACCCTACCAGCACTAGCCGCCTTGCCTTACCTAATCAAGCCAAGCAAACACATACAATGCTAAAAAGTAATATTGTCATTATTAATTTATACGTAATAACAACAGAGATTGCAGGTCAAGGGAATATGCGATTGCCACCTAGGGATCATATGTCAAAGGGTTGGACCACGAGTCATAGGTTTTTTTTGCCTCAACTGTGACTACATATATATATCATCTGTCCTGTATACAGCTATATATACAGGACAGATGATGTATATCTGCAGTCAGTGATGATGGAAGAATACAAGAAGGAAGATGGATGTTGGGTAGATAAGGGTCCGAGTGATGTCTGTCAGCTGGATATATAACCCCTAGCACTCTATGTATGTCCAGATAATGTGAAATTTATTTATGACAATTCATGTAACCCTGTGTTATATAAAGCTCTGGGGCTGCACCATCAGAAGTGTAAACTCACTACATAAACAGAGTTACATGAATGGTCATAAATGACCTTCACTTTATCTGTACAGAGTGATTGGGGGAAGTTTCGGCTGTCTCTTCATTCTCCTCATCTTCTTATCACTGATCACAATACCTACAAGACAAATCCTACAGAAACATTGGCAGCTTTTCTTCCAAGGAGAGGTTGAGTCAGAGATCTCACAGTGCAGGAGACGGATGGGCCTCAGTCCGCCCCTGGTCAGAATGAAGGAGACTGGCTCCATCGGCTAGGTGTGCTGTTGTGATAAGCAGCCGACACCTGTCACAGAAGAGCTTCATTGCCGCGCTGGTCCTCAGAGGATATGCAGAAAAGTACCCAAAGCAGCGGTTCCTGCTCGGGCTATGAAAACAGTGGGCCTGTGTGCAAGATCAAAAGTGGGCCCTAGGCATCAAGAACAAACAACAATATGGTGCGCAAAGCGCGTCGTGGTGAACAGTGGACATGTTTTAAATTGCGCTAAATATTGGCTTAAAGGGGGTGTTGTTAATATAGTGCAGAATGTAGTAATGTTAAATAGGGAATGCAGAGTGTATGTGGTCAAGGGAATATGCGATTGCCACCTAGGGATCATATGTCAAAGGGTTGGACCACGAGTCATAGGTTTTTTTTGCCTCAACTGTGTGCATAGGATTGTGTATATGGAGGTTTTCTTTTTATTTCTTTTTCTCTATTGGTTAAACTAGATGGACTTTTTTTTTTTCCCCAACCAGACTAACTATGTAACTATGCATACACTGAGTGCTTACAAGCTTTAATTCTCAAAAACAATCACGCTCTACGCTGTATATTGGCAAAAGCCCAAATTGCAGGTAAGTGGCATAAAACAGGTTAATGTCCACTAGCAGTTGTGCTTTCTTAAAAAAGGTGCATAGTCTAAATCAGGGGTCTCCAAACTTTCTAAACAAAAGGGCCAGTTTACTGTACATCAGACTTTAGGGGGGCTTGACTGGTCATTTGGAGTAGAAATTGTCCTGCCATCAGTGTGAGTAATAAATGCATCTTTAGTATTAGGTGAATGAAAAGCGCCCCATTGGTGTCAGTGGGAGGAATATTGTCTAATCTTTGGTGTCAGTGGGAGGAATAGTGCCCCATCATTGGTATCAGTGGGAGAAATAGTGCCCCATCATTTTGTCAGTAGGAGAAATAGTGCCCCATCATTGGAACCAGTGGGAGGAATAGTGCCCTATAATTGGTATCAGTGGGAGGAATAGTGCCTTATAATTGGTATCAATGAGATGAATAGTGCCCTATAATTGGTATCAGTGGGAGGAATAGTGCCTTATAATTGGTATCAATGAGATGAATAGTGCCCTATAATTGGTATCAGTGGGAGGAATAGTGCCTTATAATTGGTATCAATGAGATGAATAGTGCCCTATAATTGGTATCAGTGGGAGGAATAGTGCCTTATAATTGGTATCAATGAGATGAATAGTGCCCTATAATTGGTATCGGTGGAAGGAATAGCGCTCCATTGTTGGTGTCAGTAGGAGAAATAGTGCCCCATCATTGGTATCAGTGGGAGGAATAGTGCCCCATCATTAGTATCAGTGGGAGCAATAGTGCCCCATCATTGGTATCAGTGGGAGGAATAGTGCCCCATCATTTGTGTCAGTAGGAGAAATAGTGCCCCATCATTGGTATCAGTGGGAGGAATAGTGCCCCATCATTGGTATCAGTGGGAGGAATAGTGCCCCATCATTGGTATCAGTGGGAGGAATAGTGCATCTGGCCCCTGGGCCACAGTTTGGAGACCACTGGTCTAAATAAAAAGCAATTGGTGTATGTTATATCCAGCCAGAGAGTCGCATCAGTCTTTTCTTCGAATATGCAGCGGTCTAATTAATGTAGTAGCATAGTCATGGATATAAAGCACAATTCAAGTCATAGGGGCTCAAAATTATGGTCAGAAAGAGGTTTGTTTTTCAGCACTGCCCAGGTCAGTTCACGAATACCATAGTGTTGAATATACAGTATAATATAGTTAGCAGCTGTTAATTAATGTAAAAATTCCACCTACACAGATGATCCAAATGTACGGCATACATTCTAACTTTTTCTAGAACTACTAGTAGACAGTCACCTATTTTATTAAACTTGTCCACAATTTGGGCCTTTTCCAATATGGCACTTCTTGTTTTTTGAGAATGATGGCAATATTTATTATTTTTTGGCATTGTGTGTATTGAATGCTTAGGTATAGGAAAGAGGGGTAGCACTGATAAGGTTTAATGATAATATTGTCAGTTTTTACTTATTAGCTGGTTGTGGATATAAATTTTAATTTTGTAAAACAAAGCCATTTGTTTTTTTGAGATATGCTTTTAGAAGTGTCTTTCTTCATCCCTTCTGTTTTTTTATATATAATTATAGTTTATTTTGTAGACACCTGCCCTAATCACAAGATGCAAACTCCATAGCTTTTGAAGCATTGTAGCATAGCACTCCCTCTACACCTTAAAAAGTCACTTACATGAGGTTAATCTGATGGCTTCATTGCTTTCTGAGTCACTGACCTAGAACAAGAATGCAGACCAGGAGTTATGACTTCACATGTTTTAGGCTTGTTCTTGACTAATGACTCAATAGGAGGTGTGTAGTGATAGCATCCATATTCTCTCAGGTCTCTCAGTATGATGTTGAGGGAATGATCAAAATTTAAAGGACAATTGAACTTTTGGTACAGTTGGCCTTTAACTACTTTTCTTTTCCCCCTCCACTAAGTGTAGCCCAGCACGAAATATACCTTCATGCCCAGTCCAGTGATATTCACTGTGCGGCCATAGTCAGAGAAGCACAGCTTTTTGTCCAAAAAACATCGAGTTGGGTTTGATTCTTAGTGCACATGCAAGCCAGGGCCCTATTCTTTCCTATAGGAAAGCCCTAACACAAGAAGAGCACTGTGAGGGTCTGCGCAGTGAATATTGCTGGATTGGGGCAGAAGATAAGTATTTATCAAGGTGGGCTGCACTCGAGGGGTGGGCAGGTAATTAAAGGAGGACTTTAAAAAGGTTGTATACCCCCCCCCCCCCAAATAAAAAAAACCTGCATCGCATACTAGCTCACTATGAAATACCCACCTTAGAACAAAACCCTCTGAGATGGCCGACATCTTCCCCAATGTTTCTTCAGGGTTTGCGGGCTCCGGTGCTGTGATTGGCTGGAGCCATGATGACGTCACTCCCGCACATGTAGGTTGTGATTGGCTGGAGCCATGATGACGTCACTCCCGCACATGCAGGTTGTATAAAAAGGTCCATCCACAAATGGAAGCCTTCACCAGGGGATTAGAAGCAAAATCCAGCAGGAGCTACAGTATATAGCTACTCTATACAGAGTATAAAAGAGAAGAGAGGCGCCTCTAATGCCGCGTACACGCGGTCAGAATTTCCAATGGAAACAGTCCGATGGGAGCTTTTCATCGGATTTTCCGACCGTGTGTATGCCCATCAGTCTTTTTCTGTCGGAATTTCCGACGGACTTTGGATTGAGAACCTGTTCTTAATTTTTTCTGACGGAAAACCTTTCTATCGGATTTTCCGATCGTGTGTATGCAATTCCGACACGCAAACTTCCAACGCATGCTCGGAAACAATTTGACGCATGCTCGGAAGCATTAAACTTCCATTTTATAGTGCAATTGAACGTATTGTATGCCGTGGTGTTATTAACCGTCGAAATTTGGTGTGACCGTGTGTAGGCAAGACAGTTTGAGCGAAATTCCGTCGGAATTCCGACGGGAAAACCATCAGAGCTTTTTCCGATGAGAATTCCGACCATGTGTACGCGGCGGCATTAGTGTAGCAATATGCTGCTAAATGTTGTACCTACGTTAAATGTAACCATATTGCTACAATTAGAGAAGCCTCGCTTCTCTTTTATACTCAGTTGTGACATGACAATACTTGTATATCAAGACATCGCTTGTATATCAAGTCAAAAAAATTAGCTTGTCTTGCAAAACGCTCTCAAACCAAGTTACTCTCAAACCAAGGTTTTACTTTTTTTCAATGTCAGGAGCGAGTGGGAAGATGGCTATATTGCTACAAACAGTAGGACCATGATGAAGCAAAGTAGCCACCCTCTAACAGGAAGTTGGATTACAGCAGCAACAAAAAAGGAGTTTCAAGATTTGTGAGGGCTGACAGCATTAGTACTTTTCCGGGTTCATACTTGAATAGGATTTGTTTTTTTTCTTTAAACAGAGTTTAGTTTTACTTTAAGCATGTACAAATTCATCATGCTTCACGGGACAATTCTGTACTATGGAGGTTGGCCTGTCATGCAGGTCCAACATGTATATTTCTTCTATTAGGCTCCATTCACACTAGTGCGACTTGAGATGAACAAAATTGCATGGCAATGGAAATCATATTGTTTTCAATGGTGTCCGTTCACATCAATGCAACTCAGCACAGTGCGATTTTGGAAAAGTTTCCTGTATTACTTTGGTGTGATTCCAGCCTCATAGAATATGCAAACCATTTCAGAGTAGCATCCAAGTTGCACTACATAATTGCACTGAAACTCGGATCAAAATCAGATTGCAGTAATGTAAACCTAGTTACCCCAGAACAGCCTTAGAACGGGGTGTCAAACCCAATTTCATTACGGGCCACATCACTATTACAGTTGCCCTTAAAGGGCTGATTGTATCTGTAACACTAGATGCCCAGAGCCTCCCCACACATCAGATATCAAGAAAAAACTCCATCATCAGAAGTCCCCTCTCAGTGCACGCCACTTACCTTTTGCTGCTGCCAGGAGGAAGCTGGGGCGGAGATGAAAAAGAAGAAAGTGCAGGGTCAGTTGACTGGGTCTGCTGAATGCTGAGACTAGGGGAGGCACAGATGAGGGGGTGCTGCACGTAGAGGTGCAGGATCTGTACGAGTTCTGTTCTCTTCTCTGCTGCTGACTGCTAAGACAATGTGGGGGGAACAAGGGAGGTGCCGCAGCTGCAGGAGAGGTGTGAGGGCCACATGAAATGGCCTGGCTGGCCGGATTCAGCCTGCGGGCCTTGTGCATGACACGTGTCTTAGAATGAAGTAAAACTGACCCGATTCCCCCATCCACACATTCGAGTTGGAAGTTGTAATCCTCCCCGCTGAGCCTTTTATAATATGACAGCGGGGAGACTTTTCTGCCGTCATGCCATCAGAATAAACTGATCAGCACTACCCGCTATGGCAGAAATTTTCCAACAAGTAGGTTTTAGAGAAGTTGATTTGCTACTTAACTTTTGTACAACCACCCTGCACATACATTATTTGAAATTCGGACGATCCCTGGGTTAAGCTTAAAGTGCTTGTTACCCCAACATTTAATATTCCTGATAGGTACCATGTACTTATATGAAAAAGTATCCTGTTCTCTTTGTACAGGGGGTCCCCGAGTTACTAACTCGTTAGGGACTGCCCACCTGTACGGAAGTCGGAAATGTTCGTAGGTCGGCCGCGTATGCGCAGACCGACAAATACGGACATTTCCGATGTTCCGTCTAATGCCGTTCTGCGCATGCGCGGCAAATTACGGACTTTTCCGAGGCTCCATATGGTCGCGCATGCGCAGAATGGCCGGAAGACGCCCGTTCGTAAGTAGGGGTTGTTCGTAGGTCGGGCGTTCGTAAGTCGGGGACCCCCTGTATTGCTTCCTTTATGTGAAATCCCTGGTGTTCTTGCCAGTCCTTCTGTTTTCCTACTAAAAACTGACCACTCTAAGCAGGAGAGCACAGCTTTGTCAGTTTTCTGGGAACTAAGTGTACTCTCCTCCAGTGATCAGACTTGTCCTGACACCCCCCTGCTGCACAGCCATTCACTGGGAAGCTCAGTGTACTGCTGCTTTTCCTCCCACCAGATCTCACGCAGCTGAGAACAGAAGGAATGTGATCACTTATAAAAAAGGGGAAAAAGGTATTTATAATTTTTGTTTAATATCTATGCAAAAATGTTTTACCTTCCATTTCTATTTTAAACTGAATGGGTTGTTTTACAAGGTGATCATTTACAATCACTTTAAAAAGACAGCTCCCTATCACTAGAGTACAAAGAGCCTTATTAGGTTGATAAAATAGTATCTTTGCCCTTATCAAGGGAATTCCGGTATTGTGGAACACAGTCCAACAATATCACCACTGTGCTATAAACAACTCTACCTTTACAGTATAGAGGTAATGATGTGAATGCCATAGCTAGGACATCTTTCCAGCACAAAAAAAAATAACAAAAATTGTAAAAAAGGTACTTTAATACTGTAAATGTACAACAAATGCTTGGAAAATACGGGTTTTGTCAGCTATCTGGATAAACAGTTTCTTGTTCACATCCCTAATACAGACAATGAACAAAAGGGGGTTCTTCAAAATTGGTATTTTAACAGACCAGAAACAGTAAGTGTAATACAAAAGTACAAAGTTTATTAATACAAAATAGAAAAATCAAGATTAAAATGAATCAATAAAAACAAGCACATGAGATCACATGAAATGGCATCGACTGGAACCAGAACCTATTGGTCAACTGCCTATGGATATAGGACAGAAGAAATCCCATTTAACAAATGCTTGGTGAGATTGTGTATATTATTAAAAAAACAAAAACAAAAAAAACACATCATACATGCTTATAATAAGGCCTGACATGAAAGCAGTATAATCACACATGAAGAAGATAAAAGCAGTCATAATTCTGTATACACAAGCCATATTTTTATTCTTCATATCCCTACAGAAACCTAATGTAGCTGGAAATATTTGTCTAAAGCCCCATACACACGGTCGGAAAATCCAACCACCAAATCCATCGGATTTGGTCCGACGGATTTAGTCCGACACTGGTGTTGCATACACACGGTCGGACAAAGTTGTCGGAAAATCCGATCATTCTGAACGTGGTGACGTTTGTTGCCTACAACGGAACTACGTAGAGGCTAGTAGCCAATAGCTTTGGTCTTGTAATGTGATCTGAGCATGCGTAGCACTTTGTCCGTAGGACTACGCTACACACGATCTGAATTGGTATGATCGGACTTTGTTGTCGGAATATTTATAGAGCAGGAGATAGAACTTTGTCCGTCGGACAATCCGATGGAAACAGTCCGATGGTGCCTACACACGGTCGGAATTTCCGACAACATTGTCCGATAGGACAGAATCCATCGGAAAATCCGACCGTGTGTATGGGGCTTTAAAGTGGTGTTTACCCCCCCCCCCCCCCAAAAAAAATGATCAAAAATCATAAAAAAAAATAAAACATTTGGAAAATTTTTTTTTTTAACTCACCTCTAAATGCCTGTTGTTAGAGGGTCTCTCAGTCTGCCTCCTTCAGTGCCTGGGCTAAGTGACATCATTTCCCCTCGGCGCAGGAAGGGCTCCCTCCCTGTCAGTCATCTGGGACACGTGACAGGTCCCAGATGACTGCGCGGCCAATCACGGCGCCGCTCGCGCATGCCCACATTTGCAATGCCGGCGCCGCTGAGCGGATTGGGGGACGAGCAGAGCTTCGATCCTCCCGCATTGCTGGACCCTGGAACAGGTAAGTGTCCGATTATTAAAAGTCAGCAGCTGCAGTATTTGTAGCTGCTGACTTTTATTTTTTTTTTCTTATGAATACTCCTCTTTAAGCAGATTACAAGAGATTAATATTAGCTTTACATGAGAGCAAAAGGAAAACAATGAGGCATTGATTGGGACAGCTCCTTCCTCTTTCTTGGCATCCACAGTATATACAATGTCCAGCTGTTTGGTCATCATGTTGCACATTCATCTGTCATAGTCTTCCCCGTATAAAGTCAGTTGATGCAGATCAGAATAAAATGGGATGCCGATTTTAAAGAGTGATCTGCCAACCTCCACCAAACTATGTAGCATCAGTATTCTTAAAAACAGTGCTGTATTGGGATGATGAAATGTACAGCAAGCAGCAAATTTTACAGTAAAACAAAGGCTTTTTTTTTTTATTAGTAGGATTTTGGATAGAGTAAGGGAGGGTTATAAGCCCTGCTGGTTCATTTTTTGCCATCTGTGGCCCACTGGAGAGATTTGCCTTCACTTCCTGTACCATAGCCAAAACAGGAAGTGAGAGGAAATCCCTGCAAATTAAGGGAATCCATTGGGGAGCCCCCTGCCACCAGAAATAGTGTCCCCATTGGAAGATTTCACCTCTATTAACTTTCTGGGGACAACCCAACATTTGGGATTTTCCTTTTACTTTCACTTTCAAAGCTAATGCTAAACAGAATAAATAGAGAGGATGAATCTCCCTAATGGAAGCACAAACAGCAATAAAAACTTTTAGTTATATTAAAAAGTGGAAGCTCACCCAAAACCTAACTCTAAACCAACTAGCAGCCACATTCTAAAACAAATCTATGTAGCCCTGTAAAGAAGAAATCGATATACATACATTATCTAAAGCCAATCCGGTTGGGTCTCCAGCGGCGGATGCTGTGTGCAGGAGAGAACCAACAACGGCTGGGAAGTGACGTCACCCATAGAGTTGCATACTTAAAATGAAAACCATTTAATTAAATGAGGATTCGAGGTGCTACAGAGACTTTGCTAGCAGGGGGATACGTGCAGCAAGATGGAAGCCAAGACAGAAATTGTAACTACTCAACACTGTTCTAAGCAAAAATGAGGAAAAGTAATTGTGACACTCTACAACAGGCACCATAAGATGCCTACCTCTTCTACCTACTGTTGGAGCCCCATAAAGCAAACCTGTACTTTGGGAATGGACCCCATGTGCGCACCCACTCCACCACCCACAGTAAGGCAGTTGGTGCATTTGTAACCCAATGCCAGCCCAAGTGTTTGGACTTGGAGGTCATGTCTATCCCTATGTAGCGCTACCACCGAAGAAACCGCTGGAAATATTCCTGGATTCCTTTTCCCTTTTCCCTGCAGCCAGGCACATAATCACAGCCACTCTTTGGCTCAATAACAAGCCTAGGGGTGTCCTTTTTGATATTTTTATTTTTGGGTTAACTTGGATAGGGTTGGGGAATTGAGAGGGATACTTCAAAAAGAACTACCGTATTTATCGGCGTATAACACGCACCGGCGTATAACACGCACCCCAAGTTTAGGAGGGCATTTTAAGGAAAAAAAGTTTTAGGAGGGAAGTTTAGGGAAAAAAAAAACTTACATTTAAGCGTCATTTGCAGCTTGCCCAGCGTCAGTGCAGCCTTGCCCAGCGTCAGTGCAGCCTTGCCCAGCGTCATTGCAGCCTTGCCCAGCGTCATTGCAGCCATGCCCAGCGTCATTGCAGCCTTGCCCAGCGTCATTGCAGCCTTGCCCAGCGTCATTGCAGCCATGCCCAGCGTCAGTGCAGCCTTGCCCAGCGTCATTGCAGCCATGCCCAGCGTCATTGCAGCCATGCCCAGCGTCATTGCAGCCATGCCCAGGGTCATTGCAGCCTTGCCCAGGGTCATTGCAGCCTTGCCCAGCATCGTTGCAGCCTTGCCCAGGGACGTTGTACCTTGCCCAGGGTCATTGCAGCCATCCCAGCGACATTAGAAGTCCGGTCCGGGTTTAAATTTCCCGCCGCCGAGACTCTGTCGCGTGCGCCGCCGAAAAATGTCCGAGGCGCGGCCGAAAAAGACCGAAGCGGCCCCGGAAAAGGCCGAGCCGACTGTTCAGCTCCGATCGCGGTCCCGCCTCCCTGCTGTTTCCGGAACGAGCGCAGGGAGGCGGGACTCCGAGTAGAGCCGAACAGTCTGCTCGGTCTATTGCGGCGCGGCTTCGGGTTTTTTCGGCCGCGCCTCGGTTTTTTTCGGCGGCGCTCGCTATTTTTTGGCGGCGCTCGCCATTTTTGAATTTTTTTTTTGGGGGTATCGGCGTATAACACGCACCCACGACTTTCCCCCGATTTTTAGGGGGAAAAAGTGCGTGTTATACGCCGATAAATACGGTATGTACAAGATGAGGACAGTGATCTTCCTTCTGTAGAACTGAAGCAAAAGTCCTTGCAAATGCAAACTGTGGACTAGAAGCAGTTAAAAGCAAGAAGTTTATTCTTTAGAACAGTCAGAGCAGAGTCCCTTCACAAAGAATTAGATAGACTGTGCTCTTCAGGACACCAGCCAGTGTCTCCTTTACACAAACACACAACTGACTCTCTAGCACCAGCGAGCTGGCAGCAGCCCAAAAATCTCTAACATCTCTTACAGCAGTCTGTACTCACAAATGTCCTTGGCCTCCTTTCAACATCCATGCAACCCAATTCTCCTGTGATACCACACTAGATCTTCAGATGAAAGACCCTCAGTCAGCTCTCTAACGTCAGCATCCAGGCCCCTCAGCTAGCCCAGCTAAGGCCTCATGAACAGCAAGTACCTGGCAAGGCTGCCCAGAGGCCAGCAAGCCCTCGAGGCTGGACTTCTCCTTTCAAGGATAAGACAAGACTGCTCTGTGTCTCAGAGTATTTATACTGACTCCCAGCAGCATTCAGGGCCACCCTCCCTGGGATTGGTCAGGGCCTTATAAATATTCATGCTGCTATTTGCATTGTTCCACACCTATTTTTCAAAGAGATCCATAATTCTCTGGAAAGCAGAGGAAGCAATCAAGCAGCAGCGCAAACAATGAACAGGCCCAACCAATAGAGTTCCCACATGACCCGGATTGCTCGGGATTGTCCCCGATTTCAGATTTTTGTCCCATGTCCTGGGCACCTTCATTCCGGGACAATACAGTGTCCCGGAATGAAAAAAAAAGCACACCAGCCCACCTGCTGACTCCGCCCGTCCGCCGCCACCCTTATAAACATGTACACATCTCTCACACCTGACACATCATAGGCTGCCAGGCTGGTTGCTAGGCTAGGGGCTATCCCGCGTCTAGCAACCAGTGATGTCAGCTAAGGCCTGAGGGCTGACGTGGGCAGTCAGCGTGGGCAGTGCACCCGCACCCCGCTACGGCTGAGAGCAGCGCGCGCGCCTCAGAGAGAGAGAGAGAGCAGCCAGCACAGAGTGACACACGTCAGTGACCAGACAGAGCCACAGTCATTCACTCACTTACTGCTGGTAAGGAGGATCATCCAGCCTGTGCTCAGCCAGTGCCAGTCCCGGCCGGGGCCACTGCCGACTACTCCCGATGCCCGCAGGGCAGCCGCTCTCCGCTGCTCTGCAGCACATTGCCATTTGCCAGCAGCGCACAGAGAAGTAACGGTTCAACTTCTCTCCTGGGCAGCCAGCCTCCTCCAGGCTCCCGCCCATGAGGTCTGCAAGTTTGCCGCCTGCAGTCAGTGCTAGACATTGACAAACTTCCAGGACCAGGAGTCAGGACAGGTTAGTGTACTGTACTGTGTTACACTCACACTTTGTCCCCCTCCGTTCTGCTGCTGTCCCCCTCCGTTCTGCTGCTGTCCCCCTCCGTTCTGCTGCTGTCCCCCTCCGTTCTGCTGCTGTCCCCTCCGTTCTTCCTCTGTGTCCCCCTCCGTTCTGCTGCCCCCCTCCATTCTTCCTCCGTTCTTCCTCTGTGTCCCCCTCCATTCTCCTGTCCCCCTCTGTTCTTCCTCCGTGTCCCCCTCCGTTCTTCCTCCGTGTCCCCCTCTATTCTGCTGTCCCCCTCCGTTCTTCCTTCGTGTCCCCCGCCATCTTTTTTGGGCGGGTGCGGAGGGGGTGTCCCTGAATGGCAGTTTGGAAATGTGGTCACCCTACCAACCAATCACATGCAGCTGCACTGAATACTACACTGACTGCAGTGAGAGAAGCTAAATTCACCTAACAAAAATACAGCTCCACTGAACACAGTGAGCCAGAACTAAATTTTCCTAATCCTTGCACCTTTCTGGGAGGGTGCTACACCTATATAAATGTTTCACGAACAAAAAGGTCAAAGAGCTAAAATTGCAATCATTATAATAGTTAATGCTTTTATATATCAGTTTCAAGTTGTCCGAAAACACCAATTCATGCAGTGTAAATTTGAAAAACGAAGCCAGCTATTCTTAAGCCTCATGTACACTGCTGCTGGAAAACGGACGTTCAGAGGCAGTTGGCTGCTTTTTTCAGCTGTCCCTGAACTTATCGGTACACAGGTTAGTTTAATGTCGTTTTTAGGCAGAGTTTAGAGGCCTTTTTTGGAAAGCAAAAAAATTTGTTCAGACACTGAATTTAGAGGCATTTCAAGCGCTAAACGCCGTAACTCGTGTTTAGCCGCATTTCGTTTACAGGCGTTTTTCATTTTTGGCTATTTTGAGAAAAAAAAAATATATTATATATATATATATATTATATATATATATATATATATATATATATATATATATATATATATATATATATATATATATATATATATATATATATATATATATATATATATATATATATATATATATATATATATATATATATATATTTTTTTTTTTTTTTTTTTTTTCAAAACTTCTAAAAAAAAAAAAAAACGTGGCTAAACGCGGCACGTAAATGCGGCAAAACGGACGTTTTAAACATGGGTTACTATCTGTCAAGTTAAATCATTAGGGAGAGGTTGTAAAAACGTCCCGTGTACATTAAGCCTAACACTGCCTACATTTATAGAGGTTTTATTTCATTATAGCTAATGCAGAATATGAAACCATAAAGAACACTAATGTTCTCGTAGCTAAACGTTTTAATAACATTTTATAGATGCAATGAACACTCTTGTTTGAATGTGATCCTCAGTGCAACTGCAAAAACCCGGAATGTAAACAAGGGCCATTTTTAATAACCAACATCAAATGCATAATCACGAGCCGGGGGCTTGAAGTACTATTTTTATTATTATGGTATTACATCTTATCACTAGCAAAGAAAAACCTCAAGGAGGTTAACAAAACACCTATCGAATAAAGTAAGGGTATTTCTTATCCGGAGAGGTGATTAACCACTTGCCTACCAGGCACTTACACCCCCTTCCTGCCCAGGCCATTTTTCAGCTTTCAGCGCTGTCGCACTTTGAATTACAATTGCACGGTCATGCTACACTGTACCCAAACACATTTTTTTATCATTTTCTTCACACAAATAGAATCACTGCTGGGTTTTTTATTTTTTACAAAAAAAAAAGGACCAAAGATTTTGAAAAAATTATTTTTTTACTTTTTTCTGTCAGTAATTTTTCGCCTTCACTGATGTGCGCTGATGAGGCGGCACTGATAGGCTGAACTGGTGGGCATTGATGAGGTGGCACTGATGAGGAGGCACTAATATGCCACACTTATGGGTAATGATAGGTGGCACTGATGGGCACTGTTGGGTGGCACTGATGGGCACTAATAGGCGGCACTGGTGAGCACTGATAGGTGGCACTGATAGGCGGCACAGATGGGCATTGATGGGTGGCACTCATGGCCATTGATCGACAGCACTGATTGCCAGCACTAACTGGCATCGCTAATGGGCACTGATTGGTGGCACTTGTGGGCACTGATTGCTGCCACTGGTGGGCACTATATGCTGGCATTGGTGGGCACTGTTTGTGACACTGTATTTATTTATTGTAATCAGGGCCCTGATCAGTGCCCTGATTACATCCCTAGATGTCCCCCCGTGAGGAGATGCCACTGATCGACTCTCCTCTCCTCACACTCTGTCAGTGTGAGGCGAGGACCGCCGATTACCGGCATCTCCTTGTTTACATGTGACCGGCTGTGATTGGACACACATGATTAGAGAGCCGCAGACGTGGCTCTTTACACAGAACGGGTCGAGCCGCGTCCTAGCAACATGGTGCGGGGCGCGCAAGAGCGGCTGTTATGGGACGCCATCATTTGACGGTGGGCAGGCAGCAAGCAGTTAATGTCTAAGGGGTTGATTTATTAAAGGCAAATCGACTGTGCACTTTGCACGCGCATTCCCCTTATTTCCCCAGAGCTTAGTGAATGTAGCGAAAGTCTACTTATTTCTATCACTGCATGCGCTAAGCTCTGGGACAAAGGAGTGCAACTGCACTTGCAAAGTGCACAGTCTATTTGCCTTTAATAAATTAACCCCCAATTCTCCACTTACCAAGAAAGGCCGCAATCTCAACACAAACAACAAAGCCCTGAACTCAATGCTCATTTTTTCTACTGTCTATGTCCCAGTTTGACCCATTTCCCTTCACCTACTATGGCTGTGACAACATTGCAAGATGTGAGGGAAAAGCTCCAATGGGGTCACAGACGGCAACTAATGATACAATGATGAATGGTACACATGATCGGACTTTCCGGCGTACTTGGTCCGGTGGACCGTAGTCCGGTGGACATTCTGATCGTGTGTGGGCTCCAGTGGACTTTTTCTTCCCAAAAGGCCGCCGGACCTAGATTTAAAACATGGACTTTGGGGGGACCCCACGCCATTTTTTTTCGGCGTAGGGGGTTACCCTCAAAATCCATACCATGCGACGGGGCTCGCAAGGTGTCAATCTCGCCCATGAAATACCTCGAGTCACGTTCAAAATGAACAGACTTTACTCTGTGTGTGGGGGCAAGTCCGTTCATTTGGAAAGTCCGTCGGACCGCTCTAATAGGCTTCCATAAGTGTAAACAGCGGGCGCAATGCGTTCGCTGTTTACACAGTGTTGTGTTAGAGAAGCGAATACATCGCTTCCATAACACTGACCCGCCTCTCAGCCAATCAGGTTGCTGGGTCTGTGTTACCTGTCACCTGATTGGCTGAAGTCACATGCGCTGTGATTGGACGCCTAGGCGTCCAATCATTGCAGAAGACAGGAGGAGCGCTGGAGAAGATATCGGGTCGCAAAGAGGAGACACTGCTCGCCGCCTGACGCCGTCACCAGCTGCACCCTGAGACAAGGTAAGTGCGGGGCAGATGGCGGGCGGAGGGCACATTGGCAGCATTTAATAGGCACAGTGGCAGCACTTGGGGCACAGTGGCAGCATTTAATGGGCACAGTGGCAGCATTTGGAGCACAGTGGCAGCATTTAATGGGCAAAGGGGCAGCATTTAATGGGCACAGGGGCAGCGCTTGAAGCACAGTGGCAGCGTTTAATGGGCACAGTGGCAGCATTTAATGGGCACAGTGGCAGCATTTGGAGCACAGTGGTAGCATTTAATGGGCACAGTGGCAGCGTTAGATGGGCACAGTGGCAGCGTTAGATGGGCACAGTGGCAGCGTTAGATGGGCACAGTGGCAGCGTTAGATGGGCACAGTGGCAGCATTTGGAGCACAGTGGCAGCATTTAATGGGCACAGTGGCAGCATTTAATGGGCACAGGGGCAGCGCTTGCGGCACAGTGGCAGCGTTTAATGGGCACAGTGGCAGCATTTAATGGGCACAGTGGCAGCATTTAATGGGCACAGTGGCAGCGTTAGATGGGCACAGTGGCAGCGTTAGATGGGCACAGTGGCAGCGTTAGATGGGCACAGTGGCAGCGTTAGATGGGCACAGTGGCAGCGTTAGATGGGCACAGTGGCAGCGTTAGATGGGCACAGTGGCAGCATTTGATGGCACAGTGGAAGCATTTGGAGCACAGTGGCAGCATTTAATGGGCACAGTGGCAGCATTTAATGGGCACAGGGGCAGCGCTTGGGGCACAGTGGCAGCATTTAATGGGCACAGTGGCAGCATTTAATGGGCACAGTGGCAGCGTTAGATGGGCACAGTGGCAGCGTTAGATGGGCACAGTGGCAGCGTTAGATGGGCACAGTGGCAGCGTTAGATGGGCACAGTGGCAGCGTTAGATGGGCACAGTGGCAGCGTTAGATGGGCACAGTGGCAGCGTTAGATGGGCACAGTGGCAGCGTTAGATGGGCACAGTGGCAGCATTTGATGGCACAGTGGAAGCATTTGGAGCACAGTGGCAGCATTTAATGGGCACAGTGGCAGCATTTAATGGGCACAGGGGCAGCGCTTGGGGCACAGTGGCAGCATTTAATGGGCACAGTGGCAGCATTTAATGGGCACAGTGGCAGCGTTAGATGGGCACAGTGGCAGCGTTAGATGGGCACAGTGGCAGCGTTAGATGGGCACAGTGGCAGCGTTAGATGGGCACAGTGGCAGCGTTAGATGGGCACAGTGGCAGCGTTAGATGGGCACAGTGGCAGCGTTAGATGGGCACAGTGGCAGCGTTAGATGGGCACAGTGGCAGCGTTAGATGGGCACAGTGAGGCTGTTTGTGTGCCCCCCCCCCCAAAAAAATTGAGCACCAGCCGCCACTGGTCAGTACCTGCATCTGATTTGGTATCAGTAAATCGCAGTCTACTGTATAGCAGAGCTGAGGGTGGGAGAAGCAACCAAGGCAATATGCAGATGAGCTGAAGTGCAAAGGGCATTCTGTAAGGAGGAGAGAACAGAGTAATGACTTTATCAATTTGTCCATTCAGAGTGGGGATGGAAAGGACCTAAAAGTGAAAGTGAAACTGCAGCAGTGAAAAGATCAGATCCCCTTCCCTGCTAGTGATGGCTGTGTTGTGGGACAGAGCTGTATAAGTGGGAGGACAGGGCAGGATGGACAGAAAAATGAATTCTTAAAAAAGAAGTAAACCCTCACCAATCAGAGCTTATCATCTGTATTCACTGACACAGTTCAGTATTATATGTGTGAAGGGCTACCACGTCTGTCAGGTGTTTAGTGCTAGCTGTGACTACCTGAGAGAGGAATTCCCCTCACTTCCTGTTCCCAAGTGACAACACTTCATCAGACAGGATGTGGGGAAAAAAATAGGGAGGGGGATGAGACCATAGCGGACTCACGAATGCTCACAATGGGAAAAGAAAGCGGCAAAACTATATTAATGAAAAAAAAATTGTAAACTTTATTGAAAAAAATCACGTAAATATCTAAAACGTTAAAAGAGACCCCACAGGTGAATAACAAATCAAAGCCTGTGGGATCCTTTCTGAAACAATACCATGTATACAGGTAGGATAAGTAGCTGTAGTGTTTTTTGCCCTCAATGTATCTCAAAGTAGAGGGGACTTAAATACGATCCTATTGAGACATGAAAAACAATGGATTTTTAGGCTCCAAACTTTGCAGCCTAAGGGCCTCAATGTGGAACTGAGCCTGAAGATTTTTCTGAAAGAATAAACATGAGCTTTATTATCATCATCATTACTATTATTAGTATGATGCCCAGGCCTCATGATGCCCGACAGAAGCCCGGACCACCGCTAGTAAAAGAGCTGCAAGAAGAAAGCGGAGGCCCGGCAAGAACAGAAGTGCGGGACAAGACCCCCGAAGTCGCAACAAGACACCCAGACGACGGCGGCGACGAAGGAGAAAGCCGGGCTCCTCCGCTAGTAAAACAGCTAGCAGAAGATAACAAAGGAGTCCGTCGAGAAGACCCCCCAAGACGGAAGAAGACCCCCGGAGCTGTGTAATAAAGTATTTTAAAAACTTGTGTTGCGTTTTTTATTTACACTTTTTTCACCAGGTGAATGGGTAGGGGTACATCGTACCCCATACTCATTCACATAGGATGGGGGGCCAGAATCTGGGGGCCTCCTTATTAAAGGGGGCTCCCGGATTGCGATAAGCCCCCCGCCCGCAGACGCAGGGAAGAGGCCCTTGTCATGAACATGGGGACAAGGTGCTTTGGGGTGGGGGGCCCCCCCTTTCCCCAAGGCACCCCCCCATGTTGAGGGCACACAGCCTGGTACAGCTCAGGAGGGGGGGTCGCTCGCTCGTCTGGTGGCTGGTGGGCTTTTCTTCTGGGGGGGAGGCAAACAGCCAGCACTACTCCCCCTCTCACTCCCGGCGGCGCAGCACTGACTATGCTGCAGACTGTGTCCTCTCCTGCTGTGTCCTCCGGGCAGCGGCAGCACGGGTCCAGCTCCAGCGTGTCTCCTTTGGCCAATCGGGAAACAGGTCTATTAGAGTCTCCGGCTCTAATCAGGCACTTCAGAAAAAAAACACCCCTGCCATAGGAATTCATGTGCCCGCTGTCCTGAAAGGGGCCCGGCACATGGATAGGGAGGTTGGCGGACGTGTTAGGCCAATATGTATTTTTCTATATATTTTTGGTAAAAAAAAAAAAAAAAAATCGCAATAAGCGTGTATTGATTGATTTGCACAAAAGTTATAGCGTCTACAAAATAGGGGATAGATTTAGGACATTTTTATTATTATTATTTTTTTTAACTAGTAATGGTGGTGATCAGCGATTTTTAGCGGGACTGCGACATTGCAGCGGACAGATCAGACACTTTTGACACTTTTTTGGGACCATTGACATTATTACAGTGATCAGAGCTAAAAATATGCAGTGATCACTGTATACATGACACTGGCAGGGAAGGGGTTAACACTAGGGAGGTTAAGTGTGTCCTAGGGAGGTGCTTTCTAACTGTGGGGGAGTGGACTGACTGGAAGTAGATAGAGATCATTGTTCCTAATCACTAAGAACAGACGATCTCCCTGTACTCCCCTGTCGGAATGGGGATATGTTTACATAGGCAGATCCCCATTCTGTCTCTGAGGAGTGATCGCAGGTGGCCGGCGGACATCGCGGCCGCCGGACCCGCGCATTGGCTCCCCTATACGGGTACGTCGTTTCACGCAATAGGCCCACGCTGCCGCAGTATATACGGTGGCAGCCCACAAGGGGTTAAACACATGATTGACTTTTGTACGTGTACCTTGTGTTTTTCACCTGCATAAGATGTACATTGATCCTGTAGTTTCATGGTGTTATTTGTTGCCCTGTACACACGACCTATAGTAATTCTTCACATTCCAGTGTCAGAATTTCTCTTTGTGCTCAAACAAAGTATGCAGCATGGCACTGCACAGGTTAATGCATGACCTCTGTTTGTAGTCTGAGAACTGACACTTTCTTTGAAGAAACAACATATCCCACAATCCCTAGATCTGTTAGTCTGGTGTTCTGCAGGTGACAGCAGCATAGTAATTAGATCTGACAGACAAGCAGGCAGAGCAATAAAGAGAAGCAAAGAGATTGTGTTTTCATCACATTAGCACTCGCACATTTGTGATGCAACACAGAGGAAATGGCGAGGTATGGATTGGGCGCTGCATAACCTGGAACAAACGTTGCCTGTTCCTTAATCGAAAAGGGCCAAGCTAGGTGAATGAATACATGGATATAGAGATATATATATATATATATATATATATATATATATATATATATATATATATATATATATATATATATATATATATATATATATATATATATATCAGCAATATATCAGCAACTGCAGACACAACATGTGTGCATATCATTACAAGGTAAGACAAGCAAACGACACAGGAAATATCACTAAACCAACACCTATTCAAAAACAACAAAAACCTTTGAAAGTGTGCAATGCCTTTAAAACACAGCTGAAAGAATATAGCTAAATAAAAATAAAAAATAAATAAAAACCTTGACTATAGAATTTTCCAGCTATCCACTTCTTAATACCTCACAGAAAAGGTTTATGAGGCTTGCTTTACAGGAAAGAAAAGCAATAAAAAAAGGGAGGCACTGTATATTATAAACTTGAAAAGTTTTCCTCTAATGTGCCACACCTGACAGACATAACAAGTCGAGGGAAAGGTGAAGCAGAAGCAATTCAATATCACATGGTAGTAATAAAAAAAGATTTAATTCTGCACCATCTGCTTTAGAAGGAAAAATGCATTTGCCACACCATAACAGTAATGGAGTGCATTTGAAATAAAAATTTGGGTTAAAATGTGAAAAAAAGAAAAAAAAAAAAAAAAACACTTGTGTCAATATTTTGTGTGTATCCATGTGTTTAGTTATGCTATCAGGGCCGGTGTACTGTCATTTTCTGTCCCCTATCAGAAAGTGTCTGCTGTGTACTGCGCATGCGCAGTACACAGGACAACCAGATTCCGAAAATTGACGAAGATGAACGGCGCCTGCGCCGTGAGTCCACTTTCAAGCCCCACCATCCAAGTGGACATAGAGTTAGAATAAAAAAGAGCCGAGCTCAGCGAGGCCGTGCCCGAAGCATGGCGAGCGAAGCAAGCCCGCGAGGGGCCCTCTAAGTTTGTGTAGGCCTATGTCCACTTGGATGGTGGGGCTTACACCTCGACTCACGGCTCAGGCGCCGTTCATCTTCGGAGATTTTCCTAGAATCCTTCTGCTCCGTACTGCGCATGCGCTGCACACAGCAGACACTTGCTGATAGCCGGACTATTCGTGACAGAACACCGGTTCACACCTGAATTGCACAGGAATAAAGCTTCTGTTCATGTGCAATTCAATGCGGTGCGATTTTCAGCCCTTTCATTTGAATGGGCAGAAATCGCATTGGATCACACCAAAAGCAGCACATGCACTACTTTTAACCACTTAAGCCCCGGACTAATTTGCAGCCAAAAGACCAGGCCCCTTTTTGTGATTCGGCACTGCGTCACTTTAACTGACAATTGCGCGGTCGTGCGACGTGGCTCCCAAACAAAATTGGCGTCCTTTTTTTCCCACAAATAGAGCTTTCTTTTGGTGTTATTTGATCACCTCTGCGGTTTTTATTTTTTGCGCTATAAACAAAAATAGAGTGACAAATTTTGAAAAAAAATTCAATATTTTTTACTTTTTGCTAGAATAAATATCCCCCAAAAATATATAAAAATAATTTTTTTCCTCAGTTTAGGCCGATACGTATTCTTCTACATATTTTTGGCATGTTTGGCAATTAGCGATTATTGATTGGTTTGCGCAAAAGTTATAGCGTTTACAAAATAGGGGATAGTTTTATAGTATTTTTATCAGCGATTTTTATTGTGACTGCTACAATATGGCTGACACATCGCACATTTTTGACACATTTTTGGGACCATTGTCATTTATACAGCAATCAGTGCTATTTAAATGCACTGATTCCTGTGTAAATTACACTGGCAGTGAAGGAGTTAACCACTAGGGGGCAGGGAGGGGTTAAGTGTGTGTGCGTGTGTTTTTTAACTGTAGGGGGCGTGGCTTGGCGTCTGACGTCACTGATCGTCTTTCCCTATAACAGGGAACAGACGATCAGTGACAGGCTCAGTACGGGGAGAGGTTTGTTTACACTTACCTCTCCACATTCTTCAGCGCTGGTCCCGCGGCCACGGTCGCGGAGCTCAGGACGGCGGCGCGTGCACGACCCACGGCTGGGCACTTAAAGAGCCATGTACAGGTACGCGATTGTGCCCAGCCGTGCCATTCTGCCGTCGTATATCGGCGTGAGGCCTTAAGTGGTTAAAACATACTGCAAATGCGATCTGTTGCAGACAAACTCAGTGTTTGCGTCACGTTCTGCATTTGGGGTGTTGTTAGAGATACTCTCAGTCCTGGAAATAAATTCTGATTCTGGATAATGCCTTAAAAGTAGATGTAAACCCGATTCATGAAATTTGACCTGGGCACATATATCTGTAGTGTTTACTTATCTCTCTCCAAAGCCCTAAGTCTTGTGTCTTTCTGCTGCTTCGTTCCTCGGTTATCAGCATGAGAACTTCTGACAAGCTCTCAGACATGGGAGATAAAAGCAGCTGAAAATTTGTGTTGGTGAGGTTGCTATAAATAGATTAGGAGAGAGCTGATCTATTCACAGCACAGCTCTGCCTATGTGGAGTGGGGGTGTGTATCTTTCCTCCAAGCAGCTGTGTCACAGTGTATACCCAGACTCCCCTCCCCCTTCTGAAAGAGGAAGTACAAATTCTAACACTATGTTCACTTTCTAAAAAAATATAGAAAGCTGAACACAGCAGATATACATGTAAAACTTATGTGGGGAGACTTGTTTAATCTCTGTGTATCATCTGAGGCTGTTTACTTCACTGAGTATAGGAGAGGGTTAACATCCACTTTAAAGTAACACTGAACAATATTCTTATTCTCCACAGATAATCTATACACATACACTACTTAATCACATTATGAATTCCCAAACATCTCCTTTTCCCTTCACTTTCGTCTGTTTGGAATGAACAGTGAACATTAAAGTGGTTGTAAAATCAGAAGGTTTTTTATCTTAATGCATTCTATGCATTAAGATAAAAAGCCTTCTGTGTGCAGAAGCCCCCCTAATACTTACCTGAGCCCCATCTCTATCCAGCGATGTACACGAGTGCTTTGGCCCACCAGGACTCTCCCTCCTCATTGGCTGAGACACAGCAGTGGCGCCATTGTCTCCCGCTGCTGTCAAAGTCAGTTAGCCATTCAGAAGAGAGAGGGGGCAGGACCGAACAGGGAGCTGCGGCTCGGCTCGAGTGCTTCCATAGCAAGCTGCTTGCTGTTGGGGCACTTAACAGGAGGGAAGGGCCAGGATCTCCAGCCAGGAACCCGAGAAGAGGAGGATCCGGGCTGCCCTGTGCAAAACCACTGCAACAGAGCGGGTAAGTATAGCATGTTTGTTATTTTAATAGAAAAAAAAATGGAGACTTTACAATCACTTTAATTGCAGTAATGTGCACTGCTGTATGCACACTACAAATCCCATAGTCCCTAGACCAGTGTTTCTTAACCCCAGTCCTCAAGGCGCCCCAACAGGTCATGTTTTCAGGATTTCCCTCAGATGAAATGGCTGTGGTAAATACCAAGGCAGTGAAACTGATCAAATCACCTGTGCAAAATAATGGCAAGCCTGAAAACATGACCTGTTGGGGCGCCTCGAGGACTGGCGTTGAGAAACACTGCCCTAGACCATCTGGGAATCCCACAAGAGAGGGTGGCTATGTTTCCACTTTGAGACTTTAGAATTCCTAGTCAATAATCTATAAATTAAACTGAAGAATAATACGGCAATTTAAACCCTTCAGAGAGCTTTGATGTTTCCTCTGAAACATTATAAAATGTTACATACCCTCATTAGGTGTAATCTTTATGACATGTAAAGATTCATGCTCATATTTAATAAAGCAAAGATAGTAAGGGAATTAACCCATAGCATACTTCAGTCAGATCATTCAAAGATTATTTGTACTTGGTCTTTGGAGGTCAATTACCTTTAAACTTCCCAATGCCTAATTCAAAAAAAAAAAAAAATAGATTATCGTGGTCTAATTTACAACGGTAGTAGACATCTGCTTGAGTGAACTTTGCCCTAGATCTGCTGAAATCTTTAAAGCATAATTGTAAGGCATGTTAAATGTATTCAGCATTATATATTGTGTAACATTGGAAATAAAACTAGATTATGGTGCATATGTCATTCTGCAAGCAATAATAATAATGCAAGGGTTATCCATTTTTTGGGCATTTTTTTGCCCCCCCTCCTCCCTCCAAAACACACACAGCAAGAGTTCATTGTATTGTATACAGGAAAAGGAGTCGGCAGAAACATCCCTCCTTATTCCTCGTTCCCTCTAAACTCTATACCTAGACTCCCAAGAACCTACCCACATACTGTATGTAGGGAAAGGATTCTTGGCATATGAAGTTCTGGGGATGTGCTTACATACAAAAGAACTGAGCTGGTACTGCCCATTCTGGATTTGTAGGCCCCATTTATACTTGCGTACAGGGTTATAGTGTGAATTCCGGTGGCACGATTCAGAGGCTTCCTGAGGTCAGAAAGATAGGTGTTTGCAAACCGCTCTGGCCATTCAGCCTTTACAAATCAATGACAGGCTAATGGCATCCACAGCTGTTCGCTGCTAATTTAATGACGTTTTTCCCCTCCCCCTACTTTTCCATCAATAGCACAATCATCAGTGCCAGGGTGCTAGATGTAATCCTGGACTCTGACCTCTCCTTTCAAACTCACATCCAATCAATGTTCAAATCTTGCTGCCATAACTTCTGTAACATCTCCAAGATACCTCTGTCAGGATCTGGATCTGAACCTGAAACATCTGCAGTGTCTGTCTGTAAATCCTCTCACTGTGCCACCTGAGATGCTGTACAGCTTCCTGCCTGATTTCTTGGACAACCTTACCTTGTATCTGATGAACCTTGAAATCTTTGCCCCTCCAATTAATTTCCTATTTAAGCCCTGTCTTTGCACTTCTTGTTTGCCAGATTATTGTGCTCTTTGCAGCCAATATCCTACTTACTACTTGCATACTCGCTGCTGTCCTGATCTTTGCTACCACTCATTATCGACCCTTGGCTGGTTCATCGACTATGCTTCTGCCAGATTTCATCTGGCTACCACATGTTAGTGACCTTTTGGCTTGTTCAGTGATTATGTTTCTGCTCAATTCCATCCAGCTACTACTCATTACTGAACTTTTGGCTTGTTTATTGACCACACTTTTGCTTGTTCCCTATCTGCCTCATTAGCTACTTGACCCCCTTTTTCTCCATTCCTGCTGGGGCAATCCAGAGGGCTGTGACCTGGAAATAGCTTACAGCAAAACCCATCTTTGCCATCAGGAGCCCTGGTGAAGACCGACTTAGACCTGTGCCTCAGGTGACCCTGCGTCTTCTGCTAGGGGGATCTGCTTGTGTATACATCCAGCTGACTACTGTATGTGCCTCTCTTCTGCTACAGCCAATGGCCTCCAAGCCTAATCCTAGACCTTGACAAAGCCCCTTCTTAGGAAATGACATCACTAATTTACTATTTTACTACCTTTTTATCTCTCACCCCGACTACTACAACACCCTCCTTGTTGGCCTACCTCTACCTCCCTCTTGTGACACAGTAATTAAAGCATATTTTTGGGTAAATAAACTGTGATATATATATATATAGATATATATATATATATATATATATATATATATATATATATATATATATATATATATATATATATATATATACACTGTAAATAAAGTTAGTAGGCTCAGGTTTTAATTTAACCATACCCTCCTATGCCCCACCCACTCTTAGGTGACACCCACCATTTGCTGCCACGCACTATTTTAGACAGACAATCATTCAGTCAATAGCAACACAAAAAGTATTAAAAACTGGTATAAAAAATCTGTATTTGGTGGGCCCCATTCCTACACTTCCAGACCAAATCCAAGAAGGATAAGGCACTGTAAAATCAAAGCAAAGAAAGTGCATAATTAGCAAACAGTAACTACAATATAATAATATATATAATAAATAAATATTATAAAATCACAAACACTGCTATGAAAAAGCAGACACACAATGCCTACCTTGGGGCTTTTTGCCTGAACTAATAGTTTTAAGGTTGGAGCGGACATATATCAATTAGTTATACTGGTTTCTAAACAGGTACTGTTATCTTGTCTATGCAGTGCAAGGTGAAGATGTCAGAAGCTGCCCTTCTGACCCTCTTATACTGACCTTAAGGCCCCATTCACACCTGAGCGTTTTGTAGCTTGAAGCCTCAAGCTACAAAACGCTGGAGGGGAAAAAATCTATTATTCTCTATGGAGATGGTTCACATCTCCACTCCAGAACGCCTAAAGCCAGAAGCTCCAAAACGCTTGAAGTTCAAACAAGTTCTAGAACATTTTTTTATGCAGATTTGGTGGTTTTTCTGCTTTTTACATTGGTGACCTTTTGACCTGTACAAAATCGTGGCAAAAAACACGGCAGAAATCGCGCAACTTTCTACCTGAAAACGCTACGCTCAGGTGTGAATGGGGCCTAACAGCACTCCCCTGTTATTCCTTCCATCTCTGCAGCTATCCACAATATCCGGCACTTCTGGGTATGAGGGAGCATATGATCTTCCGCTTGTAACAATCCTTGGTTTCCCAGGCCATTCACTAGGCTTGTGTGCTGCCATTCTCTCAGGTTGCCAACACCAGTCATTTCAATTTCCAGCTGCAGAAGAGGCAGAACTGTAGAGGGATCGCTGGCAAGGAGAGTATAGTGCGTTGGGTGGCCCTTTGTAGAGACACTGGTGGTTTTTTTCTTGCACGTGATTGGGTATACTTTGCAAAGTGAAATTTTACAACATTGACTAGCTCTTGTGATACTTCCCTTGCACAGTGCAACTGCCCTTGCTTTCAGCCTATTTGCCTTTAGTAAATCAACCTGTAATTTTTCTCTGCATGGGCAAGGTGACAGCGTCTATTTAGTGTTTTTGTAGGGACATCTGTTGAAAATCAGTAAGCCCTCAATTGTTTTTAGGCAGTTTGAGAAAGTCTTTGACTTATGGATGAAATGTACAGATATGCTATAGCGTCTCTGGATCATGACACATACGGGAGGAGTGCAGACTCCATCATTTATCAGAGAACAGAACATTATAACCTGTTTTACTACCTACCTTTGACCTTTTATTTAATAGCTTGTGTGCATCCCCTACCCCCCCCCCCCTCCTTTTTTTTATCTTACTCCCTTACCACTGCCTGTTTAATGGACAGGCACCATTAAAAACACTTTTTTTTTTCAGAGATGCCTACCAATCAAATTTTTTTTAGCGCATTTAATTTAAAACTTCAGTGCCTTATCAGTAACTATTTTATATGTCTGACTTCTCTTTTATCCTATTATCTTTTTCTTGGGTATATTACATAGGTTTAATATCCTGCATGTTTTATCTTCTTTTGTTAGTTATGACCAAATAAAATGTCATACTTTGGTAACTGTAATTACATTAACACAGATTAACAAAATAAAAAAAACATTTCTGCTTAACAAAAGGTTACAGCAGATATTTTGTGGTGCCCGCTGCTTAAAAGTTTAAAATGGCTAACAAGGTTTGATTATAACAAGACTTTGATTATAATTAGCTTGGTTCTGTTTAAAATTATTGTAGTGCTTCCTTGATTTGCAGACAAGAGCAAAGTAATAAAAGGAATTATGTTCTTTAATTAAAAAAAAAAGTTCCATGAATCTCAAAACTGAATTTTTGGTTAACTGCTGCTTTGGATAACAACAGCAACGTAGACATGAAATCTACCAACCAATATCTGTTTAGAACTAATATGAAAAAGACAATTCTATTTAGGGGGGCCAATAACTTCCAATACCAATTCCATTAATGTCTGGTATTTCAGTTCTGTATTTTAACTGCCAAACTGAATCATATGCTGGCTTCTGAGGTCAGAAATCACAAAGTCATTTGCCCATGTCCCCAGTCTTCTAGGCTGAATGATGGCCAGTGTCATTCAACTCAATTCCTCAAATCCCATGTCATGGACTCGCCTTGTGGGGCAGTTTAGTTTTAAGCAATAATGGAGCCTAGCTAATAAAGAGAAGCACATTCTGGCACAAATATGCAAAGAAAGAATTGACTGACCAGAGTTTTAATTTGAAAAAAATGAGTTTTGGTTTGAAAACACTTAATTTTATCTGAAATTTATGTAGATATGTTTACATGATGTGTCCACTACTATTTTTGTATGTTCTTGTTGATATGTATATTCAATAAAACCCTTTGTACAAGAAAACACTTTTTTTTTTCACAATTCTCACTCACAAATTTCTTATATCATCTGGGAACTTCCATGGCAAACTATTTCTATTAGCGTTCCCAGCTAGTTTTTCCATTGTGGCTTTTGCAAAAAGCGTATCCAACATGTAAAGTACATTAAACTGTATGGAACCCCCGCTGTGAGAGTGCAAAAACCTGTTTAATGCCTTGAGGTTTTGGTGAATCAGCACTAGAAAGGGGATCTCCATCGATCAGAGTCCAGACGAGACATGAAAAAGCCAGAAGCTGATTCTGCAATCTGAAATCTACCTTAATCTGATAAAAACACTTTGCTGGGCTAAGAAGGGAATTCACAGCATGCATAAAACAATTATAAACACGACCCAAATGTTACTATACAAAAATTGAAATAGTGTTAGTTTGTAAAAGAAGAACAACACCGGTCCATTGGATGGTACCTCTAATCTTTGCTTTCTAGCGCAACTCCAGTCATTGCTGCCATTTGACACTTCCAGGTATATTGGATAGCGTATCCCATGCTGGACATTATGGTATCTCACACTGGCTGCTATGTCACTACAGAACACACAGAGGTGGTTGGTTTCTGTGGCATTCCACTGTTTTTGTGTTTATTGTTTTGGTATCACTATGCAATTATTTTTCTTTATAAAACTGAGAAATGGATGGATCAGATCAGCTATTCTCAACCAGGGTTCTGTGAAACCTTAGGATTCCCCCAGAGACTGGCCAAGGTTTTTTTACTGAATACTGACCATGGCTTAAAGAGACACAGCATTCAGTAGTAAGTAACGCAGATTACACATGTTAGTAATAAGTGGCGCAGAATTCAATGGTAAGCTATGCAGAGTTCATAGGTCACTAGTAAGTAGTGTAGAGTTCAGGGGTCAGTAGTACGTGACCCTCTATCCCACAGTACAGCCACATAGCCCTCCCCTGCACCGCCTACCACCTGGGCTCATGATTTTTTTTCTGTCCTCAGCGTGGGCTCTCTTTCTCCTTTTCCTGGATTCCATTAGGCGGAGCTTTTTTTTTGCAGCTGTGAGTGACAATCGCAACTGCAGCAAAGACATAAAATAGAACAGTATTTCCCCATGTGGCATAAAGTTTGAGGGCACGGTGGGCATGGTGCCCCACACACACACACATTACACCGATGAACGATATGCTACTGCAGGGGTTCATTTGCAATTTTCATCATTCGATGATGCCTACACAGTTCTGGAGCCAATGTCATTTGTCATAGCCATCTGCATTACACCAACACTATATTTAGTGGTCTGTAGGGGTGCCATTCTGACCACTACCATAAGGGGGACATTTTTACCACTGGCCACCAATGTAAGGGGCATTCTCTCACTGACTTTAAATTGGTTTTAGTAGGGGTTCCCTAAGAACTGAGTTCCCAGCAAGGAACTTGGGTCTGTGTTGACTGGCTTTTCTTCACATAAGACAGGTTTTGCATTTTCATACAAATCTATGCAAAAACTAATTCCAATTAGAGGTCAACGACAGGTCAGGAGGTCCACTTGCAGGTCAAATGCACCTATCAAAGAACTCTAAGAAGCATATAAAAAAAGATATTACACTGATGCCATCAACACAAGTACTAAAAATAAATTTTTTTGCAGCCGTCACTGGCATTGTATATTTTGTCCCAAGTGCCCATTCACACCACTTCCCTATAAGAGATAAATGGCAAGATATTTGATGGAAGGAAGTGGACTGCAGACCCCAATAAGGACCAAGTGGTGACAACCAGAAAATGACTCATCACAAGTGCAGTAAAAAAGGTTGACCTTCTTTGACAACCATCACATTTGTGTGCAACTCCAACTTACCCTCATTTCAGCCCTACCTACATTGCCACATTACAACAAACCTCTTATCCTTTCCATGTAAATGTATATTGATCTAAAGGTGCCACCTGCTTTTTTTATGCACATTTCCCTCTTGGAAAAGTAGAATACCAGTCATTGTGTCTTTAAATAATTATCTCTGTTCTTGTACAGCCTATCGTGTCAGAGAAGTTGTATTGCCAAGCTCTAATGCCCTCCGCTTCTATTGTGCACCCTTGGTCAGAGGAATGTGTTGCATTTCACAGTGAATACATTTTGTTGGCAATGGATGAATATTAAAAAACTGATGCAGAAGCAGGCTGGAAAAAATAGGAACACAGAAGTGATGACCTGGCTCCAAATATAAAAACATATATTTTTTCACATCTGAATGGAATTTATTCTACATGAGTACTTAATAAATATGCATGTGAATTATTACTTCACATTTAACTATTAACTTTCATAAAAGAATGTCTGCATAATCGACTCCTAAAAAAAATGGTCATGTGCAACAGAAGACTGGTGGTCATGTTTGGAGATCCAACAAAAGGTGAAGACAATGTGGGATGGTTCTAAGAAATGGAACGGTACAAAATCCAGAATCAAAACTGGGGAATCAGAGAATGGATATTACAAACAGGACAAACCCACCAGGGCAAGAGGCATACCTGACAACTTAGCATAGAGTCATAGAAGGGTTCACACTCTTTGAGTTCTGCTCATAGAAGCTCTCCTACTGTTGAAATCAGTGTGTTTGCCAGTACCTACCTGCCCTAAGTATTTAATACCTAAAAGTGATATTAAAGCTGTGCAATGTCACAGGAGCACAGAAGAACCGATGGGAAGTCTCTATTGAGGGATCCACGAGCGCCGTGTGTTAGCCGCAGATAAGCCTAATGGAGACGTCAGCTGTGTGTCTCTGGGTGGAAGTGGCCCAGGGCTGTCAAACTGGAGAGCCGCCCATACACTGTCTGGCCAATCAGAGCGCATTTCGAAGGCACATTCTCAGCTGATGAAGAATATATATATATATATATATATATATATATATATATATATATATATATATATATATATATATATATATATAATTATATTATTTATTTATTTTTTAATAAATAACAAAGTGTTTTGCACAGAGCAGCCCCAATCCTTTTCTGTTTCAGGATTGCATGCAAATTTAGGCAAAATGTGTCCGGACACCTACATAACATATGCAAATTGCTTTTGTGAATGGAGCCCACTGTCTCTAATCATTCAGACAATAACTGATATTGATGAAAAAAAAAAGAATATTTTCAAAGTGGAAAAAAAAAAAGATGAGAGGAGATACCTTTTTCCCAAATTAAATCTAACAGGATAGAATTTCCCTTCCTAGGGGTAGATTTCCTCTCACTTCCTGTTTTCTCTTTCCATTTGCAAGTAGGAGTCGTTTGGTAAGTTGGATGTTTGAAAGTAGGGGCCTGGGGTATATACTCTGCAGAAATTTGCCCTATTAGATGTTGGTGTAGCCACAAGACTGGTGGGCACAGGAATGGGCCCTGCTGTGAGTTAATAGATCAAGATTTGTAATTGCATGCACCCTGTTGAACAGGGCAGAAAAATTGGGGGTGGTGGTGTTGGTGGACGGTGTTGCCACAAGACTGTAAGCTCTCACAGTTACTCTTGGTGGGGGCGCAGGAATGGGCCCTGCTGTGAGTTATTTAGATCAAGATTTGTAATTGCAAGCACCTGATGAACAGGGCATAAAATTGGGCCTTTGGCGGTGGTGGTGGACGGTGTTGCACAAGACTGTAGGCCCTCATAGTTACTCTTGGTGGGCGCAGGAATGGGCCCTGCTGTGAACTATTAGATCAAGATTTGTAATTACCGCCCCTGTTAAACAGGGGCTGAAAAATTGTGCCTTAGGCGCTGGTGCCACAACACTGCAACCCCTCACAGATACTGTACTTGGAGCACAGCAGTCACACGTGTTGCGAAGCATTTTTTTAAAAAATTGTAAGTACACGCCCTGTTAAACAGGGGCTGAAAAATTGTGCCTTAGGCACTGGTGCCACAACACTGCTCAACCCCTCACAGATACTGTACTTGGAGCACAGCAGTCACACGTGTTTGCGAAGCATTTTTTTAAAAATTGTAAGTACACGCCCCTGTTAAAAAGGGGCTGAAAAATTGTGCCTTAGGCACTGGTGCTGGTGCCACAACACTTGCAACCCCTCACAGATACTGTACTTGGAGCAAGCAGTCACACGTGTTGCGAAGCATTTTTTTAAAAATTGTAAGTACACGCCCCTGTTAAACTGGGGCTGAAAAATTGTGCCTTAGGCACTGGTGCCACAACACTGCAACCCCTCACAGATACTGTACTGGAGCACAGCAGTCACACGTGTTGCAAAGCTTTTTTTTTATAAAAAATTGTAAGTACACGCCCCAGTTAAACAGGGGCTGAAAAATGGAGCCTTAGGCACTGGTGCTGGTGCCACAACACTGCAACCCCTCACAGATTACTGTACTTGGAGCACAGCAGTCACACGTGTTGCGAAGCATTTTTTTATAAAAATTGTATGTACACGCCCCTGTTAAACCAGGGGCTGAAAATTTGTGCCTTAGGCACTGGTGTGGGGGCATGGATCATTGAGGAGGAGGAAGAGGATAGTCAGTGAACATAAGAGGACAGTCACTCAGCATCAGCATAGGCAGTTTGAAGGGATGTGACATTATAAATTATTTCCGTTATATCCGCTTCAGGTGCCTGGTAGCTGGTGGTGATCCAAGACTGATTCTTTTTGATGAAGGTCAGTCGATCAACCGAGGCGGTGGACAGGCGACCCTATGATCGGTGACAAATCCTCCAGCAGCACTGAATGTGCGTTCGGAAAGAACGCTGGAGGCAGGACAGGCCAGTAGCTCAATTGCATACTGTGCAAGCTGGCCAGTGATCCATCCTCAGGACCCAGTAAGCCAGAGGTTTTTCGGTGGGAAAGGTGTCAAAGTCTGACCTTGCCCCAGGTATTCCTGCACCATGTATATCAGACGCTGTCGATGGTTGCTGGAACCGATCATACCTTGGGGCTGCGGACTAAAAAATTGTCTGTCTGAACGCATCGGTCAGACGTCCACCTTCCCCACCCGCTCCTTCTGCTACTGACCCAAGCCTCAGCAACGCGTCGCCCAGGACCTGGAGTTTGTAACCTCCCAGTTTCTGGGAACGCGTTGCACAGACCTTTCTGCAAGGCCTCCCTGAGATGTCTCATCCTCTGCTCCCTCTGCGACGGCAAGATAAGGTCCGCACCCTTACCCTTGTACCGTGGATCAAGGAGAGTGGCCAGCCAGTAATGGTCCATCTCCTTGATCCGAAGAACACGAGGATCCTTCCGCAGGCTTTGAGGATCAGGGAGGCCATGCAGCGTAGGTTAGCTGAGGCATTCGGTCCGGAGTCTTCTGGGTCACTGAGGATGACATGATCGCCAGCCACCTCCTCCCAGCCACGTACAAGTCCACTGGTTTGTTGGGACTGTACATCATCCCTAAAAGACTGCGGCTGCTGATGCTGAGTGCCAGGCTCCACCTCCATGCTCACACAATCCTCCTCCTCCTCCTCCTCATCCTCCTCCTCCTCTGCATCCTCCTCCTCCTCATCCTCCTCCTCCTCATCCTCCTCCTCATCCTCCTCCTCATCCTCCTCCTCATCCTGTGTGATGGGTGGGAAGAAGGAACACTGTCCGGATAAAGGGGGCCTTGAGAGGCAAGGAAGTCCTCCTCTTCCTGTTTTTTTTTTCTGCCTCTAGTGCCCTGTCCATTATCCCACGCAGCGTATGCTCAACAGGTGGACAAGAGGGACTGTGTCACTGATGCATGCACTGTCACTGCTCACCATCCTCGGGCCTCCTCAAATGGTGAGAGGACAGTGCATGCATCCCTGATCATGCTCCACTGACGTGGGGAAAAAAAACAAGCTCCCCTGACCCTGTTCTGGTGCCGTAGTCGCAAAAGGTACTCATTGATGGCCCTCTGCTGCGTGTGCAGTCGCTGCAGCATGGCCATCGTTGAGTTCCACCTGGTGGGCATGTCATATATTAGGCGGTTCTTGGGCAGGTTCAGCTCCTTTTGCAGCTCAGTGAGCCGAGCACTGGCATTATAAGATCGGCGGAAATGCACACAGACTTTCCTGGCCTGCCAGGTTCAGGACATCCTGTGTCCGGACACCTACATAACATATGCAAATTGCTTTTGTGAATGGAGCCCACTGTCTCTAATCATTCAGACAATGACTGATATTGCATTACTGCAAAGTTTTCTGGGAAAAAAAAAAGAAGCCATTCACAACAAGAAGGTTTTTGAAGTCACCTAAGTTGACTCTGAACATATACACCGCTGAACCTACAAAAAGTGGTGGCAAATGCTCAGGCAAATCGACTTTATTGCTAGACCCCCATAGCTGCTTATACTTGCTTTCCCTTGCTCCTTTACAATTCCCATTCACCAAAGGAAGGGAAGTGACAAACCTAGTACTTTTGGTGCTTGGTGAATGGTCTTTTAGATCAGCAGTACTGGAGGGTAGGGAGTATTGCAGCAAATGGTTCAAGCATGACTGCCTTTCAGAAATATTAGCCATCAACGGAGTAGAAGTCTTGAGGGAGCCAGGGCTGGACAAGTCCCATGAGATTGCACTCTGCACCCTCCCCCCCCCCCAAACACACCCCATAAATAATAAAACATGATACTTTAGTATTGGCATAAATTGGCCGCGGCACCTTTATTGGTTTACACAAAATTATAATTCTCAAAATAACATTATAATTCTAACTCAAATCAAAAACATCCTTCTCAAAATTGTTTAGCCTTGATGACTCAAGCTAATTATATTTAATTAACATTATAATACCAGTCCCCCTTATAAGTAAGGTGACATACCACATAAAGAGCATGCGACGGGAGGGGGGTGGTGATCTTTCCTTTACCAGACCTTCAGCCTGTCAGCGACATTTTGGGATAGTGGGCTCTTCCTTTTATACTGAGCCCCACTGCTTCCAGAAAATTCTCTCCACACTCATTGGCCCCTTCTCACCTGCCCCAGGTGAGCAGGAGGGCCAAAACTCCCCTAATTAAAACTGCCTCTGCTAATCAGCTAACACCTGGGGGGAAAGCAGAGGTAAACCCATGCAGGTGTGCCCAATAACTGTGCCCTCCTGTTACAGGAGCCTGGTAGCCTTGGATTGAACAGACTGGCTTCTTAATACCATATGAATTTGTCCACCTATGACGTAACAGAACTATAGTGTACAGTTTTTAAAGCCATTGTACTTTGCCCCCTTTAGGAGAGTAGTAACAGTGTCACATCCTAGAGACTATGCCTGGAAGTGTGAAAATAGTATATATGAGCACACCAAACAGTTAATGGAGCAATAAATACAGTCTTGGACACCAGCCAGGAAATACACTAAGGCTGAAGAAGTCAAAGTATGAAGTGCGCTCCCTAGTACCATCCATTATCTCAGATGCAACTCTCACATCCTAGAGACTATGCCTGGAAGTGTGAAAATAGTATATTAATGATAATCTTCACTTAACACATTTTCGCCTCAAATTGTATTTGTTTTCACAGGAGATATTGCACTTGGAAGTGCTTTCCTAACTTCCTGTGTTTTTCCTTGATTGTTGTCTGACTGCAGAATGTTCTCATCTTTACTTTGAAAGATTGTAGTCCTTCAAGAAAGCCTGCCTATGGGTCTTTAGGCAGAAATAGGCAAACTCATCTTTCACTCAAGGTGAAATTGAAATATCTAGTCTGATATGTACTGAAGCCACCCATCGCATAAAACCTGCCCTCCAAGTCTGAAAGGGGCTAGTAGTTGTGGGGGATCCTACAAAAGGTGAAGACAATACGGGGAAGGGAAGGCAGGGGTCTAAGAAAGGCAGAGGTACCAAATCCAGAATTATAATCTTGGGAAACAGAGAAAGGATATCACAAACCGGATAGTCCCACAGGGCACGAGGCAGACCTGACACCCCAGCGCAGTCATAGATGGGTTCATGCTCTCGCGAGCTCTTCTGCTTACAGAAGCTATCCTCCTGTTGAAGTCAATTTTTGCTGGTACTCAGCTGCTACTTACTACTTAACAAACCCTCTTCTGTAGCCGAGTCAGCACACTACTTTTCTCTTGTCAATGTACATTGTCACTTAAAGCTAAATTTTAGTGATTAAAAAAACAAAACAAAAAAGAAAAACAGGGACAGTAATTACCATGAATGAAGATGGACAGGTATAGAAAAGCTGGAATTTAGATTAATATTTTTTAGTTTCCGTTAGACATGTGCACACTGATATATTTCGTTTCGGAATTTCGTTTTCGTCCGAAAAATAAATCTATTTAGTTACTCCCGAAATTCGTTTTTATTCATTTCGTTTTTCGTTAAAAATTGCATTCGTCCGAAAATCCAAATGAATTAAGGTCGAATCTTTCATTGAAGGCTTATGGTGTCTGTTGAAAGTTCAAAGAAGATTCGACGGAGCAGCTAAACTGTATGACTCTGTATAGTTTAGCTGCAATTCCACCCAATTCCAGCAGCAATCTTTCCTTTCTACGTCAAATCTTTCCTCTCTACGTCGAATCTTTCCTTTCTACGTCAAATCTTTTCTCTCTATGTAGAATAATCTTGGACTAATAGAGTTAAGGTTAGGCACATTCGACCACAGGTTCAATGGACACAGATTGTTATTGTCAGCGTCGAATCTCCTATCTATATCGAACTGTTGTCACAACGAAAATAAAGCATTTGTTTATGTCGGATCTTTTTCGTTTTTTGGATTCTGCACTTTCATTATCGTTTGTTAAAACGATAACGAAAATAACTGAAATTCGGACAAAAATGCATTCGGACGAAAACGAATGCACATGTCTAGTTTCCGTACAGTTATCAGATGGAACTGTAGTTTATTTTACACATATTAAGCTTTTTCAGTCACTCATCTACTTTCCATCATTTTATTTTTTTCCCTGCTTCTTTCCTATTACATGTTTAGTTATTTAATTCCCTTTTTTTTTTTTTTTTTTTTAGGGGTGGGCTTCTACACTTCTGAGATTCCCCCCTAGGTGAAGATGATGACCTTTGTTGTTCTCAGCCTCCTAGAATGCTAATGTTATGAGTATCCCCAGCACATATTCAAGGGCTGGATGTCTCTTTATGGTTCTTGTGGCTGACCCCGAATGATGTGCCACAGAACATACACGTTATCAGTGGGCTGGCCGCAAAAACATTGAAGAGACAGCCAAGCTCCCAGCCGGTTGTGAGGCAGCAAAGCAGCAGATCTCTACCGACTAAAGTCCCATACACACTGTTGGGGCTGCACTGATAATCAGGGCAATGATAATCAGTGCCCTGATTATCAGTGTAGATGTCCCTTTCACACAAGCCAGTTACCAGCCTTCCTCGCCTCATGATATCAGCGTGTGGAAAGGAATGCGGATAATTGGCATGTGTTTAAATCGTGATCAGCTGTGATTGGACACAGCTGATCACATGGTAAAGGGATGCTGTGATTGGCCCTTTACACCGATCTGTGATAAGCTGTGTTCCAAGGACACAGCAATCACAGAGCAATCCACCCGCATGCCACAGCGGGCGCGTGGTGGGTACAATCATGGGAGAACATCATAGGATGCCCTCCCGGAACTGGCCAACCACTCTGTAGAAGTCATTTGGCTATAGCGTGGTTAAAGGCTATAATAAAAAAAAAAAACAACAACCAATATGTCATACTCACCTGCTCTGTGCAGTGGTTTTGCAGATAGCAGCCCCGATCCTCCAGTTCTCAGGTCCTCTGCCAGTGCTCCTGGCCCCTCCCTCCTGACAAGTGCAACCATACCAAGCAGCTTGTAATTGGGGAACCCAGGGAGACACACTCCGAGCTTGCCCTCCCCCCATATTCTCCTCATTGGCTCACTGGCTGTGATTGCTAATGGCTCCCGCTGATGTCTCAGCCAATGAGGAGGGGGAGTCCCTGGAGAGCCGAGGCACTCGTGCACATCATTGGATCACTCAGGTAAGTATTAGGGGGGCTGCTGCACAGAAAAGGTTTTTTACCTTCATGCATAGAACCTTTAGGCTGGATTCACACCAATGCGAATTGGAATGTGGGTTTCCCCGATTCCAATTCGCATTACAGGCGATTGTGACCAGCTCTCTATGGAGCTGGTTCACATATCTCCGTTGCGGCTGCGCAGCGGCTTGCACAGTAATGCTGTGCAGCTTTGGCTCCGTTTCAGGGCCAAATTCAGGCAAAAATTTGGCCCTGATTCGTCCCTGAAATGGAGAACAGGGATGCACCACACCCCTGCTGCGAGCCGCATCCGTCTGAGGTGTGAACCCAGCCTTAGCCTGTAGAAGCACTTTAAAAAGAGTAGTTATGATTAAGACTAAAATTCAACTTTAATGCCTGCTTTCATGCAAACAGCATCTGCTGTGCTGCCTCTTTAGCTGAGCTATAGTGCTCTGGGATGCATTAAACTTTTATTTGTAAAACAAAGATAACAATCAAATAAAACAGACCAAAAACATTTTTCCTTATCCACACTTTTTCAGACATGAATTGTCCGTTCACACATTTCTCATTTTTATATTGCCGTATGTATTTCTTTATTACAACAAATATTTATTAATAGCTTCCAAATGTGTTGTTTATTTCATATAGTAGTTCAAAGTAGTATATCTCATGGGTGTACAAATATATTCATACCCTGTGTATCTCAGCGATGTTTAAAGTGCTTTAAAGTCAAATTTTAAATAAGTAAAAATAACAAACAGTGTTTTTGCACAGAGCAGCCCATATCCTCCTCTTCTCTGGTCCCCTCGCCAGCGCTCCTGGCCCCTCCCTCCAGCCTAATGCCCAAAGCAAGCAGCTTGCAATGAGGGCACCGGGGAGGCACGCTCCCACTGGTTTTACAGCTCCACGGCAGCCCATGTGAAAGAGTCCTAAGGGCCCCTTCACACCTTTGTAGTGCCATTTAAAAATAATGACACAGCAACGCATGCATGGTGCAGCACTACGTGTTACTGCAACACAAATTTGCTCTGCCCTTGGTGTTGGAGCTGCAGCAAGAACAAGTTACAGCGTTTGAAAAAAGGCCGTATTATTGTTCCCTTGATCTTGAAAACAATGAATTCAGGCCTCAGGTAATATAAATTCCTAATAAGTAATATATAACCTAGTGTTTACAAAGTCTGCATTTTATTACATATTGCTATTTGTGTGCAGTTAGTTATATAATCATATAATAGATATAACAGCAAGTCTAATGAATGGTTCAGATGTAAGCATGCAAAACTTGTTGGAATGTAGACATTTTACCCTATTATTGTTCGTGAGGATTTTATGCTCTAATGAGGCAGCTAAATCATTTCCCAAAAAGCACAGAGCACTGGAATGTCATACAAAGTAAGCCAGCGTCTGGACACATGTGAACATCTGAGCCTGACAGCGACACAGAGGACCCGACCGCGGGAGGGTGCAAATGGAACTGACAGGACTACATTTTTATGAAAACATACGCAGCAGTGTGGCTCACTGGGCCCCTTGTAATAAAAAATATAATAATAATACAAAGGAAATGTGAAGATGTTGCCCATAGCAACCAAATTTCAGCTCTCATTTTCTAGAGCAAGAAATGGAAAGTCAGCATTTGATCCTTTACTACTGAAAATACTTAGACGGCCTAGTTCTAAATCTAATATAAATGTCCTCACATTAGAGCAGCTCTTGCACTTTAAAGTGATTCTAAATTCAGAAGGTTTTTTACATTAATTCATTATTAGAATAGAAAAACCTTCTGCGTGCAGTAGCCCCCCTCAGCGCCCCTTATACTTACCTGAGCCCCATCTCAATCCAGCGATGTTGCACGAGAATCTCTGCTGTCCGGGACGCCCCTTCTCATTGGCTGAGACAGCAGTGGGGCACAACTTGCTCCCTCTGCTGTCCAAGTCAGTGAGCCAATGAGGCGAGAGAGGGGGCAGGGCCAATCTGCAGCTCCGTATCTGAATGGACACACGCAGCAACGCCTCGGCTTGGGTGCCCCCATAGCAAGCTGCTTGCTTTGGTGGTATGAGGGAGGAGCCAGTAGCACTGGCAGGGGACCCGAGAAGAGGAGGGTTGAGGCTACCCTGTGCAAAACCACTGCACAGAGCAGAGAAGTATGACATGTTTATTATTGTTTTCTTATAGCCTTTAACCACTTCCCGACTGAGCTATAGCTAAATGAAGGCTACAGTCGGACAGTTTTGGGAGGGTGGCCTATGATGTCCTCCCATTATCGTGTGTTTGGGTGGCGCAGTCTGTGATCCTTGGAACACAGCTGATCACAGATCAGGGTAAAGAGCCAATCATGGCGGCCCTTTACCACGTGATAAACTGTGTCCAATCACAGCTGATCACGATGTAAACACAAGCCAGTTATCGGCATTCCTTTCCTCATGCTGACAGCTTGTGTGAAAGGGACATCTACACTGATAATCACATAATATAACATGTTTGCTATTTTTAAACTAAAAGAAACAAGACTTTAAAAAGGGGTTGTAAAGGCAGAAGGGTTTTTATCTGGATGCATTCTATGCAGTAATCTATTTATCTTTTATCTGTGATTAAGATAAAAAATCTTCTGTGTGCAGCTTCCCCCTGAGTCCCCCTAATACCTGAGTCCCCTCTCTATTCATCAGTGATGTCCACGAGTGCCTCGTCCATCTGGGAATCTCCCTCCTGATTGCCCAAGACACAGCAGCAGTCAGTTAGCCAATCAGGAGAGAGAGAGAGAGGACAGGGCCAAACCGTGGCTCCATGTCTGAATGGACACATGGGCCTGTGACTCTGCTCGGGTGCCCCCATAGCAAGCTGCTTGCTGTGGGGGCACTCGACAGGAGGGAGGGGTCAGGAGTGCCAAAGAGGGACCTGAGGAGAGGAGGATTTGGGCTGCTCTGTGCAAAACCATTTCACTGGGCAGGTAAGTATAACATGTTTGTTATTTTTAATGAAAAAACCCCCAAAAAAATAGACTTTAGTATCACTTTAATGCAGGACTACACATCATTTGAGCCCCACAAACCAAAAACGCCATTTCATTAATTCAATCATTATCAAAAGGAAACCCAACCATTCGTCCATGGTTTATTTTGCTCAGAAATAACTTTGAAAAAACACCCCCCCCCTAGCAGTACTGGCTGTGGCCATCTTGAGTAAGGGCAGTTGATTAATGTAGCGTTTACTTCCCAGAATCCATCTGCCCTTAGTTCAGGCATGCAAACAGGAGGGTGTACTTAGCTGAAAAAACCCTCTCCCCCTCCTGAAGACTCCTGGGACAGCTGACTGCATCTAGGCTCGGACATCTGTCCCGGAACCACAGCTAAACGCTCGTTGTGCGGGTGCATGCGATCGCTCAGTTCTCGGTCAGCTCTGGGCAGAGTGCAGTGACTGTCAATGACTTCTGTGAGTATGATCAAAAAAAGTGTAAACAAAAACTTCTCCGTACTATCCAATACCTGAGCTTGTTAGATCTCTGAATAGAATTCTATGAGCAAGAAGAAGCTGGGAGGGCTGATAACATACCGACGAGCTGATTGCCATTTCAAAGGAAGAACATCATTTCTCCTAAGTACCTGCCCAGCTTTACAATCATGTGAACCAGGTGGAAGGTGTGCCGAGTCTGTGCCTTCCCCATTCAATGACTGCTATGATCTGGGACAATGAGGAAGATGAGTGCTTTATAGATTTTATTATAATCCTTCTACAATGTTTACGCCTGTCGGAGGCAAGAGAAGAACAAACAAATAGAATTGCAGTTTTACAAAAGTTTTTATAAAACTGCATCTGGAGTATGCTGATTAGAATCAGTGGAGTTCCTCTTTAAAACCATAGTGTAAAAAATCGAGTAAAATCAGTGTTAGCGACAGTCGGGTTTTATCATTCATTGTCTGTGAAAATTAAAAATGTAACTAAACACACAACTTTTTTGTTATTTGTGTACAGCATTGCATGACCGCGCAATTGTCAGTTAAATTAAAGCAGTGCCGTATTGCAAAAAATGGCCTGGTCATGAAAGGGGGGGGGGAGTAAATCTTCCGACGGTCAAGTGGTTAAAGTGCTTTAAAAATGGAGGGTTTATGATCAATTAAAACAAGAATTCTGATTGGATGTTACCAGCAGCTCCACTACTCCCAACACAAAACTCCTGGAAGGAATTCGTGCTTCCGCCATTTCTAAGGCCCCTTTCACACTTGTGCGACTTCAAAGTCGCGCAATTTTACCGCAATTTTTGCCGCGATTTCAAAGAATGCCTGTGTAAGTGGCATCAAAATCAGACCAAAGTAGTGCAGGGGCTACTTTGAAGTCGGGAACGACTTGAAGTCATACTAATATGAATGGCTGTCATTGGAAATCATAGGGAACGACTTGTCATGCTACTTTGCAGTCCCAAATCGTGGGACAAGTCGTATAAGTGTGAAAGGGGCCTTAGTGTGTTAAAGGGGTTGTAAAGATTTGTGTTTTATCACCTTAATGCATCCTGTGCATTAAGGTGAAAAAACACCTGTCAATGACCTGCCCCCAGCCCCCCCCCCCCCCCCCCCGTTTTACTTACCTGAACCCTCGAACTTGTCCCACAGGGACACGCCGTCTCTCTGCTAGGGGGTTTTTGGCTGTTGATTGGATAGATTGATAGCAGCCCAGCCATTGGCTCCCGCAGCTGTCAATCAAATCCAATGACGCGGTCGCCGGGGGGGGGGCCGAGTCCTGCATTCGGTGTCTATGGACGCAAATGCTGGACTCGGGAGCCCGCCTGCAAGGTAACCCCCTGGGAGAGCGCTACTCCCAGGGGGTTATCTGATGCAGGGAGGAGCTGAGAGCGCCGCCGAGGGACCCCAGAAGAGCAGGTTCGGGGCCACTCTGTGCAAAACGAGCTTGAACAGTGGAGATGATATGTTTGTTATTTAAAAAAAAAAAACATAAACCTTTAAGTCTCAGTTTTACGAGTTAGCCTCTTGGGTCCCAAGTCTATATTTCACTCACACGTTCATGCTGCGTCTTGCCCAAAATGCTTTGTGACATTTTATCCAATGCTTACTCTGTCTTGTTGAACTCTTGTTTTCATGCAGCGCCGACATGCTTTCCTAAATAAATAAGCCTTGTATAAAAGTGAAAACAAAACGCCTTCTATGCTTTCAAGCTTTGTTTTTTTATAACATATGCGGTATATACACACAAACACATAATTCATAGTAAGCAGTCTTTTATCTGTCTATATCACAGATAAAGTAAGCACACCCACTACAGATTAGATGCATACACAAAAGTAGTCTGGGATAAAACACATGTATGTTTACATAGTAACAGTAAGATACAAAACAGCAGCAAAGAATCCTATATAAGATACAAAGTAAAGTAATAAAGCATAATAAAAGTCGGTGGCCCAAAAAGTAAAAGTTGGGCAGCAAGACAAAATTAAGGCCCAAACCTTCAACGTTTTGGAGTACTAAGATCCCTTCATCAAGAAGAACCTCTGCATTCTTCAATTCTGTTTTGTATCTCATACTTTGTAGTTACTATGTATACATATGATACTTTGTATATGTCTATAATCTCTGAACCCTTTTGTACAATACAATGGTGCATCTAAACCCCTGGTGCTCAACCTGTGGTCCTTTAGGCTTACCAGGCACTAGCAGTGTTTTCCTTACCTAGGCTGAATGTTTAGGGACACTAATCGACTAATTTACCTGGATTCTACTAACTGATGTTTATTATTTTCAGGCTGGTAATGCAAATTGGATGCAGGTTTCTCTGTATCCAATTTGCATGACAGGAGATTGTAACCGGCTCTCTATGAAACTGATTCACACAACTCTGTGGCGTGACAATTATAATAGCAGCGGTCTCAGAAAGTTGCTTGTAACATGTCCCCAGTTTTTGACAGAATTTTGCCACATGTCCCTAGTCTTCAATCATGCATGTCTACAGTCTCTGGCCATCTACTGTAGCATGTCTGCGGTCTCCTACATTTACTGCAGTAGGCAAGTGTATGTCCAGCAATCTATTCAGTCTCTGGCCATTTTTGCAGCATTACATACGCTGCACATTATGGGGTGTGTGTAAAAAAAATTGCATAGCAATTCATTCATGCATGTACGTATTTAGAAAAAAATAAAAATAAAAAAAGGTAAATATTTAATTTGGTCACTAGATGGTGCTAAGTAACATACGGATTTTCTATGATACTTAGCACCATCTAGTAGCCAAATACGGTATTTTTGGTTTTACATCAATAAGACATTCGATCAGCACAGGAAATAGCCTTACATTGTTTGTCTGTTTCCTCGTTTTTTGCCCCATTTGCACAGAATTAATGTACATGCACTTTCACTGAGCACATTGCTATGCAATTTTTTTTTCACCAATTTGTGGGGCCCTTTGCTGATGTCAGGGGCTGCACTTGAAGTAGGTATTGTGACTTTAGTACCGCTTTCTTTCCAACATCCTCGAGGGGTCCCTCACTGAAATCTTCTCCCCATTTTTCTTTTTTTAGAGTTTGAACACTTATTATGCTGATTGTCATTCTCAATTCCTTGGATATCGTTTTATATCCCTTTTCTGTTTTATACACCTTTTCCTGCAGATCCTTCGACAATTCTTTTGCTCTCCCCATGACTCAGAATCCAGAAACGTCAGTGCAGAACAGGATGAAAGATGCAAGGATCTTTCAAGAGTCCAGAAACTCATTGACCTTTTATACACACACACACTAATTACAAGCAAACAGCTCACAGGTGAGGATGGTTACCTTTAGTAGCCATTTAACCCCCTTCGTTTCAACTTGTGTGCATGTTATCAGGCCAATATCACCAGGGTATGTAAACTTTTGATCAGGGTAATTTGGGTAGTTTCTGTTGCCATTATGATTTAAAAAAAAAAAAGAGTAAACACAGTTGATTGATAATAAATGGCTTTAGCCAAACACTAACCATGAGCGAAAGAAATGTTTTTGTGTTATCATTCATCATATTCTCTGAAAAATGGACAAGAAATCATAAATTCTGCCAGGGTATGTAAACGTATAAGCACAACTGTATGTGTGTATATATATATATATATATATATATATATATATATATATATATATATATATATATATATCTCAAAAAGTGAAGTACCCCTTATTCTCTCCTTCCCCCCAGCTTGTAACTGAGTTGCAGTTTTTTTAAGGGGAGAGGGTTGTGTACCGTTTTTTGGCAGTACCCGCAAATACTTCTGCAATCCTCACCTAGGCGAGGAGGAAGTCGTTCGCCCTGCCCTTCTCCTTGCCCGCTCCTTACTGAATGAATGACTTGTATAGCGCAACCTATGCAAACTGAATCGCCTCAGGGCGCTTTTTGCCACTGGTGTCCATCTGTGGTATAGTGCGGTCCTTGCCCTGTGGGGTCCCGACACGCTTACTGGGACACATCACACATCCAGCAAGACCAATCTCCCTGTGCTGCTTGATCTTGTACATGCAATGTGGGCAGCCAGCTGTAATTCCATCAGGAAGTCACAGCTGGCTTCAAAATGAAAGATGGTGATGCCAGGGACCTACATAAAGTCAGCACTGGAATCAGTGAACTGGTAAGTACATTACCTTTAAAAACCTTAGTAAAGTTGCTCTTTAAACTGAACGCATAACAACTTGATAAAAAATAATGTTCTTTAGCAAGGAACACACATTCCACATCAATAATTATGCTACAAAACTTAGTATGTGCTGTAAATTGCCTTCAACATTGCTCCTGTTATTGCTTGCTGGAGGCTGCCATTTTGCTGAAGCCCAGAGCCCCCAAACAGCAGTAAATCATACAGCAGAACTAAACCCATTGATTTAACAGTTTCAAAAAACAGTTACATTCCAGGCATTGTCACATTTGCTTGTGTCCTCAACCAAACTGTCAAACCATCAAATGACTGGTGTCATCACTGATCACATGTGCAGATCAAACAGAAGCTTCATTCGCTGTAAAGTATAGAAGGGGTTTTATTCTCACAGACTCTGCAGTGCCTAAAAGTGCCTAAAACAGAGAGCAACTGAGCATGTGCAGAGCAGGGTGTGACAGCGCATTACTGGATTTTAAACAGTATAGACACTTTTCTCTTTATCTTTTACATCGCAAAGGGGGCCAGCCTGAAGTCATCTAGCAGGACTTCAGTTTCTGACTAAAGTTCCCATTTAAGCACCCCTGCTCTCTTTCTTATACTATACATTCACTGGTAAAAAGGTGTCCAAGGCACCATCTGTATTTATGAATCTTTCATTTATCAGACTGAATAAACTGATAAAGAAAGACTGGTTGCTCTAGGTAACTATTTTTGTATCATTTTGTATTATTATTTCAATCTTATTGAAAGTGCCTCATCAGTTTCTCCACATACACCGATCAGCCATAACTTTATGACTACCCAACTAATATTCAGTAGGTCTCTATTTTGCCACCAAAACAGCCTTGACCCATCAAGAAAAGGATGCCACTAGACCTCTGAAGGTATTCTGTGATATCTGGCACCAGTTATAGATCCTTTAAGTCCAAAATGTTGCAAGGTGGGGCCTCAAGGATTGGACTTGTTTTTTTCGGCACATCCTACAGATGCTCGATGGATTGAGATCTGGAGATATTGCATACCAAGTCAACACCTCAAACCCACTGTGTTCCTCAAACCATTCTTGAACCATTTTCGCAGTGTGACAGGGCGCATTATCCTGCTGAAAGAGGCCACTGCCATCAGAGAATACCGTTTCCATGAAGGGGTGTACTTAGTCAACAAAAATGTTTAGGTAGGTGGAACGTGTCAAGAAACATCCATGTGAATGGCAGGAGCCAAGTTTTACCAGAAGGACATTGCTTTAAAGAGGTGGTCCACCCAAACAAAAAATATTAAAAGTCAGCAGCTACAAATACTGCAGCTGCTGACTTTTAATAAATGGACACTTACCTGTTCCAGCGGTGTCGGCAGAAGATGACGAGCAACCGCTCATCTCTCGGCTGCCCCCGCCGCCATCCTCTGTCAGGGAATCAGGAAGTGAAGCAGCAACGGCTTCACTGCCCGGTTCACTACTGCGAATGCGCGAGTCGCGCTGCGCGTCTCTATTGGTCCCCGTTGTGTCCTGGGAACTGTGTGTTTCCCAAGACACAATGGGGGGGGGGGGCGGGCAGCTGCAGATAGGGGCGGGAAAGCTGTGGCTAGCTAGTCCCGGAACTGGGTGCAGATACAGGTATCTGCACCCCCCACCCCTGAAAGGTGCCAATTGTGGCACCGGAGGGGGGGGGGGGGATCCGATAAGCGAAAGTTCCACTTTAGGGTGGAGCTCCGCTTTAAGCATCACTTTTCCCCTCCTGGGTTGCCTTCTTCCCATACTGCATCCTGGAGCCATCTCATCCCCAGGTAAGTGACACACACACCCGGCCACCCACATGATGTAAAAGAAAACGTGATTCATCAGACCATGCTTCCTTCTTCCATTGCTCCGTTCTCCAGTTATGATGCTCATGTGCCCAATTGTACGCTTTTGGCTGTGGACAGCATGGACACCCTGAGCAGTCTGTAGCTACACATCCCATACACAACAAACTGCAATGCCCATTTTTTTTGTTTTCAACACTTTAACTTCAGAGACAACATGTTTACTTGCTGCCTAATACACATTTATGCCAGGGTTTATCAACTAGGATTCCTCCAGAGGTTGCAAGTGGTTCCTTGAGCAATGACCAATTTGTGTCTCTCAAATAAGCTCCCACTGACACCAATGATCTTCTTAGCTTTCTATAAGGGGATAATTCTTCCCACTGACCATCACACTAATGTATTATGAGTTGTAGATATAGTGATTTTTAGCAGGCATTCCCTGAGACCAGAAAGTTATTTCAAGGGTTCCTCTTTGTTGAAACGGTTGAGGAAGGCTGACTAAGGCTTGATTCACACTAATGCGTTTTTTGATGCATTTTTCAGAAATGCAGAGAAATTTTTTAACATGGGTTCCTATGGAACATGTTCACATCAATGCATTTTTGTGCCTCTGCGTTTTTGGAAAAGGGTCTGGGACTTTTTTTCATGCAAAATGCAGCGTTTTGCATGTAATAGAAGTCAATGGACCCGCATCCAAAACTCAAGTACCGCGTTTTTCCTTTTTTTTTTTTTACACTGTATATAGCTGCCACAGTGTAAAAAAAAACATCCGGGAGATCGGAATGCGGCCCCGTTTTTCAGAAGTGGGGAAGGGGACCGGACAAAAACAGGTCCGCAATCCCCCCTCCTCCCTGAAAGGTGCCAAATGTGACAGCAGAGGGGGGGCATATAAACGGAAGTTCCACTTTTGGTTGGAACTCCGCTTTAGGTTCTTATAAACCCCAAAATTTATTGAATTGCAGCTTACCAGTCATTAGATGTGGTGGCTGCATTCTTTTTTTTTTAAGCTTTTCCCCTCTGTTTTCACCTGGTGATCTGGCCACCTCCTATATCAGACTGCCTCTACTCTGGATTAAGGATGAGCTCAGGCGTGTTCGAATGCTCCACGTGCAGAGCCCGCCAGGAAGTCGGCGCAGCGATGCGCTAATCACAGGCATTGAGACATTGCCCGATCTTTGCAGCCGCACATCAGGGCAATGTCTCACTGCCTGTGATTAGCGCAGCGCTGCGCCGACTTCCTGGCGGGCTCTGCACGTGGACCATTCGAACACGCCTGAGCTCATCTTTACTCTGGATGAAGGAGCACAGGGGGCACCTTTGACCAGCAGCATTCTCAGTCTGGGTGGCGGGGGAGTGATAGAAGTACTAGCAGATTTTGATACACTAACATAATTGAAGCCAAACCCCAGCTAATACTTTATAAGCAGTTACAGCAAACTTTTTCCTTTTGGGATAAAGGATTTGCATTGTCAAAAGCAGACCATTGTAAGCACCCCTGCCAGTGGTAAATGGTTTGTCTCATCTCTGGAAGAGAGCTTGTTCTTTTAAAAAAAAGAAAAAAAAAAAGAAAAAAAAACAGGCTTGCTGGCTAGATCACCAAATGAAAATAAAGAATATAAAACATAAAATCAAAAATAAATAAATAAAAAGGAATGCACATCTAGGAAATGGTATGCTGCAATATAATAAATGCTTTCTTTTGGGCCAGTGGTCATGAAGATATGGCTGATTTGTGATGATGACAAGCAGCTCTCGGTGCATCCTGTGCCCTGTGGATCTCTACTACTAGAAGTGTCAGTGATAGCAGATCTAATAAACCAGATGAGCAACAACTGAAAAGACATGAAAAGTTCCCCCTCTAATCAGGAATGTATTTTTATATAGAAGCCTGCTTAGCAGCCCTGCACAGTGCCAACACCAGCAGACCATGCTGGGACTTATAGTCCTGCATCAGATGGCCAATCACAGGCTGTGCAATGCAATCTCAGATCGCTGGAGTCACAGAAAAAGAAAGTCAGCAGTAATAACAGGTGTGATCCGATGATCAGGACTCCGCCAACCGCACAGACAGGTCATAGAGACTCACCTGCTTCCACCCTCTGCTTCCTCCAGAAGGAGACGAGGCCATGCTGCTCCCAGGCTGCAAACTTTCCCCCTCGATCTCCTCCTGTCAGTCCGATCTCCGGGAGTGTAATGAAGGGACAGATCTCCGCTGTGTGTCCGCTCAGTGATCCCGGCCTGCCCGAACCTCCTTGGATACTTTGTTACAGCAGTTACAGCGCCCCCACCTTCCAGCATGGCAATAGAGAGGGCGTGTGCAGGCGCCCAGGTAGTCGGAGCTGTGTACACCCAGCCCAGCTACTTTCCCTTTCCATTCATCCTCCTCCCGGCTCATGCATCCCCCTCCCGGCTCATTCATCCCCCTCCCGGCTCATTCATCCCCCTCCCTGTCCATTCATCCCCCTCCCGTCTCATTTATCCCCCTCCCAGCTCATTCATCCCCCTCCCAGCTCATTCATCCCCCTCCCTGTCCATCCACCCCCCTCCCGGCTCGTTCATCCCCCTCCCTGTCCATCCACCCCCCTCCCGGCTCGTTCATCCCCCTCCCTGTCCATCCACCCCCCTCCCTGTCCATTCATCCTCCTCCTGGCTCATTCACCCCCGGCTCATTCATTCTCCTCCCGGCTCATTCATCCCCTTCCCGACTCATACATCTCCCTCCCTGTCCATTCATCCCCCTCCCGGCTTATTCATCCTCCTCCAGGCTCATTCATCCCTCTCCTGGCTCATTCATCTCCCTCCCGTCTCATTTATCCCCCTCCCTGTCCATTCATCCCCCTCCCAGCTCATTCATCCCCCTCCCTGTCCATTCATCCCCCTCCCTGTCCATTCATCCCCCTCCCTGTCCATTCATCCCCCTCCCTGTCCATTCATCCCCCTCCCAGCTCATTCATCCCCCTCCCAGCTCATTCATCCCCCTCCCTGTCCATCCACCCCCCTACGGCTCATTCACCCCCCTCCCTGTCCATTCATCCCCCTCCCTGTCCATTCATCCTCCTCCTGGCTCATTCATCCTCCTCCTGGCTCATTCACCCCGGCTCATTCATTCTCCTCCCGGCTCATTCATCCCCTTCCCGACTCATACATCTCCCTCCCTGTCCATTCATCCCCCTCCCGGCTCATTCATCCCTCTCCTGGCTCATTCATCCCCCTCCCGGCTCATTTATCCCCCTCCCAGTCCATTCATCCCCCTCCCAGCTCATTCATCCCCCTCCCTGTCCATCCACCTCCCTCCCGGCTCATTCACCCCCCTCCCAGTCCATTCATCCCCCTCCCAGCTCATCCACCCCCCTCCCTGTCCATCCACCCCCCTCCCTGTCCATTCATCCCCCTCCTGGCTCATTCATACTCCTCCTGGCTCATTCACACCCGGCTCATTCATTCTCCTCCCGGCTCATTCATCCCCTTCCCGACTCATACATCTCCCTCCTTGTCCATTCATCCCTCTCCTGGCTCATTCATCCCCCTCCCGGCTCATTCGTCCCCCTCCAGGCTCATTCATCCCTCTCCCTCTCATTCATCCCCCTCCCGGCTCATTCATCCCCCTCCAGGCTCATTCATCCCCCTCCAGGCTCATTCATCCTCCTCCAGGCTCATTCATCCCTCTCCCTCTCATTTATCCCCCTCCCGGCTCATTCATCCCCCTCCCCTGTCCATTCACCCCCCCCCCCCCCTCCCAGCTCTACACTTTCTTCTAGCACCGACTCACAGCATTTTGCTAATAAAACATGTACAAATATTCCAGGTAAATGTTTGTGTTTGGGCAGCTGGAAGATGAAATACGTAAAAAATAAATAATTTATTCACACCTTCACATCCCAGAGCCTGTTTTCCACGTTTCTAAGAATTTTTTTTGAAAAAGGTTTACTATTTTTTTGTTTAGGCTTCGTTTCCACTAGTGTGACTTATCATGCGACATGCAACATAAAGTCGCATGACAAGTCACGCCCATTGATTTCAATGGCACCGTTTCAATCTATGCAACTTAGAAAAAGTTCCTGCACTACTTTGATGTGACTTAAAATAATTAATAATGCAACTTTGAAGTGGGATCAAAGCTGCACTCAAAATCACATCTAACCCTGGGTTCACACTAGTGCGATCCCGGAACCAGCACAATTCCAGTGCCAGTTCCCGCATCACTCCTCTCCCGCAGGCAGTTCACACTGCCTTGTGCGAACCACTGCGGGTGTCATTAAGAAGGTTCGCATGCGAACTGTGAACTCGCACAGGAATCGGATCACATAGGTGAGAACACCCATGCAATCCGATTCTAGTGCGGGGTAAAACAAGTCCCTGCACTATTTTCTGTGCGAATCCAATGCGAGTTCAGCCATACAACTGTATAGATAAACTCGCATTGCTCAGAGATCGCATGTGATTTTTGCCTGAATTCGGCCATGAAACTGAGCCAAAGATGCCCAGGACCCCTGTGCAATCCTCTCCGCAGCCGCCATGGAGATATGTGAACCGGCACCATAGAGAGCAGGTCACAATCTCCTGTCATGCGAATTGGATGCGGGGAAACCCTTATTCAATTCGCACTAGAGTGAACCCAGCCTAACTCTAAACAAGTAACCTGTAAAGATGTTTAAAGCGTCGCCTATGGAGATGTTTGTAGTCTGTCGCCATTCCACGAGCGTGCGCAATTTTAAAGCATGACATGTTAGGTATCTATTTACTTGGCGTAACATCATATTTCATATTATACAAAACAAATTGGGATATATTGTGTCTTTTTTTTTTTTTCTTTAATTCATTAAAATATATTTTTCCCCCAAAAATGTGTTTTAAAAACTGCTGCGCAGATACCGTGTGACATAAAAAATTGCCATTTATTCCCTAGGATCTATGCTAAAAAAAAGTATATATAATGTTTGGGAGTTATAGGTAATTTTCGAGCAAACAATACTGATTTAAAATTGTAAACAAAAAGTGCCAGAAAAGGCCTGGTCTTTGAGTAGTGTGTTTATTGACACTTTAATGTACAGAATGCATTAACCGCTTGCCGACCGGCTCACGCCGATATACGTCGGCTGTAGGGCACATACTGGCACATTAATCTACCTGTACGTTGCGTTTTGAGAAGCGGTTTGCGGGCGCGCGCGTGCCGCAGACTCGATGTCCGCAGGGATACCTGCGATCGTCTTACAGAGAGGAAGAACGGGGAAATGCTTGTTTACATCAGCATTGTCAGTTAAAGCGACGCAATACCGAATCGCAAAAAATGCTCTGGTCTTTTGCCAGCCAAATGGTCTGCGGCTTAAGTTGTTAAGGTAAAAAAAACGTTTGCCTTTTGAGCCACTTTAATTACAGCAGCCACTGTGGATGTACTACAGAAAAGCTGCAGCAATTCAGTAGTTAGTAATCCGAGCAATGGTCAGAAAGAGGAATGCAAGGTAGGGACTAGCAGAGATACAAGAGGGGAGCCAGGGGGGATATCACAAGACAGAGTCCTGGGCCTGTGATGCTTAACCACTTGCCGACCAGCCGATGTTATTATACTGCGGCAGGTCAGCACGATCCCACGAGCCGTCGTAGCTATACGTCGGCTCCTTTAAGTGGGATAGCAGGCGCACAAATCCTTGTTCTGTGAGATGCAGATCGTGAGTTCCTAATAGCTAGGAACCACGATCAGTCATCTCCTATCATCATAGTCAGTCTCCTCCCCCTACAGTTAAAACACACACTAGAGAACACAGTTAACCCCTTGTTCGCCCCTAGTGTTAACCCCTTCCCTGCCAGTGACATTTACAGGGGGTCCCCGACTTACAAACATCCGACTTACAAACGACTCCTACTTACAAACGGAGGGAGACAACAGGAAGTGAGAGGAAATCCACCCCTAGGAAGGGAAATTCACTCCTGTAAGAGTTATTATGGGTAAAAGGTGTCTCCACTGATGCTTTATCACCAGTCCATGCTTCCCTAACAACCCAAAATTTTCAAAATCCAATTGTCATTGGGACAGAAGGTGAGGTGAAATCTTCTGAACAGGGGCACAGACAGCAAAACAAATGTTGCAGGGGTGATAACCCCTCTCTATGTTATCTAAAAAACTTAAAAATAGATTTTTTGGCTGGAGCTACACTTAAAAAATGTACCTGTTCCGACTTACAAACAGATTCAACTTAAGAACAAACCTACAGTCCCTATCTTGTTTGTAACCCGGGGACCCCCTGTATACAGTAATCAGTGCATTTTTATAGCACTGATCGCTGTATAATTGTCAAACGTCCCAAAAATGTGTCAAAAGTGTCCGATGTGTCCGCAATAATGTCGCAGTCTCAATAAAAATTGCAGATAGCTGCCATTACTAGCAAAAAAATTAATAAAAATAAAAATCTATCTCTATTTTGTAGACGCTATTACTTTTGCGCAAACCAGTCAATATACTTGCATAATATATTGCGTTTTTTATTACCAAAAATATGTAGAAGAATACATCTGCCTAAACTGAGAAAAAAAATTGCTTTTTAAAAAAAAAAAATTGGGGATATTTGATTTATTATAGCAAAAAGTACAAAATTATGTGGGTTTTTTTTTCAAAATTGTCGCTCTTTTTTTGTTTATAGCGCAAAAAATAAAAACCGCAAAGATGATCATATACCACCAAAAGAAAGCTCTATTTGTGGGGAAAAAAGGACGTAAATTGTGTTTGGGTACAGCATCACACAACCGCACAATTGTCGGTTAAAGACTCAAAAGTATCCATTATCCTCTTAATCTATTATCATCTTATGTAAAAATGTATCTAGATCCTCTCATTGGTAGAATGAAAAATACTTTGAAGATGTGGACCAACCTCCCTCTGACGCTGCTAGGCAGAATAAATATATTTTAAATGATTTTCCTGCCAAGATTTCTATACATCCTACATAACTCACCAGTGTACATTACCAAAGCCAAATTTAAGGAAATAGGTTCAATACTCACCATGTTTATTTGGAAAGGAGGAGCAGTTAGGATAGCCAAGAGCACTTTACAACTGCCAGTGTTGGAGGGAGGGCTGGCCCTGCCATGTCTTCAAACATATTATGTTGCTTCACAATTGACCCATGCACATTGGTGGTTCCATCCAGAAGCGAACAATGCAGCCACGGCCCTAGAAGCAGCTATACTCACCTCCTACGAATCCCTTCAAAATTTAATTCACCGTATGTCCCTTAGGGGGAAGGAGGGCACTTCTGTTCTGGCAATTAAGATCTTTAGGCTGACAAAAATTCTACCACCCGCTGAGCCCAAAACCTACTCACCTAACACCCCATTATGGGGAAACCCAAATCTGAAGGAATTTTTCCGCAGACCTGATGGGGGATACTGGTCCAGGAAAGGAATAAAGACAATAAAGCATTTATTCGTAGACAATAGGTTCCGATCCTTCGATTAATTTCGCCAGGACTATCAGCTGCCAAGTACAACCTACTTTTTATACCTACAGATACGCCATACAGCGGCTGCATAGTTCGGCCTGCATAATGTGAATATTCAAACCTCTCAGATGGAACGAATGATAACGGATCAGTCACATACTAAACTAGTTTCTACATACTACAGATCCTTATTGCACTCTACTACCCATAGACTAAGTAACACGGCTGACAAATGGAAGACTGACATCCTGGAGTTGACGGAGGACATCTGGCAGGAGATAATTCCACTCCAGGTGCCCTCGGTCATCTCTTCTCGGGATAAGGTTATACAGACAAAACTTCTGTACAGATCCTACTTCACAACATTATTATTATTCAAACTTAAAAAATTGTCCTCGGCAACATGCTCCAGATGTAATCTGAAGGGTGGTACATTGTTTCATCTGATGTGGGAATGTACTAAAATCAGGACATTTTGGTCAGAGGTCACGGCCTTTATTAGCTCCTTGACTCAGATACCAAATGTGTGTAACCCACTAAGATGTTTACTGGGTTACCTCGATGATGAGCGTCTATCTAACAACATGCAAACATTTCTGAGGATAGTATTGTTTTATGCTAAAAAATCAATCACAATGCACTGGAAATCACAAGCTTCACCTACAATACCTTTTTGGCTTACTATAGTCAATCAGGCTATACCAATGTATAAGCTAACCTATGAGTCCAGAGGATGCCCAAAAAAATTCCTGAAGATATGGGACGCATGGGTTAGCTCTGAAAATACTATCCCACCTGCCAACTAAATCTCACTAGCAATAATTTACCAAAGGGCTTATAGACATAGTACGGAGATATTTATGCAATAATATTTGTTATTGATCACATGTATATGTATATGATCTGGGTTTGAGCGATGTTCGCTCTATAAATGTATGCGTTGTTCTTTGTTAGATGTTGTTTGTAATGTCTTTTATTTCTGTTTGTGTGCAAAAAACAAATAAAAATGTACCTTTAAAAAAAAAAAAGACTCAAAAGTAGTAAAGTCAGACGCTGCCATGGCTCTAGCATTTTCAAGTGTAAGCTACTTCTGTAATAACAGAGTGACTTTAAGATTAGTTAACCACTTGACATCCCGCCCATAATCAAATGACTTCCGCAGGAGGGATCTCCCATCCTGGGCGGACGTCATATGACGTCCTGGGCTTCCTAGCCATCTAGGTGATGTCCGCCGGGTACCCGCGATTGCCTGATAACAGAGCAGGACCATGGATCTGTGTGTGTAAACACACAGATCCACATCCTGTCAGGGGAGAGGAAACAGAGGAACACTGATCGGTCTCCTCCCCTTATGAGTCCCCTCCCCTACAATTAGAATCACTCCCTAGGTAACACATTTAACCCCTTGATCGCCCCCTAGTGTTAACCCCTTCCCTGCCAGTGACCTTTATACAGTATAGCAAGAAAAACTGCGCTGGAAAAATAAAAATACTACTAAATATTACTAGCTGCAACACCAAGTGAGATACACACAATAAACATAAATGCAAAGAAAAAGTTGCGCTGTGAAAAAAATTATGTAAGAAATATGTTTTTTAGCAAAAACAAATATTTTTGTGATTCCACAAATATTTGTAAAAATCCTGTAAAGGAAAAAACTAAATATTGTTCCTATAGTGCATTAATCGGTGAATAGACAAATGTCCTTGTAATTGCACAAATGCCTGTAAAAAATTAAGGAATAATGTTCCTATAGGATAATGTCCACAACTCTTGATAGCTGGGAAAAGCCGAGGATCTTTTCATAATGTAGTGACCTTATCAAGTGCATCCCACCACCGAGTGAATTAAGCGCTTACCAAATAAAAGTGCTTTGACGCTTATGGCTATCACCCAGCCAGGGCCTTTTCCTCAGATGACACACCAGACTTGCCACACCTCACCAGGATGGCCCCCGGTCTGAACGGCATCCGAATATCCCTCCACTAGCAGCGGATGTGGTTACGGCACAGGGTAATGATAGATGTTCACTCAAAGGAAAAAGTGGGGCGACCATGGGTAAAACCGTAGGGTATTTATTAAATAAAACCGCTAAACAGAGTACAAATATTGGCTTAGATAAAACAAAAATGAAAACAAAGTTGCTGCCAGCCGACTGCGATACTTACACCCGTGCTTGCTAGACAGCGGACGTTACACGTGGTGATGTCAGCACGTCGCTCCTCCCGACTCGTTTCGTCACAGGTTTGACATCGTCATGGGGGCACTTTTTTGCATTTTTATAGCACTGACCACTGTATAAATGTGAATGGTCCCAAAATAGTGTCAAAGGTGTCCTATGTGTCCGCCGCAATGTCGCAGTCACCATAAAAATCACAGATCGCCGCCATTACTAGTAAAAAAATTAAAATGCCATAAAACTATCCCCTATATTGTAGATGCTATAACTTTTGCACAAACAAATCAATATATGCTTATTGCGATTTTTTTACCAAAAATATGTAGATTACATATCGGCCTAAACTGAGGATAAAAAATGTGTTTTTCTTTTTTAAATTGGGAGATTTTTTTATAGCAAAAAGTAAAAAAATATTGTGTTTTTTTCAAACTTGTCACTCTTCTTTTGTTTATAGCGCAAAAAATAAAAACCGCCGGTGATCAAATACCACCAAAAGAAAGCTCTATTTGTGGGGGGGGGGGGGAAGATAAAAAATGTATTTGGGTGCAGTGTTGCATGACCGCACAATTGTCATTCAAATTGCGACAGCGCTGAAAACTGAAAATTGGCCTGGGCAGCAAGGAAACATCACAACATTCCCCTCTGGGTGATCTATGTACATTGCAGGGATTTTAACAAACTTTGTTGCAGATTCCTACCTTTTGTTATTCTGAAGGAGGAATAGCTGTTTGTTTCTCTGTGTCCATGTGGAAAGTGAATCTAATGACATTTTTGTTGCATGGGATGTGGAAAATCAGTAAACCAAGCACACATACACACACACACGCAGTTTAAAAAAAAATAAAAAATAAAAAATAAAAAAAGGTAATTTTAAATAACATCCAAATACAAAATGACTTGTATAGCAATTGTATATGCTATATAAAAAATTGTATTCGTTTTTTTTTCTACGAGTGGAAGTTTCCCTGTGGAGTGGAGTTTGTGCCTGAGTGTCTGTTCACCGGTTCAGGTGCGATTCAGGTCCGAATGTTTGCAGGAATTCACACCTGAACTGGACCCAAAGACGCCGGTCACTCCCGCCTGTCATGCGAATTGGATGTGGGAAAATAATAAAATTACTCTCCTAACATAACCAGTTTTTACAGAATCTGTATTTGCCTACCAGTCGTTTTTAGCTCTATGTATCCTCTTTGTGATATTTGCCATAAATAAGGTACAGTGAAGATGTGTACAAAGATGTAAACTTCTTTAAAAAGTGCAAGTATTTTTGCATTTAATGCTACATCACAGATAACAGTGATCATAAACAAGATGGGGAAATTATATTACAGGTATAGTATAGTTCAACACTTTGTGTTAAATACACGTGAAAGATTCAATATACAGTATGTAGATCTTATGAGTGTGTGTCAATAGTTTGTAACTATAGGAACATGGTAGCAGCTATATTTGCTCAATACATACAGTACGCAAGCTGTACTTCCTGCATTGTAGTGCTACATAATAGGATTGATTTACTAAAAACAAATAGACTGTGCAATTTGCAAGTGCAGTTGCTCCAGAGCTTATTAAATGAGATGAAGCGTTCCTTTGCAAAGAACACCAAATCACATACAAGGAAACAAAAAACTTTTTTGCTTGTACAGTGGAACCTCGGATTGCGAGTAACGCGGTTAACGAGCGTTTCGCAATACTAACACTGTATTTTAAAAAATCTTAACTTGGTTTGCGAGTGCTGTCTCGCAAAACGAGCACGATTCAGGCCAAAGCTATGTGCAGTACCGCTTTTGGCCTGAGGTGGGGGGGTGGAGCCGAGCAAAGCTGAACCTCACGTTCGGAAATGCACGGAAAGGGGCGAGTACAGCATGGCTGATCTCGGCAGATCTCGGGTAGGAAGTCTTTTCAAGGTTTGCCAAGGTCAGCCAAAGTGTCCTCGGGCCTTTTCGGCAGTTTCTGAGGCTCTCCCTCGCCCCCCGCCTCTGGCCGCATACGGTATTGCATCCCATTGAAGTCAATGCGGAACAAATTATTTTTGTTTCCATTGACTTCAATGGGAAAACTCGCTTTGATATGCGAGTACTTTGGATTACGAGCATTCTCCTGGAACAGACTATGCTCGTAATCCGAGGTTCCACTGTACATGATTGGATGGTGGAAATCAGCAGAGCTTCATCTCATTTACTAAGCTCTGGAGCAATTGCATTTGCAAAGTTTACAGTCTCTTTTCCATACCTCCCAACATTTTGAAATGGAAAAGAGGGACACCTACTAGCAAATGGACACGCCCCCTGCCACACTTCCTTAAAGGAGAAATAACTTTAAAAAAAGGTTAATTAAATCCACAATGCTTTTTTTACCACTACTATTCCTTTATATTAGCTTTTAAAATGTACAAATGCAGCAATTTAAAAATTGGATGATAGTTTTAGCACTGGGAAACACTTTTTGAAAGATAAAAAGTGCATTTTATATACAACTATATAGATCAGACCAAATGAGGGACAAATGAGGAGCAATGAGGGACAGAGGGACATTGCTCCAAATCAGGGACAGTCCCTCGAAATCAGGAATAGTTGGGAGGTATGTCTTTGCCTTTAGTAATTGCACTCCGTTGTTTTTGCTTTATAGCATTTCATGAAGCTTTATGCAGCTGTGTGCATTCTCCTATAGATAACAATGCACCTGTGTTCAGATCTGTAAAAAAGAAAAAAAAATGCTACAAGGCTACATGCTCCCGCTGCTCTCAGCCAAGCCAGTGAGACAGAGGAGAAGGAAGAAGAGCTGCTGTAGATGTGCGTAGCGCTGGATCGAAAGCAAGCTCAGGTGAGATTTTAGGGGGGCAGGGAGCTATTATTAAAAGTTTTTTTTTTTACCTTAATTTAGAGAATGATTTAAGGTACAAAACCTTTTACCTTAAGGCTGCTTTCACACTGGGGCAGTTTGCAGGCGCTATTGCGCTAAAAATAGCGCCTGCAAACCGACCTGAAACAGCTGCTGCTGCTGTGTCTCCAGTGTAAAAGCCCCGAGGGCTTTCACACTGGAGCGGTGCGCTAGCAGGACGGTAAAAAAAGGCCTGCTAGCAGCATCTTTGGAGCGGTGTATTCACCGCTCCTATACCGCTCCTACCCATTGAAATTAATGGGACACCGCGGGGATACCGCCGCTGCAGCGGCGCTTTGCCAGGGGTTTTAACCCTTTTTTTTCGGCCGCTAGCGGGGGTTAAAACCACCCCGCTAGCGGCCGCATACCGCGGGTAAAGCGACGGTAAAGCAGCGCTAAATATGTGAAGTATTTTAAACACAAGAGATATGTCTTAAAACACGTTTTTTGGAATTCATCTCTTATGTCCAGCTCTCCCCTTGCTGCCACTCTTTTCCATACCTCCCAACATTTTAAAATGGGAATGAGGGACATTTTGAAATGGGAATGAGGGACACCTACTAGCAGATGTATGTAGGCATAGGACACGCCCCCTGCCACACTTCCTTACTACTATAACCGGCAATGACCCTAGGTTCACATCAATGCATTTTTTAGTGTATTTTGCAGTTTGCAGAAACGGACTACAGTCCATTTAACATGGATTCCTATGGTACACATTCACATCTATGCATTTGCAGCCGTTGCGTTTTTGGAAGGGGACGGGGACTTTGTTTCCCGCGTTTTACATGTAATAGACTTCAATGGAATTTCACCAGAAACACAGGTGTTGTGTTTGTGATGCGATTTTTGATGTGTTTTGCGTTTTTTATTTTTCTGTGTAAACACTGTATATAGCTGGTTGCTAAAGAGCGGGCGGGAAAAATGCATGAAAACTGCATGCAAAAATGCATAAAACACTAGGGTTTAAAAACGCAAAACGCACTGCAAATCGTGCCTGAAAAAACGCATCAAGCGCAGCCACATATTTGTGAACATTGACTGGCTGACAAGCTGTTTTTTTTTTTTTTCATTCATTTTTGTTTGTTACTTTTTCAGTGTTGCATAATAAGAAATCACTAAAAAAGTGAAAAAAAGGCCCCTTTTTAAATTAACAATGATCAAAAAATAACAATTTTAAATATTTTACATCTTTTTCTCTATAGATTACATAGAAAATAAAATAATTTTTTGCAAAACAACACTGCCAAAAGAATTAAACAATGTAGTTATTATTTTGTTGTACAAAGTTATCACCAAGTAAACAAGTCCTTAGTGGATATGTAAACATTGATTTGGTCCAGAAGGGGTATACAATAGCTGAAGTAGTTAAATAACAAACCTTCCAAAAATGTAAAACATTAAAAATAAGTGTCTATACTGTTTAAAATCCCGTAATACACTGTGTCACCCTGCTCTGCACATGCTAAATTGCCCTCTATTTTTAGGCACTGCCGAGTTTGTAGAGTCGGATCTGCTGACAGCCTCAACGTGGAATTAAAGTAGTTGTAAAAACAAAAGTTTTTTATCTTAATAAATGGTGCATAATTCAACCTTATTTATGTGAGCATAGATCTTTAAAATGAATTATTGCCACAATGTCAAGTGTGGTCAATAATGCACAAGTGATAAAAACATACACTCCGTGTATACTGTGCTGGAGGTATGTGAAATAAAATATACAAAATAAAATATACAATCCTTGTATATAAAATATTAAGTGAGTATGTGTTCCTTGTTAAAAAAAGAAATGCCAAACGTGCATAAAAACCTCTTATTAAATAGGTGGATGTGTTTGTGTTGATAAAATAAAGTAAAGATAAAAATACCAGTTGAACGACGATTCAGTGATAACAATCAAGATGATTGGGAATTGTGTCCTGTGTTAGAAAGAGTGAAGGAACTCTGGCGTAGCAACAGGTGCTCTAATTGCTAGATTAGTACCATACACCAGACGATTAGTGTTGAATACAATCTAATTGCAACAATATGCAGATACACCAGACGATTAGTGTTGAATACAATCTAATTGCAACAATATGCAGATACACCAGGCGATTACTCTAATTGTAAGGTTGGTGCCATACACCATACAATCGTGTCGTATGCAATCTATTTGCTACGATAACCAGATATACATATACATCAGGCGGTTGATGTTTTAAAAGTGCAGCAGTGCTTTGCTGATGATATCAATTAAGACAGCTGGTTTTGGACTCCCACTGTTTATAGAAACGAAAAACAGCTAGTTTTGTAGAAAGTATAAAATATAAACTATTGCCACTTTGGTAATGTTATTTATAAATATATAGGAAGAAAAGAAACAAAAACTTCCCTTAGTGTTGCCGGTGCAATTAAAGGTGATTCTTTAAATTCTTCCTGATGCTCAAGCCGGTTTTAACATGAAAAAGAGAAAAAACAAACGAACACCATTGCGCAATATTGCTGACTATAAACTCCCCATGAGATGCCTAAGTTGTATGCACTCACGTGTACCCGGTGAATATAGTGCAGATAGAAGTTTCAATGGTCAGGCTTTCGCTCCTGGGCTGTCAGCCCTTCTCCTCCTTTGCTGAGCTCGTGTATCACACGGCGTCACCTAAGCTCCTCCTCCCGACGCGCTGCATCACAGGTCACGTGACTTTTTAAAAAAAACGGCGTGGGGGCTCCCCCCAAATCCATCTCGGACCCTTATCCGAGCACGCAGCCCGGCCGGCCAGGAAAGGGGTGGGGACGAGCGAGCGCCCCCCCCCCTCCTGAGCCGTACCAGGCCGCGTGCCCTCAACATGGGGGGTGCCCTGGGGAAAGGGGGGCTGTGCGGCCTCCCCACCCCAAAGCACCTTGTCCCCATGTTGATGAGGACAAGGGCCTCTTCCCGACAACCCTGGCCGTTGGTTGTCGGGGTCTGTGGGCAGGGAGCTTATCAGAATCTGGGAGCCCCCTTTAATAAGGGGGCCCCCAGATCCCGGCCCCCCACCCTATGTGAATGAGTATGGGGTACGATGTACCCCTACCCATTCACCTAAGGTGTAAAATTGTCAATAAAAAAAACACACAATTTTTTTAAAATATTTTATTGCACTGCTCCGGGGGTCTTCTTCCGTCTTGGGGGGTATTCTTACCGGACTCCTCCGCTCTCTTCTGCTCTTTTACCTAGCTCTTTTACCGAGCGGAGGAGCCCAGCTTTCTTCTTCGTCATCGCCGCCGTCGTCTGGGGGTCTCGATCCACCTTCGGGGGTCTTCCGGGGTCTCTTCTGTTCTTGCCGCTGTCACCGCTTTCTGCGCCATCTTCTTCTTCTTCGTCCGATGTTGACTCGTCGCTGTCTGTGGCCGGAATGGCATAGACGCGCTGTGCTGTGACTTATATAGGGACAAGGAGGCGGGGTCACATGCTCATGTCACATGGTGACCCCGCCCCCTATGATGTCACAGTCCCGGAGGATGCTGGGACTGTGACATCATAGGGGGCGGGTCACCATGTGACATGAGCATGTGACCCCCACCTCCATTCCGGCCAGAGAGAGCGACGAGTCAACATCAGAAGAAGACGAAGATGGCGCAGAAAGCGGCGACAGCGGCAAGAACAGAAGAGACCCCAGAAGTCCCCCGAAGGCGGATCGAGACCCCCAGACGACGGCGGCGACGACGAAGAAGAAAGCCGGGCTCCTCCGCCTGGTAAAAGAGCTAGGTAAAAGAGCAGAAGAGAGCGGAGGAGTCCGGCGAGAAGACCCCCCCCAAGACGGAAGAAGACCCCCGGAGCAGTGCAATAAAATATTTTCAAAAAATTGTGTGTTTTTTTTATTGACACTTTTACACCTTAGGTGAATAGGTAGGGGTACATCGTACCCCATACTCATTCACATAGGGTGGGGGGCTGGGATCTGGGGGCCCCCTTATTAAAGGGGGCTCCCAGATTCCGATAAGCCCCCTGCCCGCAGACCCCGACAACCAACGGCCAGGGTTGTCGGGAAGAGGCCCTTGTCCTCATCAACATGGGGACAAGGTGCTTTGGGGTGGGGGGCCTGGTACGGCTCAGGAGGGGGGCCCTCGCTCGTCCCCACCCCTCTCCTGGCCGGCTGGGCTGCCGGCGTAGGGATTCCCTTTAAATCCATACCAGGTGACGGGGCTAGCGCGGCGGCATTCACTGCCTTCGCTAGCCCCGTCTACCTGAAGTCACGTTCTAAATGAACGGACTTTTTGATGATCGGCAAGTCCGTTCATTTCCAAAAGTCCCGCGGACTAGTATACAGACCGCGGGATTGTCCGCCGGACTGCCGAGTCCAGCGGACAATTTTAAAAAACAAAACTTAAAACTTAGTCCGGCGGGAAAAATTTAGATCGTGTGTACGAGGCATTAGGGATGGTACCGAAATTTGACTCGAACATCGGGTATTCATTTGTTTGCAAATGAACCAAACATACGGGGCGCTCGCAGCAAATTCAAGCGCCACGGAGCGCCCAATAATGTACTGTGAGATCGCAGTGCATTGACGGCTGCTGATTGGCCAAAGCATGCATGCTTTGGCCAATCACAGCACGATCTGCTGTGAGAACCATGATTGGCCAAAGGCAGGTTGCCTTTGGCCAATCATGGCTCAATGGTTGGCCAACCAAGTCCACTCCCCATACTATATAAGACTGTTGTTACACGGAGGACTTATGTAGTGTGATACGTGTAGATTGAGAGAACTTGAGCTAGATTAGGCAGGTTAGTTAGTGGCATGCAGGCAGTTTAATGTGTATATATATATATATATATATATATATATATATATATATATATATATATATACAGTGTAGTATATATACAGTGTATTCAGTGTAGACTATATATACAGTGCAGGCAGTCTAGTGTGTATATATATATATATATATATATATATATATATATATATATATATATATATACACAGTGCCGTGCAGAGTATATAATACGATCCATTGAAGTTGTTAAGGGGAACCATATGACAGGTCCTTTGGGTCTGGTATAGATTTTTAAGGGGAACTCCACGCCAAAATAAAAAAAATTAAAAACGGCGTGGGGTCCCCCCAGAATCCATACCAGACCCTTATCCGAGCAAGCAGCCTGGCAGGCCAGGAAAGCGAGCGCCCCCCCCTCTCCTGAACCATATCAGGTCGCTTGCCCTCAACATGGGGAGGGTGCTTTGGGGTCCCCTCCAAAGCACCTTGTTCCCATATTGATTGGGACAAGGACCTCTTCCCGACAACCCTGGCCATTGGCTGTCGGGTCTGTGGGTGGGGGGGCTTATCGAAATCTGGAAGCCCCCTTTAATAAGAGGGCCCCCCAGATCTGGGCCCCTCTTATGTGAATGGGTATCAGGTACATTGTACTCCTACCCATTCACCAAAAAAAGTGCCAAAAAGTAAGAACCACAATAGACATTTTTTGACAATTCCTTTACTAAAAAAATAATAAAAAAAAAAGTGTCCAGCGATGTACATCCATCTTCAATCACGCTGCCTAATGGACCCAAAAAATAGAAGAAAAAAATGATCGATGGGAGGCCTTCCGGCAACTGCTGTTAGAGGGGGCGGGGTCACTTGGTTACGTCAGCGGGTGGCCCTGCCCTTGCCTATATAACAGCTGTCAATGCCATAAGACAGCAGTCGCCGGGATGCCTCCCATGGAGGTAGAGTTTTTTAGTTTTTTTTTATTTCTATTTTTCAGGTCTGTCAGACGGCGTGATACCCTTTCATGACTAAGCCTATTTCTGCCATTTGGTGTTTACAAGTTAAAATCCGTATTTTTTGCTAGAAAATGACTTAGAACCCCCAAACATTATATATATATTTTTAGCAAAGACTCTAGAGAATAAAACGGCGATTGTTGCAATATTTTATGTCACATGGTATTTGTGCAGCAGTGTTTTAAGCGCAACTTTTTGGGAAAAAGATACCTTCATGAATTAAAAAAAAAAACGAAACAGTAAAATTAGCCCATTTTTTTGTATAATGTGAAAGATGATGTTACGCAGAGTAAATAGATACAAACATGTCACGCTTTATAATTGCACGCACTCATGGAATGGCGACAAACTACGGTACCTAAAAATCTCCATAGGCGATGCTTTAAAAATGTTTTACGGTTACCAGGTTAGAGTTACGGAGGAGGTTTTGTGCTAGAATTATTGCTCTCGCTCTGACGATCGCGGTGATACCTCACATATGTGATTTAAATACTGTTTACATATGCGGGCGCGACTTCTGTATGCGTTTTCTTTGCTGCGCGAGCTCGCGGGAAGGGGGCACTTTAAAAAAAAAAAGTTCTTATTTATTTTATTTACTTTTAGATAATACAAAAGTGTTTTTTTATTTTTTTTTATTTGATCACTTTTATTGCTGTCACAAGGAATGTAAACATCCCTTGTGACAGTAATAGGTGGTGACAGGTACTCTTTATGGAGGGATCGGGGGTCTAAAAGACCCCAAATCCCTCCTTTGCACATCAAAGTATTCAGATCAACAAAAAACGGTGTATCTGAATACTGTGTACTTTTTTTAAATTCGGCGCCATTGGCAGCCGAGTAAACAGGAAGTGACGTTGTGACGTCGCTTCCGTGTTTACATCAAGGAGATTGGAACCAAGTTGTTTCCGGCTTCGTTCCAGTCCCTCACTAGCCGCCGGAAGTGGCGGATGTGCGATCGGGCCTCCCAATGGAACGAGAGGCCTGGTAAGAGCGGCACGAGGTGGCGGGAGGGGGGACATCCCCTCCCGCTCCTCCGGTATAACAGCCGAGCGGCTTTTAGCCGCATCGGTTGTTAAACTTGTAAAGCTGATCGCCGGCTCTAAACAACGGTACCGGGATAATGCCTGCAGCTGCGGGCATCATCCCGGTATAACCCCCGAAAGCCAAGTACGCATATCTCCGTACGCTCGGTGGGAAGGGGTTAAAGATGGATGTACATCGCTGGACACTTTTTTTTTCTTTTTTAGTAAAGGAATTGTCAAAAACTGTCTATTGTGGTTTTTACTTTTTGACATTTTTTATTGGTGAATGGGTAGGGGTACAATGTACCCGATAACCATTCACATAGGGGAGAGGGCCTGGGATCTGGGGGCCCACTTGTTAAAGGGGGCTTCCAGATTCCGATAAGCCCCCCACCCGCAGACCAATGGCCAGGGTTGTCGGGAAGAGGTCTTTGTCCCCCCTTCCTACCTATTCTGTATACCATGTGTAAAAAGGATCTGTGTACTTACCTCTTTTTAATCCACTCTGGTCCAGTCACTTGATCCTGCAGTTCCAGCTGCCCTGCGTCAGTAAGCAGCTGCTGCAGGGGAGAAAAAGAGGGAGTGCTGACAACGGCTGGTCCATTGGAACCTATGGGTGACTTCACGGAATTACACAGGGGGAGCCAGAGCTGCGGGATCACGTGACCACACCAGATTATAAATAAGTACGTACACAGATCTTTTTTTTACACAGAGTATAAATATAGGTAGGAGGAGGAGGAGGGGGAATGCTTTAAAGAATAACTAATGTTAGGCTTTTCTTCAAATTTAAGCACTGCAATATTCACTTTCATTATTGCATAAGCGTTAAAAAAATCCTATGCATTATGAATTACTATAATGTATAAAATAATAATAATTAAAACTTTGGAAAACCCAAACCACTAAGGTCTCGTGCACTTTTTTGCCAACTCTCCTTGACGACTTTCCTCCTGACAGCAGCATTTTGGTAGAAAAATGCTTGATGCTTGTAAACACACGTAATGTGTTTAGGTGTGTCAAGCGCTTGGGCATTAACCACTTCCGGACCGCTAGCTACCATAACCCTGATATCCTCTTCTTCAGTGTGCAGTCCGGTTTAAGATAAAAGTGGTCTCTGCGGCGGATTCGCCACAAGATCACTTTTTTATCGGCGGTGGGAGAGGGCCCGCCATGCTCCGGTGCCCTCCGCCGCTTACCAGAGCCGACGGCAGCGGCGGAGGTGATCCGGTCCTTGTTGTGGTCTGACATGGAGACGAGTGAGGGGAAGATGGCCCCCACCCGTTTCCATATCATTGCAGGGCGGAAGTGACGTCAAAACGTCACTTCCGCCCATAGCTCTTAAAGGGACATTTTTTATTATTTTTTTTTTTTAAATGACAAACATTTTTTTTTTTATTGCATTTTAGTGTAAATATGAGATCCGAGGTCTTTTTGACCCCAGATCTGTAATTTAAGAGGTCCTGTCATGCTTTTTTCTATTACAAGGAATGTTTACATTCCTTGTAATAAGAATAAAAGTGACACAATTTTTTTTTTTAAACAGTGTAAAAATAAAAAATAAAAGGTAAAATAAATAAAATATTAAACACGCCAAGTCCCAACAAGCTTGCGTGCAGAAGCGAACGCATACGTGAGTAGCTCCCGCATATGAAAACGGTGTTCAAACCACACATGTGAGGTAAGGCCGCGATCGGTAGATCGAGGTCTAGGGCAATAATTCTAGCCCTAGAATTTTTTAAAAATATTTTATTGCACTGCTCCGTTCTTGCCGCTGTCGTCGCTTTCTGCACCGCCGCCGCCTTCTTCTTCTTCCGATGTTGACTCGTCGCTCTCTCTGGCCGGAATGGCAGAGACGCGCTGTGCTGGGACTTATATAAGGACAAGGAGGCGGGGTCACATGCTCATGTCACATGGTGACCCCGCCCCCCTATGATGTCACAGTCCCAGCATCCTCTTTCCCCAGGGCACCCCCCATGTTGAGGGCACGCAGCCTGGTACGGCTCAGGAGGGGGGGGGCGCTCGCTCGTCCCCACCCCTTCCTGGCCGGCCGGGCTGCGTGCTCGGATAAGGGTCTGAGATGGATTTGGGGGGGCCCCCACGCCATTTTTCCGGCGTAGGGATTCCCTTTAAATCCATGCCAGGTGACGGGGCTAGCGCGGCGGCAGTCACTGCCTTCGCTATCCCCGTCTACCTGCAGTTACGTTCTAAATGAATGGACTTTGCTCCGTGTGTGGGCAAGTCCGTTCATTTTCAAAAGTCCCGTGGACTTTTTCCCGCGGATAGTCCGGGCGTGTGTGGGCAAGTCACGCGCTCAGAAAGTCCGGCGAAGCCCCGCTGGAAGGTCCGGCGGACATTCCTGCGGGGAAGTCCGAGCGTGTATACGAGGCATTACCAGAAATGGCTGTTGCTAGGCAGATCGTCCTAATCTGCCTCTTCCTATTCTGCGGTGATCTTCTGTCTTCTCCTCCTTGCATTGTCTTCTGGGGAATGGGGTGCGGTGTGATATGGGAACTGTGTGTCCCACAACACAGCGTGCCCCATTCACAAAGCGCTGTGCGACTCGTGCATGCGCAGGAGGAAACGGGCAGTGAAGCCGCAAGGCTCCACTGCCTGTTTCCCTTACTTTGAATGGTGGTGTCGGGACCCGAGAGCCGAGGGACGGGTTGGCCTCGGGCGGCTGACATCGCGGGAACCCTAGAAAGGTAAGTGCTTATTAAAAGTCAACAGCTACAGTTTTTGTAGCTGCTGACTTAAATTTTTTTTTTTTCACTGGCCCACCCCTTTAGCAATACGTTCACAACTATGCGCTATTTTTCAGAAACGCACTACAGTCCATTTAACATGGATTTCTATTGATGTAGTCCACATCTGTGCGTTTTGCGGTACTGCGTTTTTTGAAAAGGGTTGGGGACTGTTTTTCCCGCAGCAGTTTGCGTTTTGTGTGTAATAGACTTCAATAGAGTCGCACAAAAAATGCCTTTAAAAACATGGCATATAGCTGGTTGCTAAGGAGCGGTCTGGGAAGCCAGCTGTCACGTCCTTAACAACTGATGAGTCATGAATGTAAAAAAAAAAAGAATTGTCGTCAAAAAATTTGGGGAAAAAAATGTCGTGGGGTCCCCCCCAATCCATACCAGGCCCTTAGGGCTGGCGTGAGGTCCACCCCAAATCCATACCAGACCCTTATTCGAGCATGCAGCCTGGCAGGTCAGGAAAGGGAGGGGATGAGCAAGCCCCCCCTTAACCATACCAGACCACATGCCCTCAACATGGGGTCATGCCCCCCACCCCAAACTGCCTTGTCCCCATGTTGATGGGGACAAGGACCTCTTCCCTACAATCCTGGACTGCGGGCAGGGGGGGTCTGCGGGCAGGGGGCTTATCAGAATCTGGAAGCCCCCGTTAACAAGGGGGTCCCCAGATCCTGCCCCCCCCCCCCATGTAAATGAGTATGAGGTACTACTAATTCACCAAAAAAAATGTCACTTAGAAAAGAAAACACAATCATCGTTTTTTACAATACTTTTATTAAAAATCCCAAAAATAATGTCCTCCGATGTAGATCCTTTCGCCAATCACGAGGACCGCCGGACACGATGAACAAATAAAACAAAAAAAAAAAACTCTGCACTCGTCGAAGGCTAACTGCCAACTCCAGCTCTTTCGTCTGACAGTTCTTAAACAGGTGAGGGGTGGGGCCACTAGGTGACATCACCTTGTGGCCCTGCCCCCTTGTGACGTCACTGCCCCAGCATACACACAGGGGCCAAGTGTCACAAGTCATGGAAAAGTGCGAGCCTTGGCTCCATGCTCTTCTTCTCGACCAAGTTCCATCACATCACTGAATAATGAAGAGAAATCGCCCAAGAGTTGGTTCCCAACCACATCCCATATTAAAACAATTTGGAAAAGGATGCCCTTAAAGGATTGTGCGGATAGGAGTATGAGTAGTGGGATAGATGCAAGAGTACCAAAGTATATAAAACATACAAATTTTATTACATAGTAACCAAAATTACAAAGTACAGTTAAATAATCCTAAAAACAATTTTACTATTTAGGCATAGTCTGGGAATGTTTCATCATAGGGCTCCCATCTATTTTTTATGAACCTGAAGACCAGCTATCTAACTGGCTGAACACCATCCCTCTAGTTCTCACCAGTACATTATTGCTACACAGCAACTTTTTGAGATTTGAGGCCCTGTCCCTCTTCACTGAGGCTTGTGCACTATTTCCAAAAGGGATATTGAAATGACATAAACAGTTTACTTCCGTTTAACCCCTGAGGAAGGAAATTAATACTTTTAGGCTAAGGTGACCAGATTTTTTTAATGAAATCCGGGGACATATTTTTTTTTACTAGTAATGGTGGCAATTAGCGACTCCCTGCCCGGTGCCGCTTGCCTCACAGCCTGTCAAGTCTTACTCTCCGGGCCCCAACTACTACTGGGTGGGAAGCGGAGGAAGATCAGTTCGCCAGGGAAGGCAAGGAGATGGGCAGGTGGCTGGCCAGGACTTGCGCCAAGGCAGAAGAACATGAGCAGGAGCAAAAATTGCCCCAGCCCCTGTTCAAATCCAATCCGGGGACAAAACCGGGGACAGACTTGGTTCGGGGACAGTGTCCTCAATCCAGGGACTGTCCCCAGAAACCAGGGATGTCTGGTCACCCTATTTTAGGCCTCATGCACACGAGACACTGTTAAACGTGCGTTTAGAGGCAGTTGGACACTTTTTTCAACTGCCCCTGAACGCATGCAATGTTATCCTATGTGTCCATGTACACAGTCTCTTTTTTTCCTGTTTTTATGCAGTTGCGTTTAACCTCGTTTTTCCAGCAGCAAAAAAATGGGTTCAGACACTTTGCGTTTATAAGCATTTTTAAAGGAACACAATTTTTTGGACCAGAAAACTCAGAAATATGATGGTAAACCATAAAAAATACTAAAAAAATTGGTTTAAAATGTCGTAATTACTTTAGATAGTTCATAGAGCATATATACTCACTGATGCAATGCCATAAAAAACTCTAGTTTTTTAGGTAGCTTAGACAATGAGGAATGCCTCCACTTCTTTGCCCCAACCCTTCATCCAATTTCCCAACTAATAAGTAACTCCACCTAGTCTGACCAAAGCATAGCAATGTCTTTTTTTCACAAAAAAAAACGTGCATACCAATGTCTAGTCAGCCCCAACCCCCCACCATGTTTGTGAAATATCCAACGGACATTCGCTGTGCCGTCAACGGATGGGTCCAATATCGACGAGCTCTGACTCTGGACCTCCCACGTAATTTGCGATGACGTTGCTGCCTCATCAAGAGCAACATCAGGAGCATTTCCTGACATATATTCAATATGGGATCCATTTCCAAAAAAAAAACCCCACGGAAAGAGAGGCAAATGCAAGTGTACAACTGCTCTCTCTGCCGCTGCTGCTCACTCTGATCAAAATGGCAGAAATAGTTAATAATACATGGTTTCTGAGCTTGGGGAGGGTCTATATGATGTTATCTTTACAAACGCTTATAGACGCAAACGCGGTAAAACGCGGCATTAAAAGGCAGCAAAACGTGCATTTTTAAACGACCCCACTTCTAGAGTCCATGTGTGATCCAACAAACAAGCAACTGTATATGTAATACATGTCCTAACCATTGTTTTTAGGATTATTTAACTGTACTTTGTAATTTTGGTTACTATGTAATAAAATTTGTATATTTTATATACTTTGGTACTGTTGCATCTATCCCACTACTCATACTCCTATTCGCACAATCCTTTTCCAAAAAGTTCCATCAGATCAAACCTTCATACCTCCATTGATGTACAGCCAGACTGGCCATAGGGCACACTGGGCATTTGCTCGGTGGACTGGGGCTGCATGTCCTAACAAGAGCTGGCTAATACAGGGGTCTCCAACCCCCGTGCTGTTGACAGGTACCTGTCTGTGGCCTGTTGATGACTGGGCCACACAGCGGGAGGTAAGCGGCAACCATGGCCGTGATCGCTGCTCACCTCCCACTATGCGGCCATGCCTGTGTCTCCTCTCCTGACTCTCCTGCCCAGCCAATGATGTCTTCCTATCAGCAGAGTAAAGGGTGGGAGAAGCTGGAGATCTGCACAGAGAGCGGGAGTCAACCTGCTTGTTAATATGATCCAGATCTCCAGCTCCTCTGGCTCCTGACCCTGGAGGGGTCCTGCCTCTGTCCTGCTGAAGGTAGGACTGTGAAGGGGGATGCACTGTAAAGGGCACTATGATATAAATGAGAATGCACCGTAAAAGGGACACTGTGATATAAATGGGAATGCGCTGTAAAGGGACACTGTGATATAAAGGGGAATGCGCTGTAAAGGGACGCAATGATATAAAGGGGAATGCACTGTAAGGGGTCACTGTGATATAAAGGGGAATGCGCTGTAAAGGGGCGCAGTGATATAAAGGGGAATGCGCTGTAAAGGGACGCAGTGATATAAAGGGGAATGCGCTGTAAAGGGACGCTGTGATATAAAGGGGAATGCGCTGTAAAGGGACGCAGTGATATAAAGGGGAATGCACTGTAAGGGGTCACTGTGATATAAAGGGGAATGCGCTGTAAAGGGACGCAGTGATATAAAGGGGAATGCGCTGTAAAGGGTCACTGTGATATAAAGGGGAATGCACTGTAAAGGGGTGTAGTGATATAAAGGGGAATGAATGGTGATATAAATGGGAATGCGCTGTAAAGGGTCACTGTGATATAAAGGGGAATGCGCTGTAAAGGGACTCTGTGATATAAAGGGGAATGCGCTGTAAGGGGTCACTGTGATATAAAGGGGAATGCACTGTAAAGGGCTCTGTGATATTAAAGGGGAATGCGCTGTAAAGGGACGCAGTGATATAAAGGGGAATGCGCTGTAAGGGGTCACTGTGATATAAAGGGGAATGCGCTGTAAAGGGACGCAGTGATATAAAGGGGAATGCGCTGTAAAGGGTCACTGTGATATAAAGGGGAATGCACTGTAAAGGGGTGTAGTGATATAAAGGGGAATGAATGGTGATATAAATGGGAATGCGCTGTAAAGGGTCACTGTGATATAAAGGGGAATGCGCTGTAAGGGGTCACTGTGATATAAAGGGGAATGCACTGTAAAGGGCTCTGTGATATTAAAGGGGAATGCGCTGTAAAGGGACGCAGTGATATAAAGGGGAATGCACTGTAAGGGGTCACTGTGATATAAAGGGGAATGCGCTGTAAAGGGACGCAGTGATATAAAGGGGAATGCGCTGTAAAGGGTCACTGTGATATAAAGGGGAATGCACTGTAAAGGGGTGTAGTGATATAAAGGGCAATGAATGGTGATATAAATGGGAATGCGCTGTAAAGGGTCACTGTGATATAAAGGGGAATGCGCTGTAAAGGGACTCTGTGATATAAAGGGGAATGCGCTGTAAAGGGACTCTGTGATATAAAGGGGAATGCACTGTAAAGGGCTCTGTGATATAAAGGGGAATGCACTGTAAAGGGCTCTGTGATATAAAGGGGAATGCGCTGTAAAGGGACGCAGTGATATAAAGGGGAATGCACTGTAAAGGGGCACATTGATATAAAGGGGAACGCACTGTAAATGGGCGCAGTGATATAAAGGGGAATGCACTGTAAAGGGTCGCTGTGATATAAAGGGGAATGCACTGTAAAGGGGCACATTGATATAAAGGGGAACACACTGTAAATGGGTGCAGTGATATAAAGGGGAATGCACTGTAAAGGGACGCAGTGATATAAAGGGGAATGCACTGTAAAGGGTCACAGTGATATAAAGGGGAATGCACTGTAAAGGGGTGTAGTGATATAAAGGGGAATGAATGGTGATATAAATGGGAATGCGCTGTAAAGGGTCACTGTGATATAAAGGGGAATGCGCTGTAAAGGGCTCTGTGATATTAAAGGGGAATGCGCTGTAATGGGTCACTGTGATATAAAGGGGAATGCACTGTAAAGGGGCGCTGTGATATAAAGGGGAATGTCTGGGCCTATTTTTTGTCCTAGTCCAGGCCTGTTACACACACACATGGGCACACATATTTTCCTGACCATACACAGCCATTCTCCTCTATGTTTTTGATGCCCTTATGTTGGTGTGTATATATCCAGAAGCTGAAAAAAATTGTCTGGAGTTACTAAAAATGAAACATAATATTGAAAAAAAAGAAATGTGCACTTCTGAAAACAGGTTTACACAACATAAACATGACTGAGCTGTCTTCTGAATATCTTCCCCATGGAAGTCTGTGGAATTCTGTGTGTAGGAAATAAAACTGAACCCCTCCCCCTGCTCTGGGTATTGCTGAGGCTCATTGAATTCTTTGTTATAAAACATGCCGCCCGAGTGAAATATTAATAGAGTATTTTACAGAGAACCAGAAGACAAACTCTTCACTTGTCCCTCCCGCAGCATTTTCCTCTCACCGCCCTTCGGCTCACGTTTGGCGCCGTCATCGCCGCGCTCAGCTGGTTGGCTGGTTTGAATGTCCACTGACTTCCGTGATTGGGCGAGCCCGGCAGGCATTGCGCGGCTGGTTTGAAATCTCATCAGTCTCGGAGTGGTCGGCTGTGAGGAGGAAGCTGTTCTCTGGTAATGGCGGTGTATGGGGAGAGAGAGGATTGGGGGGTGTACAGGGAGGGCTGGGTGCTTTTATTCGGGGGGTCCGTGTTCTAGACCGGCTGTGTGTTCTCCGGGCTTCCATTGTTCTGTCTGACAATTCCAGTGTCACCAGGAAGGTCTCTGCCTCGCCTGGACACCACACTGGGGGCTTGTAATAGAAGATGAACTACACCCCCCCCCCCCGTGTGTTGTTCAGCACACATGTCTGTAGTATGGCATGCTGGGACTTCTAGTTCTCCAGGCGTGTGTGTGGCTTACAATGTGCAATCTCCATCAGACTGACCATACACTGTGTGCTTCATTCTTCCCTAGGATCTGCCTCATCCATCCAATTAGGCAGACCCGTGTGTTGTGTGCTTGGCAGATCTAAAGGAGGTTGTGTGCAATCAGATTGTATGATGAGTGGTGAGCTTAAAGCTGTAGTAACTGCTCTCACCTTTTCTTTCTTTGTATGGGCCCACTGCAGTGTTGTGCCATAGGCCTCATGCACCCGGGTATAAAATAAATGGTGTTGCTGAGGGCCGGTGGTTCACACTTTGACTCAAACAGGGATGTGCTGTGTGATTCACATGTGACCCGGGTGCTGTGCGATTTTTAGCCTCTTCATTTGAATGTGCTAAAAAAAAATAAAAATAAAAAAATTGCACTGGCTTGCACCAATAGTAGTGTATGCACTACTTTAAAAAAACGCAATAATCGGATTGCTTTGGCGCTTCTGTGTTCTTGTGCAGGAAAACACTAAGGATGAGCTCAGGCGTGTTCACACGTGTCCGCCAGGAAGCTGACACTCCGCAGCGCTAATCACAGGCAGTGAGACATTTCCCGATCTGCTGCCGTGGAACGGGAAATGTCTGGCTGCCTGTGATTAGCGCTGTGGAGTATCAGCTTCCTGGCGGACACGTGTGAACACGCCTGAGCTCATCCTTATTGGTGACCTGTGTTTGGTGTCACTAAAGAGGTTCCACATCCTCTTCTCTCATTGGCACTTTTTGGTTTTGACAGGTACCCGCTCCCACTTCTGGGTAAGATCAGCGAGCTAGGACTTGTCTGGCCCCCCTGGGACTCACAGAGGTCCCAGAAGACTGGGATCATTGTGAAAGTGCAGCTTGCGTATGCGCAGTAGTAAACAGACTGTGAAGCTGCAAGGCTTCACTTCCTGTTTCCCTTACTACAGATGCCAGAGCCTGCACTAGAAGCTGATTGAAGAATTGGCTTAGGGGTGCCAACATCGCTGGATCCCTGGGCAGGTAAGTGCCCTTATGTTAAAGCTGCTGACTTTAAAGAGGTGTCCCCCCCCCCAAAAAAAAAATCAGCAGCTACAAATACTGCAGCTGCTGACTTTTAACAATCGGACATTTACCTGTTCCAGGGTCCAGCGATGCGGGGGGTCGAAGCTCTGCTCGCCCCCCTGTTCCGCTCGGTGGGGTGCTGGCTTTGCGACTGTGTGCACCTGGCTGTGGCTTAAGAATTTTAAGCTTTTTTTTTTGGGGGGGGGGAGCGGGGGGGAAACGCCACTTTAAAGTGATTGTAAAGGTTTGTTAAACCCCACCACAAAAATGTTATACTCGCCTCCCTTGTGCGAGGGTTTTGCACAGAGTGCCCCCCCGCTCCTCCGTTTCTAGGGTCCCCTGTTGATGCTCCTGGCTTTGCATTGAGTGCCCCCATGGAGAGCCACTTCCCATGGGAGCACTTGTACGGGTATGCTAAGTCCTGCTGTGTCCATTGACACAGACAGCAGGACTCGGCTACCCTGTCACTGGATTTGATTGACAGCAGTGGGAGCCAATGGCTCCTGCTTCTATCAATCTATCCAATGAGGACTGGAGACAGCGGCTGGAGCTGCTGGGCTTGTTCTCGGCGCTGGAAAGATTGGGGTAAGGGGGGGGGGGGGGGGGGCTCTGTGGAGTTTTGTGGTGCACAAAAGGTTTTTCACCTTAATGCATAGAAAGCATTATGGCGAAGAACCTTGATTTTACAACTCTTACATTTTCTGAAGGAGCCCGGAGCTCCTCTTTAACCACTTGAACTCAGGAAAGTTTTACCCCCCCCCCCCCCCCCCCGAAAGGCCATTTTTTGTGATATGGCACTACGTTACTTCAACTGACAATTGCGTGGTCTTGTGACACTGTACCCACTTTTTATTTTTTTCCCCCACAAATAAAGCTTTCTTTTGGTGGCATTTGATCAGCTGCGTTTATAAACATAGACTGACAACTATGAAGAAAAATAACTTTTTTTTAATTTCTGCGGTAAAATACTCCCAAAAAAAATCAAATTTCTAAATCAATATAGGCCAATGTTTTCTGTTAAAAATACCAATGAGTGTATATTGATTGGTTTGTGCAAAAGTTAGTGTCTACAAACTATGGAATATTAATACATCTTTTTTTTTTCTTCTTAGTAATGGTGGCGATCAGCGACTTATAGTGGGGCTGCGATATGATGGGAGACAAATCAGACATTTAACTGACACCTTTTAGGAACCAGTGACACTAATGCAGTGATCCGTGCTATAAAAAAAATATGCACTGTCGCTTTACTAATGACACTGGCTCGGAAGGGGTTAACATCAGGGGCAATCAATGGGTTAAATGTATGCCTAGGTTGTGCTTACTCGCTGTGGGGGGGGGGGGGGATCATTTTGACTAGGGGAAGGCAAAGATCCGAGTTCCTGCTTGGCATAAACACAGAATCCAAGCCTTCCCCGCTGACAGAACGCCAGTCTGCCTTGTTTACATGGGCACACTGTGGTTCTGCTTGTGCTCTAAATGATCGGGAGGACCTGGTGGTCATCGGGTCTGCCAGACCTGCTGATTGGCTCCAGCTGTAAGTGTGTGTGTGTGTGTGTGTTATAATTGGTGCAATTTTCTTTCCCGCAACCACGGGTTACAGGGACAAATTCCTGCAGAGTCATTGTGTTCTCTTGGTGTTGGGGCCGTCCCAGACAGGATAACAGTTATTGCAAGGGGCTATAGCCGCTGGCAATGGCATTTAAAATCCAACTTGATGGTTGTACCCAAGTTGATCCAATCAGCCTGCCCATAAATGATTTGAATCTCAGCTGGTTCAGCAGGGATTTAAAAAAAAAAAAAATCTATGGATGGCTTTACCAGTCCAGGGATCCAGTGCCGCTTTTCACTAATCTCCGGGTTGCTGGTGTCTTTGGTGTTGATGGCAAACTGTGATGGCTTGTGGCTTCACAGCCAGCTTCTTGGGCATGCTTAAGCCAAGCTGTGCTTTGTGAATGGTCCCGCAGCCTTCTGGGACATGTCCCAGAAAGTTGTTGGGGTCGAACTTTAGCTCGGAAAACCTAGATGATCTGCTGCGAGTACCTGTCGGAACTAAATTAGGCTTAGAATGTGGTTTAGAGTTTTCGTTAAACTTCCACTTTAAAGTGGTTGTAAACCCTTACAAACCACTTTGACCTACAGGTAAGCCTAGATTGAGGCTTACCTGTAGGTCCAAGAAATATCTCCTAAACCTACACGGTTTAGGAGATATTTGCCAAAAGACAGGCAAACTGAGCGCGCCACTGTCAGCGGCGATATGCCGCGAGTGGCGGCTCCTATGCACATGCGTGGGAGTGACGCCATCGCGGCTCCGTCAAATGACAGTGCCGAAGCAGCGAGACCCACCAAGAAGATGGAGGCTCCATACACAAGGGGACAGTGGTGACATCGCTGGCTCATGTGTCAGGTAAGTGACACATAATGCGCTACTATGCGATGCATAGTAGTCCATTATGCTTTACCTTTGCAGGGAAACAAAGAGGAAGTAAACCCATTAGGGTTTACTTCCTCTTTAAAGCGGCTGTATGTACAATGTCATTTTATAGGTTAGAGCGGCATTCAGGAGTATATATAAAAATAATTTCCTAAACATGTGTTCAGATGGGCTTTTCCAGCGTAATTTGTAAATGCACGGTTATGTGTGTAAATGTTATTCTGGTGACTAGAATAAATCACTCTAGCCAATGGAATAAGTTAATGCTCATATGCATTTAAATGCGCCCCATGCACGCACAACAATTTGCAGACCCCCCCCAGTGAATGGACCAGGAAGCGAGATGTATGACTTCCCTTCCTGGTCTGGTGCTGTGAATCACTGGGATCAGCATCCGGTGAAGGCTGATGGAACAAGATCTTGCTAGTTCTGGTAAATCTTGGGCAGTTCATACATTAACCTTCAACCAGCAGGGCGTACGGAAGAGAAAAAAAATCCAAATGCTTGCTGTGTTTGGGAGCTGACTCTTCCTGTGTTCTTGCAGCTCCCAACCTGATGATGCACGGTAGTGTATGTATAGTGTGGTGGGCCACTCCACACCAGGGTGGCTGTATGTTTGCAGTTGTCAGACTAACTTCTCACCATCTATTTAGTTTATTTCTGTACTGCTGGGATCTCCAGAAACTTCACCTCCGCCATGTCACATTGTAGAGGTCTGGTGCTTGGAAGAGCTCAAGGATAAACAATCTCTACATAATGAGTTTGCTAGTGATGCTTTTCTAGAGCTGCACGGTTCTGGCCAAAATGAGAATCATGATTTTTTTTTGGCCAGAAGAGCAGGATTCTCGCCCCGTAATTTTTATTTTTAGGAGAGAGCGATTGATGGATTGGGAGAGGGAATAAAAAGCATTTGCTGATTATTAAAAAACAAAAGCAGTATAGCAGGCTGCTCACATTTCGCCAGGGCTGCAGCCACGCTTGTGCTGGTGGGCTGTCCCCAAGACCTCTGGGAAGAAGAAACATACTTAACGACCAATCACATTCTTCTTTGCTGACGTCAGACGTTTTAAGGTGGGTTCCGACGGCTTCCCCTCTGCTCCAAAACAGGCAACTTCCCGGGGACACCATCGACCAGTGCACGCTTTTAAACTGACAATTTGCTGAATGGCCAGAATCGTTCAAATACGGAATTGCCATTGTGGTGGGCTGAGAATCGCAATAACTATTCTCTGCGATTAATCGTGCATCTCTAATGCGTTCTGTTCCCCCCCCCCCCCATTTGACAAATTTATAGGTCATAATGGAGGTGCTTACAATTCGGTAGTGATTACATATATGGAAAACAAAGGATAGTCTGGGAATCCGATTTTTATTGTAAGCTTCAAAAAACGCTGACCATGTAATGTTTTTTGTTGTAAATGCCTCTCCCAGACTGTCAGCAGTAATGGAATTTAAGCCATGCTTGTGTCGCTCAGATCACATTAAATGGATTCTAAAGCTGGCTGGGTACACACTATTCTTTTTCTCATTAAATCCTGCAGGTTGAACGAAGAAAAAAATCTCAGCTCCGGTCGGAGATGCTGTACTAACTATGTGAGGGTAGTACAGCGATCTCCCACCCCCCCACTGAGCTGTTCTGACCGGGAGCTACACCCCCCCCCCCCCCCCCAGAACACTCCGATCAGTGCTCTCTCATTGGCAGAGTGCTGATCGAGAGTCAGTCAGATCAGCTGCCAAATGTCTCCTGAAATTCTGTCCATGGGCTTTAGGCTAGGTTCACACATGCAAATTGGATGCGTTTTGAACCTCATACAATTCGCATGACTTGTGAAAGGTTATTGTGCCTGTTCACATATGTCTGCAGCCAATGGCTTCTGCTGCTGCCTCTATCCAGTGAGTATAGAGCGAGCTGGGAGATTGGGATCAAGCCCCACTCAGTGTCAATATTTCTAAAGAAGAAACTATAAATTTCCCACTAATACTACTCAAGCCTCAAATGAAACAATGTTGCAAAACATCTAATACAAAATGGCAAAATAAAGGCTACAAAATAAACAATGATGTCGCTCGTGCTTCCCCGCAAGTGTTCAAACACCAAGAGTACCATCCTGTATGTGACTAAGCCCTGGTTCACACTGACAGCGGGAATGAAATTGTGCAAATTCAGCTGAACTCACACAATTTCATTCCCGCATGTCAGTCCCGATTTCTGGGGCGATTTTAGAGACATTTGTGCCGGTTTCGGCACAGATGTCAATGGAAATCGCCAAAAGTAGTACAGAAATGTTGCATTGATTCGGACACTGCAGATTTGACATGTCAAACCGCATTCTAAATTGCACCAATGTGAACCCAGGCTAAAACACTCTGAAAAATGGCGAGAAATACATTTTTTTTTATTTCTAAAGCTGGTGTAGTTACAGGAAGTTCACCTTTCGAAACATGTTACACACATCCCAGTTTTAACATGTTACCTCCCCGATCCCTGCTGTGACAACTAGCGGGGTTCTTCTCCCTCCCCCACTAGTGTGTGTGTGTGTGTGTGTGTGTGTGTGTGTGTACGTTGTTGATCAGAGCTTTGCTCGGCTGGCCCAGTCACTGATTGGCAGTGTGCATGGAAAACATCAAGGTCCGGCAGGCTTTGCGGCTGTCGGCTTGTAGTTTTCAATGAACTACAATGGCGCTGTAGAGTGCTGTGCTAGTTCATTCATGCTTCCCTGTACAGGACATACGAGCAAGCAGATCTGCTGGAGACCTGCATGGTGCAATGCTTTACAGGCTTCAAAAATGTGGAGGAAAAAAAAGTGAACTTTAAATCTAATACCAAGAAACACTGAGGGGAATCTTCATTTAATCCGCCGCTCATTATTTGGTCTCTTACCCACCAAAGATTTGCCTAGTTTATTAAAGATTAGGCTGACGGGGCTTGTATCCCCATTCTTCTTCTGATTAGGGCAATCCACCAACAGTCTCTAAAACCACAGCAATCCAGTCTGTTTCCTTCACACCTCCACAAAGATCCCGGCTGGATAGAGACCTGCGTTGTCTAATACAATCTCCACACTATAAGGCGAGTGCAATTTATTGGTGTAAAATTACAGGCACCAATTCTAATAGGCTTTTAGAGACACTTCAAAAACGTTCAAACAGGAGCAGACACAAACCACCGACCTTAGTCTGCTGTGTTCCTTCTCAGAGGACCAAGGAGGTGGAAGGAGATCAGTGTGAGCTTTGTCAACCCAGTAGGAATAGAGCAGCCGGTGGTTTGTCTGCTCCTGTGTTTTGCCAGTTTGCGCTCTTTTGAAGTCTCTGGAAGCATATTGGAGTTTTGGCTTTAATTTTACTTTATAATAGAATGTTGTGATTGTATTGCATGATGTGAGTCTTTGTCTGTCCCATCAATGTGGGGTCTTTTTGGAGCTGTGGAGGATTGCTACGGTTTTGGAGGCAGTTTTGGTGGATTGCATTAATCAGGAGATACAAACCCTGTGAGCCTAATGCCCCGTACACATGATCCAAAAATCGGACGACAGATCGTCCAACTTTTTTTCGCTTACTGGTCGCAAGTAGAAATTTAATAGGTTACTAAAGTCACAAATTCTGGTACGACAAAAAAAAAAAACTACTGACTAAATGAAAATCGTACGATCTGGTATTGTACGAGGAAAACTTTTGTGCTTGTCCAATTGAATAATATCGGATGAACTGTCGTGATTGCCTCTCAAAAGCTCTGTACTAACGATCCGATTATTGTACGATCGCGTCAAAAGTGCTATTTTGTGTCCGATTTTTCATATTGTGTACGGGCATATGATGGGCACATATTTTTGGTGACTAACGTTCCAAATAATTGGTGAAGGGAGTTTCGTCACCATTATTTGAAGATTCCCTGGGTGTTTCTTGGAATCATGTTTAAAGTGATTGTAAGTGATCACCTTGTAAAACAGCCTATTCAGTTTAACTGAAACAAGACAAAACATGTATAGATCTAAAAAAAAAAAAAAAAAAAAAAAAAAAAAAATAAATCCTCAAAAAAAAAAAAGTTTGTTTTTGTGATCATTTCCTCTGCTTCCTTGGTTCTCAGCCGCGTAAGAGATGGGGGAGGAGAAGCAACAGGACACTGATCTTCCCAGTGAATGGCTGTGCAGGGGAGGCATGTCAGGACAAGTCTGATCATTTTTAAGGAGAGCCGGCTGAGTTCCCAGCATAACTAGAGAACTGACCAGGATATGCTCTTCTGCTTAGTGTGGTCAGGGGTGGGTGGTGTGTTTTTAAAAATGGGGAAGCAGGACAGGCAGGAATTTTTACACAAAGGATGCAATGAGAACAGACATTTTTAATACAAGGGACATATCAAGAATATGAAATGTTGGGGTAACAAATACTTTACCTGCTTTTGGATTTTATCAAATTCTATTTTCTGTTTTAATCACACAAATAGTGTGGATGGTACGCTTTGTATAAGGGCTTGTTCACACTTGACAAAATTTCTGATGCTCAACAAATGCGTATGTGTGTCAGACAGGCGTCAATGAGCTTTAGAATGGGAAGTTTTACAAGCGTTAAACACTCCCCTATGCGCAGTTTCGTAGCATTTGATGAGCATTGCAACTGCTCCACAATGCAAAGTGACAGAAATTAACATTTTAACATTCCGAAAAAGCCTGCCAGAGCTTTGCGGCGCGCTGCCAATGACTTGAATGGGAGGCGTTGAAAGGCTTCAAACGCCTCCCTGCCTCGAAAGGAGGATTTAATTTTGAAGCGACGCTAACTTGGTGTAAACTGCACAATGTGCTGTCTAATATATCTTGTACATCTTTAATGCCTCTCAAACGCCTTCTCTTAAAGAGGAAGTAAAGCCTCTTTAAAAAAAAAAAAAAAAGACACCCTGCAAGGCAAAGGCATAATGAGCTACTATGCATAGTAGCTCATTATGAAAAACTTACCTGAAAACGAAGCCCCCGAAGCGGTCCTCATCTTCAATCTTCTTCGCCGCCATCCAGGGCCGGAGTGACTTCCGGGTCTCGCCGCTCCAGCGATATCATTCGCTGGAGCGGCGATGACGTCACTCCCGCGCATGCGCACGAGATCGGCATATTGCCGTGAGAGCGGCATTCTCAGTGCGCCTGCGCGCGCATGCGCCGTAGACAGCGATGCCTTTTCATCGCTAAATATCTCCTAAACCATGTAGGTTTAGGAGATATTTATTGGACCTACAGGTAAGCCTTAATCTAGGCTTACCTGTAGGCCAAAGTCATGTGGAAGGGTTTACTTCCACTTTAATGCCAGTGTGAAACCGGAAGTAATATTATAGCATATTTCTATTGTATTTTTAGACTACAACTGTACTTGTTAACCATTTCAGCCCCGGACCAATTTGCAGCCAAAGGACCAGGCCCCTTTTTGCGATTCGGCACTGCGTCGCTTTAACTGACAAGTGCGCGGTCGTGCGACGTGGCTTCCAAACAAAATTGGCGTCCTTTTTTCCCCACAAATAGAGCTTTCTTTTGGTGGTATTTGATCGCCCCTGCGGTTTTTATTTTTTGCGCTATAAACAAAAATAGAGCGACAATTTTGAAAAAAATGCAATATTTTTTTCACTTTTTGCTATAATAAATATCCCAAAAAATATATAAAACTTTTTTTTCCTCAGTTTAGGCCAATACGTATTCTTCATATTTTTTGTTAAAAAAATCGCAATTAGCGATTGTTGATTGGTTTGTGCAAAAGTTGTAGCGTTTACAAAATAGGGGATAGTTTTATAGCATTTTTATTATATTTTTTTATTTTATTGTGACTGTGACATTATGGCGGACACATCGAACATTTTTGGGACCATTGTCATTTATACAGAAATCAGTGCTATTTAAATGCACTGATTCCTATGTAAATGGCAGTGAAGGAGTTGACCTCTAGGGGGCGGGGAGGAGTTAGTGTGACATGTGGCTGATGTCACTGATCGGCTTTACCGATGACGGAACAGCCGATCACTGATAGTCAGTGTAGGAAGCACAGGGAGAGGTTTGTTTACACAGACCTCTCCCCGTTCTTCAGCTCTGTGACCTGATCGCGGGACACCAGCGGCGATCGGGTCTGCTGGTCACGGAGCTCCCGACAGGGTAGCGAGCGCGCCGCCAGCGACCCGCGGCTGGGCAATTTAAGGGGACGAACCGGTACGTGCTTTTGCCCAGCCTGCCATTCTGCCGACGTAAATGTGCAGGAGGCGGTCGGGAAGCGGTTAAACAAGTCATGTTTGTCCGATCGGATAATATTGGCTGAACTGTCGTCATCGAATCTCGAAAGCTTTGTACTAATCTGGAAAGCGGTATTTTTCATCCAATTTTCAGATTGTGTGTACAGGCCATTGAAGTCCAGCCTGAGCTTTTTAGGCTGGGCTTCTCCTATGGATCATCCCGTCTTCCGAAGTCTGCATCTGCCAGCTGCCTTGATTGCAGTCTCAGCAAGCCATTGCTCCAATGAGTGTGGACAAGCAGACCTGGAGCAATGCTGGCTGACAGTTGGCATCGCTCGGGGAGGAGTGAGAACCGAGCCATTTGCAGTGTTCAGCGGCTCGGTTCTCAGTGCAGAGACGCCGGGGGACAGCTGCAGCATCGGTCTAATGCTCCATCCACTGAGGAAAGTATGATTATCAAAAAAAAAAACAACCCCATATTTTTAATCTCTGAACATTCATGGTGAAGCACAAACGCTGTTTATTTTGTTTTACAACTTGGTTTCATCTGAGGTTTGACTGCTGTAGGAGGATTTGGGCCTCATGCACACTGGACGTTTTTACAGCTGCTGTGTTTGGCTTCAGGTGTTTTATTCATTTTTTATTTTTTTTCCTACAGCCCATAAACTCCCCAGCATGTTATCCTGTGTCCATGCACACATAGGCTGTTATCTGTGTCTTGGCAGGAGCGTTTTCTGGCTGGAAGAAAAAACCCCAGAAATAGTGGGGTTTTGTGAGTTTTCCAGCTGTAAAAACACTTTAACTTTGCTAAAACCTAATTCAGCTATTCTGCGTTTATCAGCGTTTTTGAGCCACAAGCTTTTGTGGGGGTTTAGTTTTGCTAAAAAATGCAAAAAACTCATTCTACAGCTAATGCTTCTGCTTTATTTTTTTTTTTAATAACAGTGTGCATGAGGCCTTTATAGTTCACCTTTTTAGACCTACAGTATTGGAGTTAATTTACTAATACTGGAGAGTGAAAAACCTGGTTCACCTCTGCATAGAAACCAATCGGCTTCCAGATTAATTTTTTTTAAATTTGGTCTAAGATTGAAATAAACGTTAGAAGCTGGTTACCATGCACAGCTACACCAGATTTTGCACTCCAGTTTTTTAGTAAATTTCCCACCTCAACACTTGGGGAAACCTTTATTTCTTTAGAACCACCTGATTACTGGGCACTTAAACCCACCTCGTGACCAGACCAATTTTCAGCTTTCGGCGCTGACGCACTTGGAATGACAATTGCGCGGTCATACAACACTGTACCCAAATGAAATTTTTACCATTCCCCCCCACAAATAGAGCTTTCTTTTGGTGGTATTTAATCACAGGTGGGGTTTTTATTTTTTTCTAAACAAATAAAAAAAGATGGAAAATGGAAAATAAAAATAAAATCATGTTTAATAGTTTGTTATAAAACTTTGCAAACAGGTAATTTTTCTGCTTCATTGATATGCGCTGGTGGACTGCACTGGTGGGCTGCACTGGTGGGGACAGATAAGATGGCGCTAGTGGGCACTGATGGGTGGCGCTAGTGGGCACTGACGGGTGGCGCTAGTCGCTGATAAGTGGGACAAGTAGTCCCTCTCCTAGGCGTGCTTAAAGCACAAGTTCCACTTTAAGGCCCAGAAAGAAGACCGGGCAAAGATGGAAGCGCTTGAAAACCAAGGGATTGGGGACATTGATGGGTAATCCTGTCATAATGTGTTGGTATGCAGAGTATACTAGTACATTATGCCATATACCGGCAGGGGGAAATTTGATGTTTTTACTCTGGCTTCCAAAATAAATTTAGATGTCAGTGGCACACCAAGGACCATTGAAATAAAGTCCAAGCGTTTTATTTGTTCACCTCAGTTTTAAGTGCAATTCAGGGACCGGCAGAACCCCATTTGTCATACCTGAAGAAGGGTTCCTGTGCAGCCATGAAACATTGCACTTTAACACACTGACACGATTACTGAATAAAACTCCTGGACTTTATTTCAATCATCTTTGATGTACAGGCGACATATACTTTGGCTTTTGGTCTCCAGCCAGAAGTTACTGCAGTAGCCACTTGCCTTTTTATATGGGCGTTTGCAATGGTAATGCATGTTATAATACTAAAATCAATTGGCGCAACCACAATATACATCCTGTGCTCAAATATATGAAATAAAAATCTATTAATGCTGATTAAGTGAAATCGCAACACTTCTCAATACCATAAATATAAAACTGTGCAGCACAACAAAAAGTAAGTCTCTTGTACTGCATATCAACACCAAAATATTAAAGTGCTATACACATCTAATACATTTATAATGTGCAACAAATATGACGGTATACAATGCAATCACCACTAATGCAGTGATCCATATAGAAGTGTTCCACCGCCATACAAACTGCCCATTCACCTTTAAAGCCATGACCCCCTGCATTGCCAGAAGGTCAAACTAAGTGAAATACCCCCTCCCCCCAGAAATAATAGCTGTGCTCAGACTTGTCAGATCCTTACTCCTCCTTTTTCCTAATGGGAACACCTGATGTACTGTGTATGGGAAGAAAAGGGGAAACACGCAAGATCTAATGCTCTCAGTTCCAAATGTTTAATAAACGAATAGTGCTCTTCCAAATATCACTGCTTGCAGTGCTAGCTCAAATGCTGTATCAAACCCCTATGCCAACTCTCGGCTCAATAGTAAGATGGCTGTGGGATGCCATGACACCAAAGGCTCAGTCCCCTTAGGGCAGTCACATGACACTAAGATTTCTGAAAAGAGATACATTTTTTATTTACGTATACTATTATGGGGCAAAACACTTTACAACAATGTCCTTTTAGGTAGTGTGCATAGATACTAAACTTTTTTTTTTTTTTTTTTTTTATTCTTTCTTTCAGGAATATTTGCAGAGATCAACAGACATGGATGAGTATGCAAAAATCGAAAAAATTGGAGAGGGTAATTTTTTTTTTTTTTTTTTTTTTTTTTTTTTTTTTTTCCCCGCTAAAATGTACCTATACTTTTTAAAGTAGAAAAAAGATTGAACAGTCAAATACAGAGTGAATGAGTGTTTGATCACAGGGCAGCTGTTTGCACAGTTAAGATATATAGGCTAACAATATCAAAGATTATCAGAGTAAAGCTTCATTCACATCAGCAATATAGGCTGTGCGACATGTAGCACCTCATGCCTAAATCACCAGTGTGAATGTAGCCTTATTAAGGACCCTGTCTATTGCAGACCGAGCTCAGAACAAAGTGAGTGTAGAGGGAGAAACAGTCATAAGAAAGGGGGGGGGGGGGTGAAGAGGGGAATGGAGACAGCCATTTAGAAGTCTGGGTATGCAAAAGTGGGAGCCATCAATATTCCAGTAGGCTTCAGATAAGTCTCACAGGAGTCAGTTAAGAGACATGGTTCCCAGACTCGACCAAAGTTAGGCATGTTGTCATGAAGTCTAGCGATCAATTTCTCAATCATCAAAGTCCAGTGGACTTGGAGTTTAACCTCAGACACAGATCTCTATAGAAAGTCCGGCTTTTTGTTGTGGTGAGGATGTGGGTCATAAGTTTACATTGAGCTATCGACAACACATCAGGTTTCTGAGCTGTAGGTGGATTCATTGGCATTACTTTCTGGAAGAGCATGCATAATGCTGTTTACTTGCTGCCAAAGAAGCTGTACCCCTCAACAGGACCACCAGTTGTGGTAAAAAGAACCAACTTTCAAACAGCCATGGAATGGGGGCTGTTTGTGGGTTATCCTTGTCTACATTTTCTCCTTCTGAGTATAGTCATTGCCTGGCTGCTCTGCTGATCCAAATTCCAAAAGGTATTCTGATCAGTGGTTCTTGCTTTCCTTTGACTTCACTAATTGTTTTTTTTTTTTTTTTCCTGAGTCGACAACTCAATAGTATTTAGACCATACAGCCAGGTAGGGCTAGTAATTTCCATTAATGGTAGCCTTAATGTTTCTTAGTACAGGTTTACTATTCTATAATGCTGCGTTCACATCTGTGTTCCGATTCACAATAGCGGGATGCTGGTGCTTTGCCCTTCAATAGCACCCCAAGTGTGATGTTCCTGCGATTTGTCAGGTGACAATCACGATAAAATTGCACAAACAGAATCATGGGATGCTTGTCACTCAAAAGTACATGAGCTTCTATTGGGCAATGGGTTTCCTGCGATTCTAATCTGTGATTGTCGTTTCGCCCCCCCAGATGTGAAAGGAGCCTTGCAGTTATGAGTAGGTCAGTCAATATATAATCAAGCCGGGTTATGATTGTCTTTTCAGAAATCTGCTTGTATAGGCTTGATTTTATTTTCCTTTTGGCTTTAACCACATGCCAACCGGGCCATAGCCAAAAGACGGCTACAGCGCGGTCGGCTTATTCTGGGTGGACGTCTGTGGGACATCCCCAGAATAGCGTCCCCTGGGGCTCTCACCCGGGAACATCAGTGACCGCCAGGTCCTGGGTACCCCGCGCATCACGGCAGTTTACCACGTGACGCCGGTTCCTCCCTCCCCTCTCTGTACTGCTTGGCACAGTGAGAAAGGAGAGGGGGGGGGGGGGGGGAGAGAGCAGATGCAGCGCTGTGGGCACTACAGATCCAGCCCACAGTGCTGCTCATTGCCAATACTTTGCCATACATTTTAACAGAAACAGATTTTATTTTTGTGTTTTACCGAATTTTCAGTCATTTTTGATGCAAAAAATAAAAAAACCCAGCAGTGATTAAATGCCACCAAAAGAAAGCTCTATTTGTGTGGAAAAAGACACATTTCATATGAATACAATGTTGCATGACTTAGTAATTGTCATTCAAAGTGAGAGCACCGAAAGCTGAAAATTGGTCTGGTTAGGAAGGGGGTTTAAGTGCCCAGTGGTTAATTGGTCTGACTCTCGCATAAGCTGATTTGTCACACTTGGACAGAGGTCACTAAAAACCTAAGGGCCTGAGTCAATGGGCTTTTGTTCGCTTCAAGCAAGTTTTGCACTCCCACACAAGTCTATGGGAATGCAAAATCTGCTTAAGTATTGATTTAAAGAAAGAGGGAACGCTCACATCCTATGCTGCAACATTGGTATGATGCAGCCCCAAGAACAAAAACGGAGTTCCCAGTTTACGTTCTCTGCTCAAAGCGAGGGGGGGGGGGGTCCATTTAACCCTCAGCTGCGCTCTGAGATGTGCAGCCAGCTATCGGGCACCCAAGTAGATCCCATCATCTTGACAGAATCCATCCAGAGCCTGGAATGGCTCTGCGTTAGCATCTTATAGCCAGCTCTCGGATGACACGGGAGAATGAAGTAAGGTTACTCCTATGACTCACGAGAAGTATAGCCAAAAAAGCTACAGCAATTTTTTTTTTTTGCTCTACAACACGCTGCTAACGCATGTTAAAGTAATTGCAAAACGTGTGTGCACATAGGAAACCGCACACTGAATATTTGCATTTTCAACAAATTGCAGTGTATCTGAGCCATGAAGGATGTCCGCTACTTTACCCTTGTCAGTAAATTCTTAATCTCAAACTGATGCCATCAACACTAGCCCAAAGCCCTGTAAAGACAGGCCGTAACAGCTGATGCCCTGTCAACTGTCTTACCTTGCACAATCTTAAGTATGCTGTGTTTCATTCTACAGAATATTGTTTGAATCCTGAGATGCTGAACTTGCATTGGCTATTCCTCAAGTTAACAGTTGGCTGCCATTTCTAAATTTTAGATGTTAGCAGAGCATCTGTATTGTTTTTAAAATGCCTTTCATAAATGCCAATCTGTTTTCTAGGTACTTATGGGGTTGTATATAAAGGGCGTCACAAAGCAACTGGTCAGATTGTTGCAATGAAGAAAATCCGTTTAGAAAATGAAGAGGAAGGAGTTCCAAGCACAGCTATCAGAGAAATCTCTCTACTTAAGGAACTTGCACACCCCAATATTGTGTGGTAAGTGACACTTTCCAATTACAGCTAAAATTGTATCGCAATAAGATAACGCACTTTAACCACTTCAGCTACGGAAGATTTACTCCTTCATGACCAGGCCATTTTTTGCAATAAGGCACTGATTAACTGACAATTGCACGGTCGTGCGACACTAACCAAACTAAAGATTTTTTTTTTTCTGCTATAAAACGTACTGTATTTTCTGGCGTATAAGACTACCTTTTACACCGAAATTACACAGCCAAAAAGCGGGGGTCGTCTTATACGCCGGATGAAGAAGCCGCCAGATGGATATCAGTCCGCCGGGCACTCTGTAAAATTGTAATATGTATACAGTATGCGCCGCTCAGCCAATCCCGGCGGGCGATGCACTCTGATGAATACAGAGCCTGCTAAGCCTGCTTGGATTGGGTAACAACCTCTGCCAATCCGAGCAGGCTACATGAGTCAGAGCGGCGCGGCCTGATGTCACAGCCTCTGACAATCCGAGCAGGCTTTATATCCATCAACAGATTAGTAAAATACAATGCCTGCCGTGATTGGCTCAGCAGTGCACACTGTCTGCACACTGTATTCTGAAGTGTACCTGGCGCTACTGTACTAACACAGCATTATATACTGTGTGTACTTGGTGCTCTACATATTAACAAAGCATCCTGTACTGCACATCCAGCTCCAGATCTCCCCATAAATACAGGTATGATTTATGGTGCTTTGGAGGAGAGGATTCATTGTTTCTGCCTACCAATTGTGGGATCTCTGGGACTTGTAGTTCACCAGTTTCCTTTTTCTGATGTTAAGTCTGATGTTTTTTTTTTGTTTGTAAATTTTTTAAAAAATGTGAAGGAAAAAAAATATAAATTTTTCACTGGAAAAATAGGGGTCGTATTCTGCTACATATTTTGTAATAAATTTAGGCCAATGTATTCTGCTACATATTTTAATAAACTTGTGTTTATTGCTTTTGCTCAAGTTATAGCGTCTAAAAACTGAGATACTTATAGCGAGACTGATATTGCAGTGGACAAATCGGAGAGACACTAATACAGTAATCAGTGCTAAAAATATTCACCGTCATTGTACTAATGACACTGGCTGGGAAGTTAAACATCAGGAGTTAAATGGTTAAATGTGTACTGTGTGGTAGGTCCTTTTTACTAAGGGACTACACAGCTCAGTATTCGCCAATGTGTTTATGCACATTGTGGTGTTTTGTTTTCGTATTTTAAAGAGAAAGTAAACCCTGATGGGTTTACTTCCTTTGTTTCCCTGCAAAGGTAAAGCATAATGGACTACTATGCATCGCATAGTAGTCCATTATGTGTCACTTACCTGACGCAGGAGCCAGTGATGTCACCGCTGTCCACTTGTGTACAGAGCCTCCATCTTCTTGATGGGTCTCGCTGCTCCGGCGCTGTCATTCGACGGAGCTGCGATGACATCACTCCCGCGCATGCACACGAGAGCCGCCACTCGCGGCTTATCGCCGTTAACATCGGCGCGCTCAGTGCGCCGCAGACAGCGGTGCCTGTCTTTTGGGCAAATATCTTCTAAACCGTGTAGGTTTAGGAGATATTTCTTAAACCTTAAAGGGTTTACAACCACTTTAAAGCATTTAGGGGCATTAAAGTGCCCAAAACCTGTGTTGGAGTTCTGGCATCTAAACATATGCACACATTTTTTAGACTAGTGGCTAGAGAATTTATATTCTAGCCAGAATTAAGTTGTGCATGTGCCTTGCACACATGAAAACTTGTAAATATGCACCAGATCAAGCATTTTATTATGGCAGAAAGATAAAGCATAAGTGGATGTATCTTAATACACTTGTGTAGCCTTTACTACTGTCGGCACACTGAATTTTTAGTATGAAACCTGCATTATATTAAACGTTTATTTGATTAAGCTCATACATGCTCATCCTTCCTGCCAGCTGTGTGGCTAAATGCTGATCTGATGCTGAGGAATCTTCTGTTGCAGGCTAAAGGAAAACTGACTTCCAGGAGTTTATCTTCTGGGTCCATAGCATCTGATTCCTCCTTCTGACCTTCCTTCACCCATTACTGAACATAATGGGGCCATATTGGAGCAAGAGACCATTGATGGAGACCCAGGAAATGCACTCTTGGAAGTGACTGTTTCCCTTTGTACTGTGGCTGAGGATTGCTCGGCATTGGCGCAGATAGCAAAAAGTGGATATGTACTGTTTTTTTTTTTTAATAGAGATGCATTGATTTAGGGACTCTTCTATAGCAACAGCATTGCTTATAGAGATTTAAATTCTTATGAAATGCGATTTTGTTCAAGTCTTTGTTGTAGTTTGATCTGAAAGGTGAAATATAAATACTCTGTGGTTGGTTGAAAGGAAAACGTGCTGAGGTTTCACAGGCTTCCTTTTACCGACCAGACATGTGACAAGTTTCAGTCAACTGCTGATGCTAACTAAAATTGGCACGGCAGCCAGACTACTACAATTTAAAGAAAAAATTGTTTGGTAATGTAACCTTAAAATGATTACAGACTTTTAAGCACTTTCAGTAGTTGACAATCACCAGCCAAGCCTGCAGCGTTTTTTATTTTATTCCTTGCTTACATGTAATGTTCAAACTGGTGCCATGATTGGCGCCCCAGGTTTTCTGTTTCAGGGTGGCTCCTTTTCTTGCAGAGCTCTTGCATGCAGTGCTAGAACTAGAGGTGCATCTCTCACGCTGTGTTGTGGGGGAGCGCACGGAAGTGCATGCAGTGGCTGGAGGCCAGCCACATAGATAGATGGATAGATATACTTTATTGTCATTGTATAAATACAACAACATTTTTCCAAGTACTCATTACAGCAGCAATAAAAGCACTTCTCAAAAAAAACACCTACATACTCCTAGCACATGCCCACATATCTATTTAAATATATCAAAATATAAAATTTTATAAAGAAAAAAAAAAAAAAAATTTTTAAATTTAAATGTTCCCTTTTTTTCTCTCCTTAAAATTCCTAAAACGCTGTACCTGATGGGTTTATGGACAATACAGCCCTAGGGAAAAAAAACTATGCTTTAAACGATTAGTGTGCGTTTTAAGTGCCCTATATCTTTTCCCAGATGGCAATGCGACAAACGCACTGTAACCTGGGTGGGTTGGATCAATACTAATAGCTTTTGCCCGCTTTTTTTAATCTGCTGGCATATGCTGTGTCCAAATTCGGTAGCTCTGTTCCTATGATCCGCTGTGCTGTTTTCACCACACGAGACAGACACTTCTTATCCTCTGCCCTGCAGCTGGCATACCACACTACAGCGCAGTGGAGAAGAATACTCTCAATGGTACACTGATAGAAATTGACCAAAAGCCTTAAGGGCAATCCGGCCTGCTTCAGTCTCCGAAGAAAAAACAATCTGTTACTTTTTTTTCTAGTGAAAAGCGCATTTTGAGACCATGACAAATCCCTTGTAATATGCACTCCCAAAAATTGAATAGTGTCCACCCTTTCCACCTCCTCACCACCTATATAAACCGGGCAATGATTGATCTTTCTTGATCTCCTATAATCCACTATTATTTCTTTCGTTTTTGCAGTATTGAGTATTAAAGTGGAAGTAAAGTCACATTTTCGACTTTCACCTACAGGTAAGCCTATAATGAGGCTTACCTGTAGGTAAAAAAAATATCTCCTAAACCTTTACGGTTTAGGAGATATTCCCCGTGCAATATGCCGCTGACTGCAGCGGCGCATGTGCACGGGGGATTCTCGGCTGAAAGGCCGGCAGAATATGAACCCTGCCGGGACGAAGTCTCCCGTGCACATGCGCGGGAGTGATGACATCGCGGCTCCAGCCACTCGCAGTGCTGGAGTCGCGATACCCGGAAGACACGCCGAGGCAACATGTCGGCGACCTCGGCGTGGACCAGGTGAGTTACCGACGCCTCGTTCTAAGGTAAGTATTTCATAATGAGCTAGTATGTGGTGCATACTAGCTCATTATGCCTTTTCCCTTACAGGTGTAAAAAAAAAAAAAAAAAAAACATGTCAGCGGGTTTACTACCGCTCTAAGTAATTTTCTCTACACCACTCAACCAAATGTTGAATTTCCTGCCTATATGCTGTCTCATCATCTTGTATTAGTCCCACTAAAGTGGTGTCATCAGCAAACTTCACTATAGTGTTAGACGCATGTATGGGAGTACAGTCGTGCGTAAACCATGTACACATGGAGCCACTTTTAACAGAGAAACTTTATTTAGGCTTTTATGGTACTTTACTGAGATACATATTGTATACATATGGTTGTAGATGGCATTACAGGTGTGCATCATCTTTATAGACAAACTAAGGTGTGATTTTGTGTCCCCCCCCTCCCCAGCCTTCTAGATGTTCTAATGCAGGATTCCAGACTTTATCTTATCTTTGAGTTTCTTTCCATGGATTTAAAAAAGTATTTGGACTCCATCCCTAGCGGTCAGTACTTGGAAGCTATGCTTGTTAAGGTATGTATCGGCTTAAACTATATTCTGTTCTAAATTTTAGGAAGATGCCTCTGTTTTCATGCTGTGTTTCTTCTACAGAGTTACTTGTATCAGATTCTACAGGGCATTGTATTTTGTCATGCCAGAAGAGTTTTGCACAGGGACCTAAAGCCTCAGAATCTTTTAATAGACAGCAAAGGTGTCATAAAACTGGCTGACTTCGGTCTGGCCCGAGCGTTTGGAATCCCAGTCAGAGTTTACACACATGAGGTATGTCAAACCTAATACACATTTCTGGAATGCTTGATGCACAAAGTGGCGGGTCTCATGAAACCTAAAGACCTACTAGCCCAGCTTCAGTTTTTTTTTTTTTTTTTAAGTAAATACTGCTCTGGGTGCAACGCTCTCTACTCCCAGCCCTGGCAGGCACTTAGTTTCTGATTTGCATGACTCTCGGTGTCCAACTCACACTTTAGCCCTTGCAGATGTGGATATGACCCATGGTTGTTGCATCCTCATACAGTGCAGCACTTTCCCATCATTACTTGAACCTATCCAGCCTGAAGACTGCAGAAAAATGAATGCAGCTCTGTAATCATTAAAAGTATATCCAAACCTTATTTGGCCATACTTCTCTTCTAGGTCAGAAGTGCACTTATTTCTGCTCTCATGTGACCCAAACTCAACAGACATCAGCCCCCTGTTGGCTAATGTCGGAGCCGGTTCAGGCTCTGGAAGGATCCCAACTTTAAATTTTGGCATCCACCCAGATACCTGACTGGCAGCTGGCTCAGCCTCTGCGAGCATCTGAAAGCCTGAACCAACCACTCCTGCCTCCCCAAAGACCAGCGCTCCAGTAAACACAAAGAGCAGAGCTTAGTTACGGACTCTCTCCAAAGCAGCCTGGGAACTGATCAGTGGTCATGTGATCACTCAGTTCTCAGTCTTTATATATAATGACCTCTGTACTCATCTGCATAACAGGCTTAAAGGTGGGAGTGAAGAAACGACAGTATCCTTCCCAGTGAATGGGTGGGTATTGGCCATTGGAGGACAGGCAAGCTGTTCTCTCAGCACAATCAGAAAACCACTGATGGCCCTGGGATGGCTATGCTTCTATGCCTAATGTTGGTTTGAAATGTAAGTCAGAGGGGCTGGTGGGTTCACCAGGTATCTCACACAAGAAGAAATGCAAACAACAAAAATGCATGTTAATACAACATACACATCAGGCATATGAAATGTTGGGGTAACCTACACTTTAGTATGCTATCTTAAAGTATTAAGGCCTATCAAGAACTATAACTCCCAGGACTAGTCAATTTTGTGTTTGCAAAGGTCCTCTGCCATAAACAATGTTGCATAGTCAATTTGGTCAAGCTTGACCCTTTAAATAGACTTTTGGTGATGTAGGCTGTTGCATGTATAAAAACCAGCATTTATCTGCAGCAGTCCTCAAAACCTTCCTGTCACAGCTGAGACTTAGTGATTGTAAAGGATCGTTTGTTGCTTAACCGCTTCACCCCCTGAAGATTTGGCTGCTGACCAGGCCATTTTTTGAGCTTCGGCACTGCGTCGCTTTAACTGACAATTGCGCAGTTGTGCGACACTACCCAAACTCCTCCCCCCCTCCCCCCCATAAATAGAGCTTTCTTTTGGTGGTATTTGATAATCTCTGCTTTTTTATTTATTTTTTTTTTTTTTTATTTTTGCGCTATAAACAAAGGGCCACAATTTTGAAGAGAAAAAAATGTTTTATACTTTTTGCTTTAATAACATTTTTCTCAGCTAAGGCCGATATGTGTTCTTTTTATTTTTTGGTAATTTGCGATAAGCGTATATTGATTGGTTTGCTCAAAAGTTATAGCTTCTACAAAATGGGGGATAGATTTATGGCGGACACCGGACAATTTGACACATTTTTGGGACCATTGACACTTATACAGCGATTAGTGCTAGAAAAATGCCTTGATTACAGTAAAAAAAAAAATGGCAGTGAAGGGGTTAACGCTAGGGGGCTTTCAAGCGATTAACTGTTTCCTGCTACATGTTCTAACTGAAGGGGAGATGAGTGTTCATACTTTGCTCTCTCTTCTCCCCTCAGAACTGTGATCCTGGTTCTTGCCGTGTCACGAACAGGCACTTGCATCGGTTTCAGGGGTGAGCAGCGGGCACGCGCGTCCCTAGTGGCCATAAGAAGCAACGTAACATAACGGTGCAGCCGAGCCATTCTGCAGCAGTAAAACTGCGGCGGCTTTTCAGCAAGCAGTTAAAGTCATACTTTCCTCCACTGTGCAGCTCGTTTTGCACAGAGTGGCCCCGAACATCCTCTTCTGGGGTCCCCCGGCGGCTCCTCCCTGCATCAGATAACCCCCTAGGAGAAGCGCTCTCTGAGGGGGTTACCTTGCGGGCATACTCCTGAGTCCAGCATTTGCGTTCAGACACGAATGCCGAACTCGGCGCCTGCGTCATTGAATTTGACAGCAGCTGCTATCAATCTATACAATTAAGAGCCGGCACCACGTGGCAAGGGACAGCACGTTCCTGATGAAGGGGCTCAAATAAGTAAAATCGGGTCGGTGACTGCCAGGTGTTTTTTTACCTTAAGGTGAAAAGACACGAGGGTTTACAACCCCTTTGAACACTCATGACCAAAAAAATTCATTGGCATTTCTGATGGTGATAAAGCTTCCTTACACCTTCTGATGACCTCCGTACACAGACTACTGGCAAATGAGGCTGCCTATTATGGAAGAACAACTTTTATGGCAAACTATTGCCTGGAAGTGTCAGAGCTTTACCTGTCGGGAACCTGGGGTTTGAAAAGTGTGCAAATACTTGCAGCAAATCTGCTGCAGTTTCCACACATTGCATTAAGTCGTACTCCTGCAATAACTTTAGATGGGAAGCTTGTGTCCCAAAAAGCCTTCTCTCCACGTTTAGAAATTTCTATTAAACATATAACGTGTTTGGTGTTTTGATCTAATATTTTTATGAAGAAATGTGTTGTACAATTATTTGTCATTGGACTGTAATGCATACTATAACTCTGTTACTGTAGGTGGTCACCTTGTGGTACAGGGCACCAGAGGTCCTTTTGGGCTCTGTGAGATATTCTACACCAGTTGACGTGTGGAGCATAGGTACAATATTTGCAGAAATTGCATCAAAGAAACCGCTCTTCCATGGAGATTCTGAGATAGACCAGCTTTTCCGAATATTCAGGTATGTTAAATCTGCATGGAAACGATTTTTTCATTAAAAGTGCTGGAGATTTTCTGGCTGCATTGTGTTTTACAACAGTGGGATAACTAGCAGGGAGTCAGTGTTTGGTAAAATTTAGATCATAACAGCAGTAAAGGTCATTCATATGAATGGTCATTTACATTTGCAGGTGGGGACTTGAAAGAAGTACAGCCAAAGCTCATTTGGCTCACAGGAGTGCTGATCGTTCTGTGCTCCTCCTGTGTCACATTTTCAGCAGGCTGAAGTCAGAGCAAGTCAGGCTCAGGAAAGATTGCAGTCATGTGGTCAGGATCTGCCCACAAGCCGCTGAGGGCCTGAGCTGGCTGCTACCGCCCTTCAGGCGAGTGTGCCGTGACTGGCCGCGCATGCACGGGAGTGACATCACCCAGCTCCGGTCTGTCAGAGCCTTAGTCCGCAGCCCTGGAAATAAGATGGATGCGACCTGCAGCAGGGACGGCACAGGCTTAGTTTGCAGGTGAGTCACATAATGTGCTAGTATGCAATGCATACTAGCACATTATGCCTTTTACTTTTGCAGGGACGAAAGTAAGAAACTCACCAGGGTCTTCTAACCTCAAACTTTTTATTCCATTTCTTGATGGCTGCAAATGTGTCAAAACCACTTAAAGCTTCAAACAAAAAAGACTTGAAATTTTGAAAGGGAAACTTGCTGTTGTATTTCGCTTAAGGAAGCTAGAGGCGAACTGCACCTAGAGCTAAAATATAGACTATTGGTTGGTCTAACTCGAGCACAAGCTGTCCATCTTGTGGAAAATGTACCTGCTGTCGTAGAACTGTTTGCTTTAAAGCATAAATGCATATGTTTGGACTTAAACACAACTTTTCCACAGAGCTTTGGGAACACCCAACAATGAAATCTGGCCGGATGTGGAATCACTACAAGATTACAAGAATACATTTCCAAAATGGAAAGGCGGCAGCTTGGCTGCTAATGTGAAAAACATTGATAAAGATGGCCTGGACTTGCTTGCTGTAAGTAATATGTGCAGGAGCATGTAATGTCTTGAAAACAATGCAGTGTGCCCAGATAGCAGTTTGAAGCCAGTGTTTCCCTGGCATAAAGGTATACATTGGAAACTTTTCAATATGTGGCAGAACATGATGCCTGTTAGTGAAAATCCATTTTTGGAAATTGTAGGTTCGAAGGAGTGCAAAATGCATAGGTGTGAATCGGGCCTTACTGTCCACTGCAGTTGAGGCTGCAGAGAAGGTGTCTGGGCAATGTCCTGGGTCATCAGGGGTCTGTTTAGACCAATGTTTCTCAATGCAAGTCAAGTACCCCAAACAGGTTTTTTTTTTTTTTTTTTTTTAGGCTTTCCATTTTGCACAGGTGATTTTAATCAAGTTTCACTGCCTTATTAGCTACCACAGCCGTTTTTTCATTTGAGAGAAATCCCAGAAAACATGACCTGTTTGGGTTACTTGAGGACTGGAGTTGAGAAACATTGGTTTAGACCCCTGATAATTTACCAAAGTGGTCCAACAGGGCTCCCAAAAATAATACAATTTTAATATAATAAACTAAGGACCCCATCTTCTGCCCTAAGCTACATGCGTACTCCTCCCCCCCAGGGCATTTCTGGTAAATTTCTTAAAGAAAAAAAGGTGCTGAACCACCGTGATATTTAGTGTGTGTGTGTGTGTGTGTGTGTGTTGTTTAATAGGTTGTTTATCCCTGATCTACCTAGTGCTAGAACTATATACTGTCAGTTAACCTGCATGCAGTATAGTCTTTACAATCACTTTAGACATGCTAGGAGTACTGTATAAGATTTAAGTGTGCATTCAGGTACAGACTTTCCATCACTGGTGCCCTTTTATAGCTCCTGAAGATCATTTACTTGGATTTTTCTTAGCACCCAAAAGATTGTGGAAAATAGATTTTTATTTTGAGACCTTCAAAGCCTTCTCCATCATTCAAGCAAACGTGTCAATTCATAGTTGGAAGTGTCCCTGCCAGGAAGTGATCAGTTCTTGGTGTGACAGGCTTATAGTTTACTCAACACAGTTCAGGTTGTCTGATGGCTGTAGTTGTGCTGGATCATCTTTTTAATGTGATTGGCTGCTTGCATTTTTTTTTTTTTTTCCACGAGAGGTCCTTCCTCTTGTATTCTGTTACACAAATAGTAGGCAACTAACAAATTAAACTTGTGACTGGAAAGTGAACCAAGACTTCATCGCTGGAGTTCTTTGGATGAAAAAATTATTAATGGATACCTTCTATGTCTGAATCAAAAGTGTCAGTTTGTGGTGTGATGGCTTCCTTTTTTTTTTTTTTTTTTTCTTGGGCTTTTACCTCTTTTTTGTGTTTTTTCTCGTGGGTGGTGTGTTTTTTGTTATGCGCCACTTTTAGTTTTTTTATTTATTTTGACAGAAAATGCTCATCTATGACCCAGCAAAAAGAATTTCTGCCAGAAAAGCCTTACTCCATCCGTATTTTGATGACTTGGATAAATCAAGCCTCCCTGCCAACCAGATAAGGAATTGACCTTCTGATGCTCATTCAGGACTCTGAAATGTTATGAATCCCACTGCTGTTTTTTTTACAGTGTATTTGTCTGTCTTTTTTTTGTGTTGTCCCCCTGCAGCTGCAATCTTTGTGGTTGTGCACAGTACTTACATGCAATGTCTTTAACACTTGTAAATATTGACCCTAGAGCTGTGTACAGATGAGAAAAATCAGATGATTTAATAAAGCTCTATATTCACAAATCTACAGATGTGCAGTTTTTCTTCAGCTCACATCCTCTTGATAGGATCATGTATGATTTAATGATGAATTTTGACTGAAGAAAATCGGGTGATCCATAATGTTCCTTTTTTTTTTTTTGTGGCCCTGTTTATAAAGCTCTAAATGCAATAGTTCTTTGTGTTTTCACAAATGGCTTTCTTTTGGTGGTATTTAATCACTGCTTGTTTTGTTTATTATATGAATATGAGGATTTTTTTATTTTAGTCTCTGCTGTAAAACCTATACAATAAACAACAATTTTCTTCATAAATTTTAGGCCAAAATGTATTCTGCTACCAGTCTTTGTGCGCATGCCTGGAAACGGGCAGCAACATACCAGCATGTCATCCCTACAGGCCGCCCACCCACAGTACTTTGCAGGTGGGCAGTTTGCAAGTAGTTAAAATGAGAGGATTGTTTCTGTTTGCAATGGCTTTGCAGATGGATGTTGCAGGGCTAGCCCAAAAGTGACCTTTGGACACTGCTCTTAAAGCAGAGTTCCACCCAAAAATGGAACTTCGGCTTTAAGCACTCCCTGCCCGTTACATGCCACATTTGGCATGTCGTGTGTTTTTTTTTTTTTTTTTTTTTTTTTGGTGGGGAGTGGGGTCTTTGTTAAAGATGGACTTCCTGTCCCACTTCCTCCTTCTTCTGCCCAGGGACTGCCAAGACGACTCCTCCTTTCGCCTTAGGCTGCCCCTCCCTCTAGGCAGTCTCCTGAGACGTGTGACAGGTCCCAGGAGATCACCTGTCCACTCCGGGAGCGCAGCGTGATGGCTGGGTGCCCAGAGTGGCAATGGAGGCTCAGGCAGGGGGGAGGGCAGGGATAGGAGCGACGCTTCGTTCAGCCGCATCGCTGGACCGTGGAACCAGGTAAGTGTCAAGTCGGCAACTACCCTTTTTGTAGCTGCTGACTTTAATTGAACCTAAAAAGCCTGGAACTCCGCTTTAAGTGGAACCCACTTTCCAGCCAGGGTTCTGGTTAGAGGAACTGCAGTCTGCTTGTATAATTTGTAATAAACCTCTTTACCATTCCGAAGCGTCCCTCCAATCACTTTGCAAATTTTATATATACTTTGATTCTGTGCTTGCCAAATATGCTGCAGAAATCTCCCTCCACTAAGTCTGGCTGCAACCATTTTAACTGGGCAGCTGAAGCTGCTGCCTCTTCACTTCCTTAATTTTACTCGCGGCTCATCTGCAGCGCTTTGGCCCTCATATGACTCACCCCCACCCCCCCCCCCCCCCCCTTCCTGGCAAACTGAGTGCATTGTCATAAGCCTAGGCTTTTTACCAGACAAACAGGAAGTGGGCTGTATAAGGTATTTATTGGCAGAAAAGTTTTACTATCCAAAGTTAAAATAAGTAGAGGATTTAATAGATGGAAAGATAAGAAAAATGATTGAAGGTCCGCTTTAAAGTGATCTTAAACCTAAAAACATCATTTTTTTTTTTTCTCCCCCATTGCCACCTGTTGATCTTGCCAGTAAATCTGTTCCAACAGGCTTGGCTGTCCAGCAAAGGTGTCAGAGGGTTGAGACAAACTATTTATCCCTGGCATTCTAGTTGCAAGTTACAATTGACAGCTTAACAGGAGCACAGGTGAGGCAGTGCAGCCTCCACATATATTGGGGGGTGTGTGTGTGTGGGGGGTTTTCTTGCCCCTTTTCCTCTAGCTCGGGTCCATACCAACCTTTTTTGAGCTTGCATTCCATGGAATACAACTATGGTGATGTCGCGTGTGCTTTGAACAGCAGTTCCTCTGCCATGGAAATGCATGAGGCTTAAGCTGGATATACATACAATTTTTTTTTCCTTTTTTATTTTATATTTACCATTACCATAATGAGAATAAATTCTTATGACTGAAGCCAGCAGGCAGAAATACTACTGGATTCTGTTAAGGAAGGGGGACTTTATGTTCCTGGTGATGCCTTTTTAAATATGGATCTAACTGGAAAACTGGTAAAAAAAAAAATGTATTTGACATTTTAATTCTAAAGCTATGGAGACACTGCAGCTTTCTCTATTAAAACATTGAAAGTGTCCCAGGTATATGGCCACTCTGATCTACAGTCTCCTAGGCCCCTTTCACACTAGCGGACCGATTGAGTCTACCTGTCAGTTTTTCAGGTGGACCCTCCAGTCATCTCTATGGAGTGACCCATCAACATCCCTTTCGATCTGCTAAAAACGGATGGATGGGGATCTGTTCACCATCCATCTGGAACATCAGCTTGATTGGCAGTTGGGTGTAAAACACTGGTGGTCCGTTTACCTCCGACTGCCCATAGAGGAGAGTGGGATGTGACCAGCCATCTGCCTGCTTAGCAGGGATGAGGGGATATTCACCGCTGAGCAGTCGGACGCCAAAGTAGCCTCCCCATGTGGAATGGGGGTCCTATTCAAGAATTTGTTTGGAGATTGAAACGGGAAATAAAAAGCTTTAACTCTTCCGCAGACATTGTTAAAAATCCTTGCAAGGTACATTACATTAATTACTTAGTGTCACTTTAGGAACTCCTCAAGTAGATGGTGGCTGTAACTTTTTTTTTTTTTCTTCTCAATACATTTTATTTACTTCTATCTGTGTCCAGCTGAGCACTGATTAAAGCTTGTAGGAGGTGGTTTCATTCTCTGACTGTCCTATGAGGCTGCATGACTCCTGGCCCTCTGACAGTGCTGATTGGCCTTGTGCTGATCACATGCACCCCACCCCCCCCCCCCCCAAAACAAAAAAACTCTAGCAATACAAACTAAGCATGTGCAGAGTGCCTCTTAGGGCTATGTACTATCAGCAGAGGATTGGACACTAAATGGAGTATCAGAAGATGGGATCAAACGGCCTATTTACACAATTTGCAGGATTAACCCCTTAGGTTCCACAGTGAGTATAACGAGCATGCTTTACTGCATTATACAGGCTGATTTTTTTTTTTTTTTTTTTTTCTCTGTTGTGGGTATGTAACACTTTTGGCCCCTGTTCACACTAAATACAACTTTGAAATTTGATTTCAAAGCTGCAGGTCAGTAAGATTTCAGGTGCGACTTGCCTGGCATCTGTGACTGCATGCAAAAATGTCTATGCAAGTCACACCTAAAATGTCCCCCCCAAATTGGTGCGGCACTGTAAAGTCAGGGTTGCACTGATTTGAACAGTTCCATTACTGATAATAGGTTGTGACTTGTCATGTGGTTTGACAAGTTGCACCACTGTGAACTGGATCTAACTATTTTCAGTTTAACACATCACAGTTAAAATTGGAAATGTAGTACACTATTGTTACATAAAAATATACAGTTAAGTATCTGTTTCAAAAGCACATTTAATCTATTTGTAGCCCTGTATCATAATCACTTGAATTATCCTAACATAATATGGACTTGGTAGGCTAAGAAGTGTCAATGTGCTGGCCTTCCATGGATTGGGATTGATTACTCCTGGCTTTCATCTCCACACACTTTGAGCCTACTTTACTGGATACTCTAGGATGGCTGGGGTGTCCAGCTTTTCCACTCTGATGCCTAGTGTTGGCCACCCGGACTTTGTGCCTCCAGACAAAGCTTTTTAACTTTAGTCAGACCTGAACCTGGTTAGAGCCTCTACCTTTCTTAGTGGGCTTGTCCCTCAGTCTTATATCCTGCTCTTAACGCCTCTGTCTTAGAAAAGTGAAAGATTTAGCAACTGCCCCATTTTCTTTGCTCTCTCGCAGACCATACCTGTTTCCACAGACAACCCATTTGAAGATCTCTAGGGATGGCTCTTTATGGAAATCTTTCTCCTACTCCTTACAGTATTTTACTTTTGATCATTTCTCAAAATGACACTATAGCAAATGCAAAAGTGATCTTGACACTACGTTCTCGGTGGATCAAAAGAACCAGATTCTTTTTGTCCATAAGTCTTCCCTTTACATCAAATATCGGGAAATCCCATTAAAAAAAAAAATTGTCTGACTACAGCTGTACTAGCGTCAATATTCCCTGGACACAGCCTGTTATGCTGGTGGTGTGGTACTCGGGCTGCGATGTTACTTCACATTTTCTGGGATGTTCCAAAACGGTGTGCTTTTCTTTGGCGACAGGTCTTACAGATCATACAGACACTTTTTTCCTTCTGGGTGATTCAGCGGCAGTGCTCCTTAACCCGACCCCCCCCTCATGTCCATGCATGTGGATATTCCCCCCCCCCCCCCCCCCCCCCGTGCAATAATGGTTTGCCAGGGTGAATGATATTTAAAGGATGGAACATATGACCTCTGCCCTTTAGGGACAAGGCAGAGGAACACAACACACACTGGCTACACTGTGATATGTTCTGCTATTCAGATTTATATTTTACTTATTCTTAACAGCTCTTTCCTCCAAGGGAACTTATTGTCTTGTGCCATCGACCCTGTCGAAGCACCCTATTCTCCCTGCTTTTTTCTCCCCCCCCCCCCCCCTTTTAACTTTTAATTATTTTTATCCTTTCTCTATGCCCCCTTTTCTAGGCATCTAGGATGTCTACTTTCTTTCCCTAACACAAAAAGTTCACACTTTCTACCATTTCCCCCCCCCCCCCTACTTACTTGGTTTTCTTTTAGTATGGCATGTCAATTATGTTTTTGTTTCCCCCCCAAGTCATCTTCCAGGACGGCTTACAGAGAGCACAGGAAACACATGATCCACGTTATAAAAGACTGCCCATAGGCCATGGCCCCTCAGTATTATGTGTTTCCTCTGACCAGAGAGGTACTTCAAGCAAGTTGTTTGTTTTTTATCTGGCCTATGTGCTAGGTAGCAGGGGCCTCCTAGTGCCCAGGTCCCTCTAACAGGGGCAGTTCTTCTGAGGGGCTGGTTGGCTGGGTCACCCTGGGCCCCTCTGTTAGGGACTCATGGATGAGTAAGAAGGGACCACCTCTCCTTGTTTGTATGTACCATCTTGGTTGCAGGAGGATGTGTGCTCAGATGAGTCCATCCCTGGTGGTAGCATGCCAACTGCATGCTGGCCTCTCATGGAGAGGGGTAGCCTGCTTTCCCCTGGTCATTCCCGGCTTGATTCCTGCCATTGCTGGGGCATGGTAGGCCTCTCCATGCCTGGCATCCTCGTGTGGCTGAATCAATCTTGTGGGCTGATGACGCCACTTCCGACGCACAGGCTGGAAGTGATGTGATGGCCATCTTGGTATACCTGCAGGGGAAATTCCGGTTTTTACCAGGGAGAGGAAGGCTGGCGTGCTCTCCATACGGACAGTGCTGTCCCAGTTCCGCCATGCCAGTAGTAATAAAGGGCACTGGCAGAAGATGGCACTGGGTCACTTCCTGGACCATGAACATGGAAGAGCCGAGGACTGCAGATGCAGGTCTGGAGGTGCCATGACTTGACTTTTGTCAAGTCATGATTTGTGGTTTATCCTGTCAATCTGCAGGCTACATCAGATAACCAAGGGTGATCAGCCCCTCACTCGCCGGCACACTTGACCAGCTACACAGGCCTAAAACAATTTGCACTAGCAATACAATAAATTGTTAACACACATACCAGCCAACAATCTTACCAGATTTTGCCTTTCCGCTCACTGATGAAGTATTTTGTAGAACCTTCAGGACCACTCGTGCAGAGCTTCAGAATTCATGAACCAGCGCAAATCTTATCTACAGTAGAGAAGGCTTTATGTTCTGGGTATAGTTGAGGGCTCATTAGCTTATAGGGACTCAAGACAAAAATATATTAGGGTTTGGGTTCTGTGCAGAAATTCTACACGCCTTCTGAGGTGCCAATTGAAATAACTTCTAAAATAAATATTATTCAAGGGTGGTTACGGATTCCCTATATATATTAATTTGTCTATTCCTATAGTTAGCTAGTCTACTAAAACTGATAATGTTACTGTCGATAGCACAATAATATGTTAGCTATGAAAATAAACACACTGCTTAATAAAACAACGTCTTATTTATTTCTCAAGAAAATAGGAAAATGCTAACGTGAAAATACTATAGAGCATAAAACAAAAGAACATCAAAGGTACTCATCGCAAGGCTGTCCCCTAGACATGGTCTTATCAGCTGGGCGCAAGATGGTAACAGAGTAAGCTCTCTGTCAGCCCTTTTTAAACTTCAATAATACACCGTCCAGACCCAACCCCATTGCCAGCCCATCTAGACTTTTGACGAATCAAAGTATTTATGGCGCAGTCCTCCTCAATATATTATATTACTTTCTGTCCTGCTGTATTGAGGTTTAGGGGCAGCATTGTCCATGTATCATGACTTTGCCCTGGTTCATCTTCAGTGCCTGTTGATCCTATGATCTTTGTAACCTACCTTCATCAATTATCCTGGCAGCCATGGCCCTCTTTGAAGCTTGCTTGCAGAGCGTTTTCCCACCAGTCGGTCAGGAGCCAAGCTGTTGTTCAGCCTTGATAGAGGGACTGACTTCTTTCAGATGAAGATTCTGATATGCTACAAAGCTTTGATGTGCAACTTGTTACATTCCAGACAGCCCCCAAGAATGCGGAGGCTTGGTATAGCCATAGTTCATATTTCAAACACCTCTTGTATTATGAAATGAAACATGTTGCCTTCCAACAGGCAGACTCTAAAATCATTCAAACCCTGTGCACAGGATTCCGGAGCAGATCCTGTCCCCAGCACATCCGGTACCCGCCACAGGGTGATGCCGATAACCCCTTATATCTGGCAGGTAACCCCTGATCCGGGGATTCCAGAGGAGCTGGATGTAAGCTCAGTCAGCTTTGGATGAAGGGGAGTTTAAGGAGGACAAGCCAAATAAAACCCAAAGATTTCTGTTTACCTCAGAGGAGACAGATGAGTTATTAAAGGCCATATATGATACCCTGGAGTTGGAAGAGCCAGAAGAAGAACTGTCTGAGCATGACCTGTTCTATGCAGGCCTCCAAGCCAAGCAGGCCAGAACCTTTCTGGTTCACGCTTCACTAAAAAACAGTGTTGCAGGAGTTGAAAGTACCACTTTCTCCCCAAAAAACTCAAAAGGAGGTTCTCTTTCAAAGAAGAGGATACGAGTCTATGGGAGAAGTGTCCCAAGGTTAGATGCCTCCCTATGGAAGGGAGCGGAACACTCTTTTTGATGATACAGGCTCATTTCAAGAGCCGATTGACAGGAAAGCCAAAGGTTACTTGAAGAAGGCATGCAAGGCCTGTTCAGGTAAATTTAAACCTGCCCTTGCCACTACCTGTGTAGCCTGTACACTGGATTTGTGATTAAAACGGCTCCGCTCACTCAGATACTCCCAAAGAAGAGATCTTGGAGGCACTACCAACATTAAACAAGGCAGTGGCTTATATAGCGGATGCTTCCACAGAGTGTGAGATTTATGGCCAGGGCCACAGCCTTAGTTAATGAGGCCAGAAGGGCTATTTGGTTAAAATCCTGGGAAGGGAATACAGTCTCAAAAATTAAGCTCTGTTCTCTTCCCTTTTCAGGTGAATTGTTGTTTGGGAAAGAGTTGGAGTTGGTACTCGAAAGGTCAGCCGACAGGAAAAAAGGGGTTTCCTATCCCCAAACAGCAGCAACAAAAAAGGAATTTAATATGTAGACGTGAGAAGATGCGTGATTGCGTATATTGAATACACCAAAGAGTGGAGATCCAGCACGAGTCTGTTCCTTTAGTAAGCCAGTCCCAACAAAGGTAAAAGGGCATCAAAAAATACTATCGGCAGGTGGATGAAGTTGGCAATCATAGAAGCATACAAGACGGCAACTCTACCTCCACCAACAGGAGTCAACGCTCCCTCCACAAGAACAGTATCTACATCTTGGGCTGAAAGGGCCGGAGCTTCGCCGCTCCAGATATGCAAAGTGGCAACCTGGTCCAGCTTTCATACATTTGTAAAGCACTATAGGCTGGATGTGTTTGCAAATCAAGACCAGTCCTTCGGCAGGAAAGTGCTGCAGGCTGTGGTCCCGCCCTGATCCAGTAGTTCTATTTTGTCCTTTCTGTAAGCCATCCTGGAAGATGACTGGAAAAAAACAGGGTTATTACCTGTTAACGCTCTTTTCCTGGAATCTTCCAGGACGGCGTTAGTTCCCCCCTTGTTATGTAGGAATAATTAGGTAAAGCTAAGCTGGTTGAACCAAAGAAAGTGTTTATTATTTTATCCGAGCCTTCAGTTATTTGTTAATACTGAGGGGCCATGGCCTATGCGCAGTCTTTTATAATGTGGATCATGTGTTTCCTGTGCTAGGTGGGAGGAGCCTCTCTCTCTGTAAGCCATCCTGGAAGATTCCTGGAAATAAACGTTAACAGGTAATAACCCTGTGTTTCTATATATCTTTCACCACATTACAAAACACTTGCTGTGGAGACTACGGCTTAAATTTAATAGACACTTTATATCGATGTTCTGGAACTTTGTAACTTTATTGATTTATTATAAGTTTGTTGTTCATGTTATATAAATTATATTACTGTGTATCAATGTCTATGATATGTCATGTCAAGCTATATTGTGATGTTTCATACCTTTAAATAATTTTAAGAATTAAAAAAAAAAAAAAAAAGCGTCAATGTAACTCCAGAGTCCAGAGCCACTGTAGTCAAAATCTAGATTGATTGGGTTATATAACTGAATATTATCCTATGTGCACCCCACTAGTGGGTCGCACAACAAGCCATTTCCAAATGTGGGCTACAGTAAAGACAAACACTACTTGGCATTGCTGTAGCCTTCAAATGGAGGTGAGGTTAAAGCGGAGTTCCACCCATTTTACAGTCAGCAGCTACAAAAAGTGTAGCTGCTGACTATTAATAAACACACTCACCTGTCCCACGGTCCAGCAATGTGGGCGCACGAAGCCTCGCTCCTCTCCCACTCCTCTCCACGGCACCGGCATTGTAACTGTGGGCAACCCACAGCCGGGCGAGCCGCACGTTGTGAATGGCCGGGCAATCTTCTAGGACCTGTGACGTATCCCAGAACATTGCAGGGGGGGGAGGTGAACTTCCCTCCAGTGCTGTGGTGCCAGGGGAGGAAGTGGGAGCTGGGTACCCGCTCCCCCCCCAAAAAAAAAAGAATGACATGCCAACTGTGGTATGTCAGGGGGTCACCAGTACTTGAAGTGGAAGTTCAATTTTTGGGTGGAACTCCGTTTTAAGATGTAAGCTAGACAACTGCTAACAAAAGTTCAGAGGGGAAGAAAGAAGGTGGCTATCATTTTTACACAATGACGCCCCGCCCACCGCTCCCGTGTCACTGGATCCCTGCTGGGCTTGTGCACGGGGCTGAAACAAATGGGCTTAGATAAGAAAAAGGGTGAAAAAAAAGGTGAAAAACGTTGAGACTTCACAATCCCCTTAATTGAACAAGCTGAAGTTAGAAGCGGATTGATTTCTTTGCACAGCTGCACCAGATTTTGCACTCTCCAGTTTTAGTAAATCATCCCCAGTGCCTGTTAACTGCTTTTTTATTTATTTATTTATTTATTTCTTTTGTTAATCTTGCTTTAGGTTTACCTTAAAATAGGATTTATCTAATGTTAATGGATGAATTATGTTATTGAAGACCAATATTGAAAAACATTGTATCACATGTTAAAAAACCAAACATCAAAATATGCTTACTTTAAAGGTAATCAATTTTTGTCAAAAAAGCCTGAATGTACATACCAAAATATCATATAGCACAAAATCCTATTAAATGTCATCTTGATAAGTAACATGCAGCTTTGTACTTCTGTATGATTATGTAAATCCTCAGTGATTACTTAAAATTTAGAGGCCTATGTTGTATATCAGGATTCTGCATGATTACAATATGAGATTGGTTGTGGTTATGCAGGTGCACCCCAGGCTCAGCTCTCAGATAACAGGCCTATTGTAAGAGGCTCAATGCTAATTTACATCATATTACAAGGAATAGCAGGTCTTTAGAGTGTAAAATGCTTCAACAAGAGAACGACTATGTCATAGCGCAGTAAACAATGCCTTGCTGTCTCATGTTACTGGATTCATATGTATAAGAATTCCTCATTCATACCAAAAGATGAATATATGTAGCTCTCTAGTACTTTTGATGCATGTCTCTTTTGTAGGCTGTGTATTTCAATCGGTTGTTACAATTGTACGATGCCTAGTGATACAACTTGCTCACATATATGCTGGTAGAGTAGCCATTGTATCCCACTAGGCTCTTCCGTTTTTGTGTATTATCCTATAGAATCGATAGACTCCCTACTATGTTTTTGACTTATAATTCATGTAGCGTGCTGAGTTCTGTTTAGCTAAGTAATGCTGCACTAACAATAAGTAATAAAATAATAACAATAAGTAATAAAATAATAAAAATTTCCTGCATTCACTAATAGCTAACGCACACAATATTCACACAGTTATCTGCCTAAAAGGAAACTATAATATTTTCCCGGTGATGACACACCTTGATTTGGTATTGTAATTTTGTCCTTAAAGCAGTATTAAACCTAAAAGCAAGCTTACCAATACATAGGTGGGATGGCTGCATTTGTTTCCTTTTTTAGGCTTTCTTTTAATCTGGTGATCCAGCCAGCAAGTCTTGTTTTTCACAGCATAATCTCCCCAGCAGAATGTAACAGTTTTCATGGATGAGACAAACCACCTAATTTTGGCAGGGGTTATTGACCACTTCCCGACTGGCTCCCATACATATACAGCGGCAGGTTGGCTCTCCTGCGCGAATCGCCATATATGTACGGCGGCTCCTTTAAGAGTCATAGCGCGTGGCCGGCGGGCGCGATCGCAGGCATGAGAGCCAGAACGGGGATTTGTGTGTGTAAACACACAAATCCTTGTTCTGACAGGCGAGGAGAGACAGATCGTCTGTTCCTACTAAGTAGGAACAGTGATCTGGCTCCTCTTCTAGTCTGTCCCATCCCCTCACAGTTAGAAACACACATGAGGGAACACACTTAACTCCTTGATTGCCCCCTAGTGTTACCCCTTCCCTGTCAGTGACATTTATACAATAAAGGGGTGTTTCAGCTAAAAAAAATTTTTTTTAAAAGTCAGCAGTAGAGTTGAGCGGACACCTGGATGTTCGGGTTCGGCCGAACTTCGGAAAAAAGTCCGGGTTCGGGACCGAACTTCGGAAAAAAGTCCGGGTTCGGGACCGAACTTGACCCCGAACTCCGAACCCCATTGAAGTCAATGGGGACCCGGACAACACTAAAATGGCTGTAAAAAGGTCATGGAAAGGGCTAGAGGGCTGCAAATGGCAACAAAATGTTGTTAAGAGCTAGGCAAGTGATCTGCAAACAAATGTGGATAGGGAAATAACTTAAAATAATATAAAAAAATAAAAATAAAATGCTGGAGGCCCCCTTCTCAGCAAAAGAGGTACAGGAAGTCATTAAGAACCTCAGAAACTCAACGGCACGATGCCGCACATATGGTGGGAATACCCCAGAATACGCACTTTCTGGAAAAAAATATTAAATTTAATGGATAAGATAGTGGGAAAATAAAATACTTGGAAATTAAAAAAATGAAAAAATTATAATCTTGACCTAGGAGGACGAGGTTCAAATGGAGTAGGAGGTTGAGGTGGCGGTGGATGTGGCGGTGTAGGTGGAAGCGGCGGTGGAGGAGGACGAGGTAGCCAACAGTGGTTCAAAAATACAAGAATGGCTGGGTAAGGCTAGTGGTGAATGATGTGTCGAATTCTGTCCCCCGTCGCATAGTGTCCGCCCTGTACTGCACTTGCTCAGTACGTAGGACAAGGGGATTTTGAGACTCTCCGAAGACGATGCGCGGTGACTCCAGGTTCAAGCCACATCATCCAAGGTTGAAGCCTAGCCAAGCGAGCCCGTGAGGGGCCCTGTTACTATGTGCTACCGTATGTCCACTTGGATGGTCGGGCTTAAACCTGCACTCATTGTGCAGGCGACGTTCATCTTTGGAGATTTTGTGAATCTCCTTGTCCTCCGTACTGCGCAAGCACTGCACCTGCGCAGTAAGTGGCCGGACACTATCCGATAGCAAGACAGTTTTTGTCAGAACACCGGTATATGTGTCTATTCTGCACAAGGTACGGCCAAGTCCTGTGGGATCCATGCCTGGTTCATTTTAATGAACGTGAGCTTGTCCACATTGGCTCTGGACAGGCGGCTGCGCTTGTCTGTGATAACGCCCCCTGTCGTGCTAAATACACGTTCAGATAATACACTGGCAGCAGGGCAGGCCAGCACCTCCAAGGCGTAAAGGGCAAGCTCAGGCCATGTGCCCAATTTGGAGACCCAGAAGTTGAAGGGGGCAGACCCGTCATGCAGTACGTGTACGCGTGTGCACACACTGCTCCACCATGTTGGTGAAATGCTGCCTCCTGCTAAGACGTTCCATCTCAGCTGGTGGTGCTGGTTGTGGCGTGCCGACAAAGCTTTTCCACATTCTGGCTATGCTAACCCTGCCTTCCGAGGTGCTGGCGGTGCCCCGGCTGCGTTGGCGACCTCTTCCTCTGCCTTCGTCTTGTGCTTCCACCATACCACCGCTTCCAAGTGGGAATGCCACCAGCAGCGCGTCTACCAGCATCTTACGATCACGCTCCAGTGAGGTAATTAAGGACGGCACGTTGTCCTTGTAACAGGGATCCAACAGGGTGGCCACCCAATAATAAGCACCAGTTAAAATGTGGGCAACTCGGCGGTCGTTGCGGAGACACTGCAGCATGTAATCGCTCATGTGTGCCAGGCTGCCCAGAGGCAAGGAAAAGCTGTCCTCTGTGGTAGGTGTATCCTCTGTGTCCTCTGTACCGCCCAGCCACGCACCAGTGATGGACATGAGCTGGTCTGGGTGCCACCCTGCTGTGAACATGGTTCCTCCTCATCCTCCACCTCGTCATCCTCCAGAACTGTGCCCTTGCTGCCAGACAATTGTGTACCTGGCGCTTGTTGGTGCAGGAACCCACCCTCGTAGCCACTTGTAAATGACTGCCCTGAAAGCCTTGGAAATGAACCCTCCTCCTCCTCCTCCTCCTCCTCCTCCTCATCCTGTGCCTCATCCTCCTCCATCATCGCCTTAAAAGTTTTTTCAAGGAGGCATAGAACTGGGATAGTAATGCGTCATCGGCACTGGCCATGTTGGTGGAGTACTCGAAACAGCGCAACAAGGCACACAGGTCTCGCATGGAGGCCCGGTTATTGGCGGTGAATTGGTGCTGTTCCGCAGAGCGACTCACGCGTGCGCGCTGCAGCTGAAACCTTGTGGGCACGTCACATATGAGACGGTGAGCGGGAAGGCCGAAGTTACGCTGCAGCGCTGACAGGCGAGCAGCAGCAGGGTGAGAACGCCGAAAGTGCGCACAGACGGCCCGCACTTTCTGCAGCAGCTCTGGCATATCGGGGTAATTCTTCAGGAACCTCTGGACCACCAAGTTCAGCACATGCGCCAGGCAAGGGATGTGCGTCAAACCGGCAAGGCCCAGAGCTGCTACGAGATTTCGCCCATTATCGCACACCACCAGGCCGGGCTTGAAGCTCACTGCCACCAACCACTCATCGGTCTGTTGTTCCATGTCCCTCCACAACTCCTGCGCGGTGTAGGGTTTTTCCCCCAAACAGGAAAGTTTTAAAACTGCCTGCTGTCGTTTAGCCCTGGCTGTGCTGAAGTTGGTGGTGAAGGTGTTACGCTGACCGGATGAGGAGGCGGTAGAGGATGAGGAGGCGGAGTAGGAGGAGTTAGCAACAGGAGGCAAACTGAAGTGCCCTGCAATCCTCGGTGGTGGAAGGACATGCGCCAAACTGCTATCCGCCTCAGGCCCAGCCGGCACTACATTTACCCAGTGTGCTGTTAGGGAGATATTACGTCCCTGGCCGTGCTTACTGGTCCACGCATCCGTTGTTAAGTGGACCTTGCCACAGATGGCGTTGCGCAGTGCACACCTGATTTTGTCCCCCACTTGGTTGTGCAGGGAAGGGATAGCTCGTCTGGAAAAGTAGTGGCGGCTGGGCACGACGTACTGTGGGACAGCCAATGACATCAGCCTTTGAAAACTCTGCGTCTCCACCAGACGGAATGACAGCATTTCAAAGGCGAGCAATTTTGAAATGCTGGCATTCAGGGCCAGGGATCGCGGGTGGCTAGGGGGGTACTTCCTCTTTCACTCCAGTGTTTGGGAAATAGAGAGCTGAAAGCTTCCATGGGACATTGTGGAGATGGTTGGTGACCCAGGTGGTAGTGTTGCTGGCAGATCCTCTGTTTGCGGGTTGGCAGGTGTCACTGTCACTACAGAGGTGGATGAAGAGGCCGAGACTGCAGCAGAAGAGGAAGCAGGAGGAGCCAGAGACCTTTCTTGGTTTTTGCGGTGTCTACTCCACTGCATCTCGTGCTTTGCACTTAGATGCCTGGTCATGCAGGTTGTGCTCAGGTTGAGAACGTTTATGCCTCGCTTCAAGCTCTGATTGCACAGCGTGCAAACCACTTGTGTCTTGTCATCAGTACATTATCTGAAGAACTGCCACGCTAGGGAACTCCTTGCACCTGGCTTTGGTGTGCTCGGTCCCTTGCTGCGTTGGGCAGTAGCAGACGTACTGTCTAGGGGACGGACGCTCCGCTTTTGCACCCTGCTCCCTCTTCTGCTGTGCTGGTGGCTCTGTGCGACCACCACCTCTTCCTCTGAACTACACTGGTCACCTGCATGACGTTGATTCCATGTGGGGTCAAGGACCTCATCGTCCTCCACATCATCTTCCACCCAAAATTCACCCCTGCCCTCCTTGTCGGTCTGCACAATGGCAAAAGCAGCAGCAGTTGGCACCTGTGTTTCGTCATCATCCGAGACGTGCTGCGATGGTCCTCCCATGTACTCATCATGAAACATAAGTGGTTGGGCATCGGTGCACACAATCTCTTCCACTTCTGGGGCAGGGCTAGGTGGATGGCCCTGGGAAACCCTGCTAACAGAGTCATCAAAAAGCAGAAGAGACTGCTGCATGATTTGGGGCTCAGACTGATTGGCTGATTTGCAAGGGGGTGAGGTGAAAGACTGATGGACATCGGTTGCAGGTGCCAACTCTGAACTTTCATCAGGAGACTGGGTGGGAGACAATGTGAAGGAACCGGAGGCACTGTCAGCAGCAACCCAATCTACTATCGCCTGTACTTGTCCTGGCCTCAACATTCGTACAGCCTCATTAGGCGCGCCAAAATACTGCTGCAGGCTCTGTCGCCTACTCGCACCTGAGGAAGGTGTTTCACTAGTGCGTGTAGCTAGCACAGATCGACCACGTCCTCTCCCTGCAACAGGAGCGCCACCAGCAACACCACGCCCCGGGCCACGTCCCCTTTTTGATGATCTCCTCATATTTTCAAAATTTATGATCTCGCCCTAAATGGGTGTTTTTGTATATAGCAGAATACACGTACAGTGTCTAAAGCGTTTATGAACACGCAGAAAATGCTATTGGGCAAAAAAAAACAGCAAAATTAAATATTTTTGCAATGTTTTTCCAATATCAGAATAAACGGATAGTGTCTTTCTGCGTTTATGAAAACGCAGAAAATGCTATTGGGAAGAAAAAAAACACTGCAAAATTAAATTTTTTTGCAATGTTTTTCCAATATCAGAATACACGGACAGTATGTAAAGCGTTTATGAAAACGCAGAAAATGCTATTGGGGAAAAAAAAACACTGCAAAAAAATTTTTTTGCAATGTTTTTGCAATATCAGAATACACGGACAGTATGTAAAGCGTTTATGAAAACGCAGAAAATGCTATTGGGAAGAAAAAAAACACTGCAAAATTATTTTTTTTTGCAATGTTTTTACAATATCAGAATAAACGGATAGTGTCTAAAGCGTTTATGAAAATGCAGAAAATGCTATTGGGAAGAAAAAAACACTGCAAAATAAATTTTTTTTGCAATATCAGAATACACGGACAGTATGTAAAGCGTTTATGAAAACGCAGAAAATTCTATTGGGAAGAAAAAAAACACTGCAAAATATTTTTTTTTTTGCAATATCAGAATACACGGACAGTATGTAAAGCGTTTATGAAAACGCAGAAAATGCTATTGGGAAGAAAAAAACACTGCAAAATTAATTTTTTTGCAATATCAGAATACACGGACAGTATGTAAAGCGTTTATGAAAACGCAGAAAATGCTATTGGGAAAAAAAAAACACTGCAAAATAATTTTTTTTTTGCAATGTTTTTGCAATATCAGAATACACGGTGTATACAGCGTGTATGTATGGACACGCAGAAAATGCTATTGGGGAAAAAAAAAAAAGCAAAATTAAATTTTTATGCAATGTTTTTCCAATAGCAGAATACACACAGACTATGGTGTATGTCTTAGTATATGCAGTGTTGGTCCTAATGTTGCATTGAGCTTGCAGGAAAACGTTTATATTTTGTCTGGCACTGGCCTCATGGCACTGTTACTGTGACTGTGCACTGCACCCCGGCCAGGGTACAATTGATTTAGGAATCTCTTCAATAATTATCTCTGCCTCTTTCTTTTGCTTAATAAAGAAACTCCCTACTCTAGTTATCTAGATTGCTCACTGATCTAACTAATTAGAATAAAATTCAAGGAATGTGGACTGACTTTAGCACACTAACTCCTAAAATGCTCTATCTATCTGCAGTACAGGAACCTGTCTAACAGTGTCTGTCTATAGCAGAATGACGCTGTGTGCTGTGTGTGTACTATATATAGAGACTGGGTCACATGCTGCACTGGCCAATCACAGCCATGCCATTAGTAGGCATGGCTGTGATGGCTTCTAAGGGCACACTAGTGAAACGATCGTCCATTGGCTGCCCTAAAGCTGTTTAAAAGGCGCCAATACAGCGCCGAACACCGGACCCGAACCCGAACTTACAGCCAATAGTTCGGGTCCGGGTCCCAGACACCCAAAAGTCCGGTACGGACCCGAACTTTACAGTTCGGGTTCGCTCAACCCTAGTCAGCAGCTAAAAGAAAAGTAGCTGCTGACTTTTAATAAGTACACTTACCCTCCCAGGGCGCCCGCGATGTCGGTAGTGGAGGCCGAGATGCCCCTCGGCGCTCCGGTCCCAGCGCCGCCATCCTCAGTAAGGGAAACAGGCAGCGAAGTCTACGGCTTCACTGCCCATTTCCTACTGCGCATGCACGAGTTGCGCGGCGCTTTGTGAATGGGACGCGCTGTGTTAGGGAACACACAGTTCCCATAACACAGCGTGCCCCATTACCCAGAAGACAACGTGGCGGAGGACAGAAGAACGAAGATCACCGCGGCGTAGGATGGAGGCAGATTAGGAAGACTGCCTAGCAACAGGGATTTCGGATCAGGTAAAACATTTTTTTTTTTTCCAGAATATTAATGCTTTTTTTTTTTTTTTTAGGGTGTCCCCCCACTTTAATCAGTGGCTATTTTTTAGCACTGATCACTAAATAAATGTCAATGGTCCCAAAAATGTGTCAAAAGTGTCCGATCTGTCCGCCGCAATGTTGAAGTCCCGCTAAAAAACGCAGATCGCCGCCATTACTAGTAAAAAAATTAATAAATAAGTAAAAATGTCATAAATCTATCCCGTATTTGTAGATGCTATAACTTTTGAGCAAACCAATCAATATAAGCTTATTGTGATTTTTTTTTTTTACCAAAAATATGTAGAATATATAATATGTAGAATACAATATATGTAGAATACAAAATCGTGTTTATAGCGCAAAAAATGAAAACTGCAGAGATGAGAAAATACCACCAAATGAAAACTATATTTGTGGGAAAAAAAAGGACGTCAATTTTATTGGTACAACGTCGCACGACTGCGCAATTGTCAGTTACTGAAGTGGTTAAAATGATCAGCTTTTAATTATTCAGCAAATCCTTTATCCCAAAAGGAAAAAAAAAAGAAGTTTAAACTGGAGTTTGGCTTCAACTTTTACTTTATTTTGTAAATCGAAACTGCTGTGCCTCCTTTTCTCATTCCTCCAGAGTTGTCTCACTAATACAGATGTGTTACTGGTCATGTTGCCAGGTAAACACACAGGGAACAAAGCCAAAGAAAAGAAAACGGATGTAGCTGCCACATCTAATGATTGGTAAGCTGTCGTATAATACATTTTTGGTTTTGGGTTTAACCTTGGTTCACACTATGAGTCACATGTGAATCACACAGGAACCACTTGAATTGAATTGCAAAATATTTTTTCTTTACTCTGAATTCTTTTTGTGTTTTTAATTTTTTTTTAAAAAACCTCTTCCCACCTGCTGCACGCATATATGCGGCCCGATGTAAACAAAAAATTGTGCTGAGAGTGCACGCCCTACGCACTTTCAGCACAGCCATCGGCGGGGACCGGAGTGCTCCCAATGCATACTTCCATACTACTCATGAAGAGAACCACATCTAAGCGCAGGAGCTTTCCGATCATGTGACTGCCAATCACAGTGGTCACATGACCCCAATGCCCGCCTCCACCTCCCGGCATCTAGAAGTTTTTAAACAGCCGGGAGGCTGCGGGAAGTGGTTAAATTCCCTTTTTTGTAGGGTTACAAAAAAGACACATTTATCAGTGAAACTAGACCAGGGACACAACAAAGCATTACAGACTTCCAAAAAATAAAGGTCTCTGTTGCACTAACTCTAACACTAAGGCCCCTTTCACACTGTCAGTTTTTTAGGTGGACCTGAACGGACGGTCTATGCATGTCTATGGAGCGATGGATGTCAGCGCTGACATGTCTGCTGACATCTGATCTGCTAAAATCAGACGTATGGTGATACACTCGCCATTCATCCTGGCGGATCGGATGAGACCTGATGAAAACACACATGCTGTCCGATCTCTCCATAGGAATCAGTGGCGCTCGACAGGCCCCTCCCTGCTCAGTGAGCAGAGACGGACCTGTCATCCACCAGGTCAGTGGAGATCAACGGAGAGATCTCCCGATGAGCTGGTGGACTCCGCTGAAACCGATCCGCCTTGTGTGGAAGGGGCCCAGCAATTCTGCATGTACTTTTGTTCTGTGCAAATTGGGCAAAAATGTAACTGGACCCCTTTTCTATTGCTTAGGAGGATAGGAAATACGTATGTCTTTGTAACACGTGATACAATGTAACAGTTCTAGACAACTCTAGGAGAAATAAGCAAATGTACCACTGGTTACATTTATTTGCTTATTCCCTCTTGCATGCTTGAGAATTGTTACATTGTATCTCTTGTTACAAAGACATGTATTTCCTATGCTCCTCAGCTCCATCAAGTGGCCATAATGCAGTATTCTACTACTGCCCATAGTAAAAATGCTCAGAAGAGAAAAGAACATTTGTTTTAGCATAATTTACACAGAACAAACGTAATCTTTTATAAATAGATTCTTTAGCCTCAGTTTACTCTCCCTTAACTTAACTTAGTGACTTGATGCATACTCTCTTCTACTATTTTATGTGGAAACCTGCAATAAAAGATACCAGTGCAGAGTTTCTGGTGCTGGAAACCATTGATCCTTATGCCGTGTACACACGACCGGACATTTCGACACCAAAGGTCCGACGGACAATTCGATCGTGTGTGGGCTCCATCGGACCTTTGCTGTCCAAAAATCTGCCGGACTTTAGAAATAGAGCATGTTTCAAATTTTTCGACCGAAACTCCACTGGACCCAGTTCCTATCAAGAAATTTGTTCGTGTGTATGCTAGTCCGACGGACAAAAACCGACACTAAGGCGGCTACTGGCTATGAACTTCCTTATTCTAGTCCAGTCGTACGTCATCACGTTCAAATCCGTCAAACTTTGGTGTGATTGTGTGTGGCCACGTCCGTTTATTCGGAAAGTCCATCAGAACCCCGTTGGGAAGACCGTCGGACCTAGTCCGTCGAAAAGTCCGGTCGTGTGTATGCGGCATTAGACATAAAATGACTATTGCAGCAGAAATGCTGTTTGTTAGAATTAATAGAAA